>JAZFAU010000162.1:210000-810000 GCA_037178615.1 Dione vanillae
CAAATTTTTTTTTTTTGATATCTGATCTCTTTATAAATACGATGTGAATCAATTTGTTGTCAGTCTCTTATATAATGGAGCTTAATATATAAAATTTTTACTCAATTCTTATCTATCTATAACTCTTTGAAAGAGCCTGATTAGTTTGATTTTTTATATTTTAATTTCTTTTCTCTTAAAGCTTCTTAGATAGGAATAATTTTTTGATGATAAAAAATGTAGTATTTTTCTACCTCCTCTCTAGGAAAATGTAGAGTATGTATGTATTAAAATAAACTAATTTGCAGTAGCACAGCGTCTGATTGTAAATACAACGGTCGTAAATTCAATTTCCACTCAAATTATCTTATTCTCTTGAGGTCATACGATGTCCTTTCGCCTTCCACCTATCCTTTAAGTTTAGCGAAGTATCTCTATGAAAAAAATGTTAAAAAATCTAAATATAACAAATTGCAATTATCACTTTCTTCACATTCTATAATACAAGCACGTATTTATTTGTTGGCACATGTACAATTTTATTGTCGAAGTATTTAGGGCTCTTCATCAAAACGGAAAAACTGTTATGAATAATTCAATGAGGCTGCGTGATCCACAAAAGTCGATATCCCGAGTAACGATATATTCGTTACTTTAAAAATGATTCAGCTCATATTTTATATAAAAAAGATGTTGCTAGGCGGTTAAAAAGCACATTAAATGCAAGTAATTATCATGCAGTAGTTAAGCAATCTCGTTATATGTACTTTAAACGATGAAACAATGGACACATTCTTTTTGAGAATTAAATTCAGGGATTGTTTTTCATATTAAGGAAAAACAAATAGTGATGAAAGCAATATTCACAGGAAATTTTCACAGAAACTGGATATAATATGTAAGTTACACTTCGAGCTCTGTTACATACAACGTGAAAGTAAACAATAACGTGAATATGGATAATTGCCATTGGACGTTGCTAATTAAAATATATCTACATATTGATGAAAATTGTATGGATATAAAACATAATTATTAAAGTATTGTTGCTGTAATTGGTCAGCTGATTTTGTATTGTTTTTATAAGTGAATACTAGATGTTGAAGATCATATCCCTTCACTGTTAGATCTTTCGTTGACTTCCAAACTCGAAGGTCACTGTTGAGGCCCCGCTCGGAACGTGTGACCATTGCCTGATTTGGTTCACGGTGCCACTCACGCGCAAATTTCGGCCTCGTTCTGCAGTTTGCCGCCGTGTTTGGCACTACAAGTCTGACAGTCTGGCAAACTGGGATGGGATGTGTTCCTTCTTTTCATCCTACTCATGGAGGCAATTGTGCTTCTCGCTAGAGGATCCCATTGCTATTACCAACTTTATTGCAGACGTTGTGCTGCTGGGCATGGATTTATTTTTTCCAAATCTGCCCGTGGCAGCGAATCTCAGCCCTGGTTTGCGCTTCCATGCAAAATGGCATGCCATCAAAAACAGCAAAAGTACCAAGCTTGGGCCGAGGCGGTTGCAAGTAGGGATCCAAAAGCGAATCTTTGCAAAAAGGAGTACAACTTTGCCTCTAGATCCTTCAAAAAAGCCGTGGCTAGGGCAAAGGCAGGGCACATTTGAAGAATTGGATAGAAACTAGCCTGTCTTCCCTCGTGAACACGTGTATTCTGGTCTTTGGCCAAAGCTGTCGAAGGTAACTTCTGTCAGCCAACTTTTCCACCATTACGCAATGAGGACAATACTTTGGTCTATGATGCAAAGGAATAAGCCGATCTTTTGGGAAACCTCTTTGCATCCAACTCGACTTTGCATAGCGAGGGTAAACTACCACCAACCATCCCACATTGCAAGTGTTCTATGCTGGAAGTCAAATTTACACAAAAATCCGAGCAAAGAGCTCTTCTCTCACTTAACATTCACAATAGGAGGGATACCATCAGGCCCACTGGACCCCTCCTATTGTGCCTCCTCGTAATCTCGTACAATTCAACCCCAAAAAAACACAAGTTTGCGCGTTTACTATGAAAAAGAATCCCTTTGTCGTATCCCCGGTTTTTCAGAGCATTCCCCTTGAAACGAATCCGCTTCGCGCGTCCAATTCCACGTTCATTTGGAGGAAAAAACCAAGTTAGGCTCCAAAAAGCTTAGTGTTCTTAGTAGAGCGAGACGGTATTTCATATCAGCGCATCGCCTTCAACTTTATAAGGCTCAAGTTCGGCTGCACGTGGAATACTGTTCTTATCTCTGGTCTGGGGCATCCAAATAGCATTTTGTTCCATTTGACCGCGTCCAACGTCGGGTGGTTCGGGTTGTTGACGATGAGAATCTCACTAAACGGCTCGATCTGGCCCTGCGGAGAGATGTCGCATCTTTTACCGTATGTACCACGGGGAGTGTTCTGAAGAACTATTTAGGTTAATACCGGCTTCAGATTTCCATCATCACAACTCCCGTCAGAAATTTTAACAAATACCATCCTCACCACCTGGATGATTGGCGGAGTACCACTATGCGTTCCAAAAGAAATTTTATTCCACTCATGACCGCACTGTATAATGACCTCCCTTTAGAAGTATTTCCCACCCGATACTTTTTGGGTGTCTATAGGCGGAGGTGATCGCTTAACATAAGGTGATCCACTTCCACTTTCTTTTGTTGAGTTAAACTTCATTGCCTTTTATATATTTTTTAAGATCCTTGCTATCTGTTCAAAACCTTTGGGTTGAGATAATATACATTTTATTATGATCACCTCAATTATAAGCATACTTCTTTTTTATAATTACTAACATTAAAAATTTTTCGCAATCTTCTAGTCAGTTTCCTGAGATATGGCGGAGAGCATTCTTTTTCACACTTCCCAAAATATCAAATTGCCTTGCCAAATCAATTGCCTCATCAAAATGCCTTTCACTAAAAAGTACTGAAGATAACAGATCAGCAATAGAAAGCATGCATTCAACAGAATTAATTTTAATTAGCTTCAGTAATGCAATCGATAACGTTGATCACGATCTTTTTATTGCTCTTTTGCTAATATCTCGAGTATTGCTATAGAATGGTTTTCTTCCTATCTTCTGAGTCATCAGCCAGGTCAGATCAATTCTTATCGGTACAATATCGCGGCTGGCTTGCTTCAAGGTTGTATACTATCTCCACTATTTTTCTCCGTTTTATTATTCCATTATTTTTATTTTGAACATTTGTATGCCGATGACTTGCAGTTCCATAAACATACTAGTGTGAAATATTTGCTGATGCTATTCAAACTTTAAATGCCAACTAACGACAATATCTTAATTGGTCTTCAAATTATAGCATTGAAATTAGTCCTAAACGGTGCCAAGACATTATTATTGGCAGCATTACTTCAGTACAGTGATTTGATTCCTATTATGGTGATGTTTGCTACCTAGATAATGAATGAACGATGAACTCACGAAAAAGCTTAAATAGATTTCTTACACAAGCGTTCATTTTCTTTATGACCTGCGTAAGTATGATTATATATCTTTTTATAGGAAGCAAGCAAGGAAGTTTTGTTGTCTTTTTGTGAGTGATACTTTAAAGTCAACAATCCAAACAAGTGTATAATACACTTTATTTCATAATTTTTGACCCCGTTTCTCTGTCCTCTGATGACTTTATTGTACATTGTTTAGTGATTTACGTGTATATTATGTAGTGTGTATAATTTTAATACTTATTATTATTCAAAGTATATCACTTACCACTATTTATAAATAATTTTTTTGGTGGTATGTCTTCATATCAAGTTTTTTACGTGTCCTCCCCTGCACATTTTTTCACAAAACTGTGCTTGGCTGCTATAAAATGCTTTTAAGCATTACGCTCGCCTGTTGTACGTATATTTATAATACACAATAAAGAATGAATAAATAAATAATTCTAATGTTTTTTAATTACAGTTTGTAAGATGACCATTTATTTTTACAATAGAATATAAAACAATGCGGATGCTCTGTGAACATAGAATCCACATACAATTTTTATAAATACTTTAAATTTCACTGCTATAAAAAAACGTTACTCGTTCTTTTAACATATAACATATTTGACATATTTATAAAATATCTCATACAAACAAAAGTAAAGTCAACGTAAAATTTTTAATTTTTATAATAGAACGAACAATGGAATTTGCCGAAACATTAATATTTAAAGATAAACAATTTTAAAGATAAACCCTTTTAATGATAAAAAAATATACAATTTATTTTAAAAAATATTATTAATTCATAAAAACAAGATCGCTGATTGCCACGGTTAACGATAAAATGTGTATTTAGTATATAGTGAACCACGCTCTGCTACCAGAAAATGTATATAGTATATAATGAATATAATGAACTGCGTTCTGCTACCAAAAAATGTACATTGTAGGGGGTAGGGTTATGCCGCAATTGTGGAAGCGTGCTGAGGGGTAGCTTATTTATTAATTATGTACCTTATAGTCGGTCTTAGGATAATAGAAATTGTACAGTACCTTATCTTCATAATTCACAACACAAACACTGATTGTTCACGGCCGCCATGGAATGTTTCACATTAGTCTTCTTCACTTAGGGTTACTTGCACTATTATCTTTTGTAGGTTTGTCTTTGTCAGGTTCAATATCAAGAGGGAATACACAAAAGGGAAATCAAATAAGGCTGAGGGAAAATCACACCGCTAATTAATATATCGACTCAGGAAGGATGTGCGCTCGCGTCGGCCGTCTCACGTGCCCCTTTTACTACTTCTCGACAACTACTACTTACTACAACTGACCGCTCGCGCGGGGTGTTCGCACAAGACTCTAAACTAGTCGGGGTTGCCATATATAAACAAACATAGCCCCCGCCCTAAACATCTAATGTTTACGAGAAAATGGGAGTAGCTAACTAATAGGTAGACGAACTAATTTGGTTAAGGCTCTCTTTAGGATACCTGTCGATGTCTTAACATCGACCACACGCACAACGCTATCTTTACCAGGATAAAGTTGGGAAATGCGACCACGTCGCCACTGTAAAGGGGGGAAATTATCATCTTTGATGAGAACTAGCTCACCTACTGTTGGAGGATTCACTGGATCAGTCCACTTCTGCCTAGTCTGCAGAGTGTATAGGTACTCTAACTGCCACCGCGACCAAAAATGTTGAGTTATCTGTTGCACTACTTGAAAACGGGTTAAACGATTAGTTTTTACATTGTTATAGGGATACTCCGGCAAAGCACTAAGAGGTTGGCCAATCAAAAAATGACCAGGCGTCAAAACTTCTAGATCGTTAGGGTCATTAGATAGGGGACATAACGGCCGGGAATTTAATACCGCTTCAATTTTAGCAAAAATTGTAGTTAATTCCTCGAATGTTAAAGGAGTTCCGCCAATCACTCTTTTAAGGTGGGTTTTCGCAGATTTAACGGCTGCTTCGAACAATCCTCCCCAATGAGGGCAGGCAGGTGGGTCAAATAACCAATTT
Source organism: Dione vanillae (assembly GCA_037178615.1). Classification (NCBI taxonomy): domain Eukaryota; kingdom Metazoa; phylum Arthropoda; class Insecta; order Lepidoptera; family Nymphalidae; genus Dione; species Dione vanillae. The sequence goes on from JAZFAU010000162.1 coordinate 215,467, forward strand.
ATACCCTTTTTAGCGAGGGTATCACTAATATCAAGTTTATTTTTAACTAAAAAATCATAAACATCGCTTAAATAGTTCGAAGCTCCTATATAATTTCTACCGCAATCTGATCTTACTAAACTAGGGAGACCGCGACGGGAAACAAAACGAGAGAATGCAGCGATAAAGGCTTCGGTTGATAATTCTGAAAGTACTTCAAGGTGGACTGCCTTTGTAGAAAGACACACGAAAACACAAAGGTAACTCTTTACTAATCTTTTATTTCTAAACACCTGGGTTTTGGTCAGGAATGGGCCGGCAAAATCTGTTCCAACACCATCAAAGGCACGGGTAGGAGTAACACGATCTCTAGGGAGTTCACCCATAGGAGGTTGAGATGTGGCAGTTTTAAGGCGATAACAAGGGAGGCACTTAAAAATTACATTCTGGATAGCTCTGCGAGCAGACAATATCCAGAACTCACGGGATAATAAAGCTTGAAGAGCATTGGCTCCAGCATGACAATTTTCTACGTGGTAATGGGATATCAATAAGGTAACAAAATGACACCTTTTAGGAAGGAGTATAGGATGACGAGCATCGTAAGGAAGATTAGAGTTTCGTAAACGACCACCGACTCTGATGATTTCTTCCTTGTCAAGAAAGAGTGAGAGTCGTCTTAGGGAAGACCGCAAGGAAACGCCACGTTTTAACAAACTCAGCTCATCAGAAAAACAATAAGACTGTACTATTTTTACTAAATACAGGAGTGCATGCTTTCTTTCTTGGGTAGATAAAGATACAGATAGCTCAACGGGTAAGTTTCGGGTTTTATTTACAAATCTCAACATATAACAGGTCACGCCAATTAATTTTGTAAAGGAACTAAAACGTTCAAGTAAGAATAATGGATCAGGTGCAGGTAAGGAAGTAGTGGTTAACAAACAACGAAGTCCGGGAAGATTAGGATCAGAATCAGTATTAGACTCTGCAACGGGCCACTGGGTGTGAGGAAGTAATAACCAGGTACAGGACCACCATAAATAATTTTTAAGTAAGGTTGATGCTGTTAATCCACGGGATGCACAATCGCTCGGATTCACATTACCAGGAATATGCCGCCACTCTGATTGAACTTCTGAGCAGGATATCTGGGAAACTCGATTGGCTTCAAAGGTTTGTAAGTTATGAGGAGGGGTCTTAAGCCAGGCCAACACAATTTTACTATCGGTCCAGGTAGTGATGGAGTCTAACTGGATTGACTTTCGTAATTCAGGGACGACATGATTAATTAATTTAGTAAGCAGGGTAGCACCAAGTAATTCTAATTTAGGTATAGTCAATCGGGTACGTATAGGGGCAACTTTAGTTTTAGAAATTAGGAGATGAACTGAACACTGGCCTGAAGGATTTTCTGCTCTTAAATACACTACTGCGGCAAAGGCGGATTCTGAGGCATCACAGAAACCATGTATGGAATAGGAAAAGGAACTGTCAGTAATGACACGCCGCGGGATTGAAATATCTTTAACACACTCATGGTTTCTAATAAAAAGGTTCCATTCTAGGGTTAGCTCATGGGTAAGTACATCATCCCAGGAAAGGCCAGACAGCCACAATTTCTGTATAAATAATTTTGCTTTTAATACAACAGGGGATATCCAACCGCAAGGATCATAAATTCTGGCTATTAAGGACAAAACCTTGCGCTTTGTGACTGTCTCTGTAGGTTGAAATGAAAAACGGTAAGTAAATGCATCACTGGTGGGGTTATAAAGGACACCGAGGACTGCAAATGTTTGAGGGTTATCAGGGTCGTGAAAAGAGTGAGACAGCTGCAGATGATCTGAAGGTAAGTCTGCGAGAAGTTCAGGTTTGTTACTAATCCATTTCCTAAGCTCGTAACCACCACAAGTCATAATATTCTCAAGTTCAGATTTAAGGATACGAGCATTTTCAAGGGAATCCGAACCAGTAAGACAGTCATCAACGTATACATCATTCTCTAGGACTGCAGCAGCTTTGGGGTAAGTATCACGTTCCTGCTCAGCTAACTCTAATAATGTACGCATTGCAACGTAAGGACTAGAACGCAAACCATAAGTTGTAGTATTTAGGGAATAAGTGAGTAAGGGATCAGAAAGGGATTCACGCCATAAAATAAGTTGGTATTTACGATCATCCTGATGTACCCACGACATACGGAACATCATGCGTATGTCTGCCACAAACACAACGACAAGCTTACGAAAGTTAAGGAGGATTAGACTAATGTCCTTTTGTAATTTAGGACCACTATGTAGGCACTCATTAAGTGAGATACCGTTAGACGAGGGACAACTACCATCAAAAACAACACGTATTTTAGATGTGTCTCCGGTCTTAAAGACACCATGGTGGGGAATAAAGTAATGTTCACTGGGTAAGGGGAAGGGATAAGCACTCATATGATTTAACTCAATATACTCACGCATAAAAGAAATATATTTATCACGTAATTTAGGGTCCGCGTTTAAACGCTTCTCGAGGCCAAGGAAACGACGGATAGCTGTAGGTTTAGATTCTCCAAGAGTAGGTCGATCGTTCAGGAAGGGGAGTCTCACAGTGAACCGACCGTCAGTGTGACGGGAGGTTGTACTTTTAAAAAGTATCTCACACACGTTATCTAAGGGGTTAGCAATCATAGGTTGAGGGGTCTCTTCGACCTTCCAGAATCTCTCGATGAGACGGGATAAGGATATTCCAGTCATAGGGGGCTCCAATTCACCATAATCGACAGCGACTGGACCACAAACAATATAACCAAAAATTGTAGATAAAGCAGTAAGGCCGTTAAAGTTAAATATTTTATCTTGTAATAAAAGCGCGCCGAACACGTCAGCACCCAATAGTATATCTATCGGGCCAGGCTTATTATAGGTAGGGTCAGCAAGGGAAAAATTACTATTAGGAAAAAACACAGACTCAGGGAACTCAAACTCAGGATGCGTACCGGCAATCACATCTATAACCATAGCAGAGGTTGACACCTCAGGGAAGGAATTATACAAAGGTTTAAAACACAGGGAAATAGAACCACGGGAAACCACTAAAGGAACATTACCTATGCCACGTACAGGGGCACAGGAGGGGGAGATGGTCAAATTGAGGTAATTAACAACAAGATCGGTTGTAATGAGGCAACCCTGGGCACCGGTATCACATAAGGCACGCGCTTCAATAAAATAGCCACTAGCAGTTTTAACGTGTAATTTAACAGTAGGCAATAATATAAGGGAATTGGGTGAGATATTAAGGCAAGGGGAAGGGGGAGTAATACAAGTATCTAGCTATATGGGTCTATCTTCTCTATTATAGGAATTATCACGATATCTTATAATATTTTCAACCTGTCTATTATTTTCAACCTGTCTAGGTTGAGGCGGAGCATTTTCTCTGGGGGGAGAAGCTCTCTGGGAATGTCGTTGGGGGGAGCGCTGGAGTTGCGAAGGGGAATATTTCTTATGCTGGCCCCCGCCCATATGGGGACCGCGGGTAAAAGCAGGACGGGTACGCAGATAATTGCGTCTATCAAATTTGGAATTATAATTATAATTGCGATTGGATGAGGTGGGATACATTGGGTTACGGGAATCATTAAAACATAGCATAGTGTGATGGGATGAGCGACCGCAGGTTGAATATTTGTAGTCCCGCTTGCACATAAGAATTGAATGTTTGTCCAAACACCTATAACATAACCGGGAATGTTTTACAAATCCCGATCTATCTCTAGGCCCCAAATTTAGAGCTATGAATAGCTCTAAATTTGGGGCATTCACGGAGGTAATGGGAAGAGGAAGCACACAGGTAACATTTTTTACTATTATTTATTACAGGTAACATTTTTTGTCTATTATTTAACATAGGGGAGGGAGGAGCCGCAAAGTAAGTATGTTTAGGTACAGTACTTTTAAATTTCGTCAGGTTAGAATCTACAAGGGAGGTGTTGCCAACGTTGTCATGGTGACGACATTCGTCTTCCAAAAAAGTAGTAAGATTTTTAAAGGTAGGTAATTCATCAGCGTCACCGCCATAACAACGCTCAAAACGGGATTTCAAATCAGAGGGAAGCTTAGTCAAACATATATAACACTGTCAAACTGATCAATAAAACTTATCCAGGAGTCAGGAAGTCCATCAAACTTAGGGATAGGTAAATCAGGTAATCTATTATAAGGAGTTCGCTCAGTAATATTTCTACTACTCATTCTTACGGGTGTACTGGCCATGACAGGATCAACTACGGGAGCAGGTGGGCACAACTCTAACTGACGCACCCGGAGGTCATCTATTTTCTTATTTACTAAACGCACTTCTTTTTTTACATAACTAATTTCTTGGCAATCGATAGCCGGGTCTAACCCACCCAGGAGCACTGAGGACGCGTTTACAAATAAATTACAATGAGAATCTAAATCCTTGAACCTAACTAATAATCTAGGTATTTCAGAAGTGCCAAGAAGTTCCGAGGTATCGGCAATCCAATGGGAAACAAAGCGTACCACACCTATATTTTTTCTATATTCTGCGCTTTCCGTATATAAGGAACATTTTACTGTTTCATCATGAGTAGCCATTTTAAATTATCAAGTAAACCAATAACTGAACTAAAATAGTAAAAATTAATAAACGCGTAATAAACAATGAACCCACTACCAACAGGCGAGATCAGAAATCAAGTAAACAAATAACTCAACTAAAATATTAAAAAAAATAATAAACTCGTAATAAACAATGAACCCACTACCAACGGGCGAAATCAGAAATCAAGTAAACAAATAACTCAACTAAAATATTAAAAAATAATAAACTCGTAATAAACAATGAATCCACAACAACTGGCGAGATAAGAAACCAGTTACGGTCAAGATCAGGGACGCGTCGAGTCGGCGATCTACATATATCGCAATATAATAAAATAATATGATATACAATATGACTACAATTAAGGCTTAAGCTTCATTTAAATAAAAATAAAAAAAAAGGGTAACAATAAAAGTGTAGGGATAATATTTTAAAGTAAGTTAGTTTTTTCAGGAAATTATATTAAAATATTTTAACTAACTTCAATTATAATTTAAAACGGGATAGGTAATAACGTATAGGCGTAATATTATAAAATATATGTAACCATATTATGTGTATTTATTATATTTTATATTTAATATATAAAATTATATTCAATATTTATTTATATATTTTACACATTATACATTCACCCTACACAATTATATATTCAATATTATATGTATAAAAATTTCATATAACATTATTTTTTAAACAACTCGATGCGAACACGTTTTAAAAGGTTAGGAAATCAAATTATATTGTAATTATGCGTTAGGTACCAAATTAAGAGCCAAAATACCAAAACGGGAGAATAACACTGTAATCAAAGGGACTCAGGGGCATGAAACTACGCTATAATCAGGGGGACTCAGAGGGATTAAACTACGCTATAATCAGGGGGACTCAGAGGGATTAAACCACGCTATGATCAAGGGGGACCCAGAGGGATGAAACTACGCTCTGCTACCAGAAAATGTATTTAGTATATAGTGAACCACGCTCTGCTACCAGAAAATGTATATAGTATATAATGAATATAATGAACTGCGTTCTGCTACCAAAAAATGTATATTGTAGGGGGTAGGGTTATGCCGCAATTGTGGAAGCGTGCTGAGGGGTAGCTTATTTATTAATTATGTACCTTATAGTCGGTCTTAGGATAATAGAAATTGTACAAAATGTTTTATGTGAAACTACTTACCCCTGTTATTAGTATGGCTCTATATTGATGTATACTTTATCCCCCAAGGAACAGGTAGGCAGAACTATCTAATGCCAAGAGAACTTATAAATCCTTTTTTTTTTTTTTTGATCTACTGAACAATGATCTGCTGACACTGCACTGACATCCATATGTACATATTCATGCTGTATCCCGCATATAGCAGAGAGATAGTGCATCCGGTTCATTACCAAGGTGAAAAAGTACAAATAGTTTTTCTATATGAGTTTGCAGAAATAAAAATCACAACCTTCTCTATTACGATATTAGTGTTAAGTTACGAACAAAACTCTCGAAAAATCACGCCGGTGTCGTTTACATTATGTTCACTGGAACGCGATAGAGCGCGTTTGAATTACTTCCCCTATACTGTTCTATGTGCGACCTGTCATAGCGGACATCCTGAACAATTTAGTTCCAGTGTATGACCAATTTATTATATTAAATATTGCTGAAAGGTTATGTTTTTACTTGATTTTATAAAATTTATTTAACTTTTATTTTTCGAAAGGTCAATATTTTTAGTTTCGGGTACAAAGGACTTTGTGATTCCTTTTTTCACAAAACAGGCAATGCCTTAAAAATTTTGGCCGCAATTGAGTGGGTAACGGGGTGTCCTTTTCTCTGTCTAACTTGCTATGCCGGATGAATAGGGAGGGAATACCTTTATGACTTTTTACTTTTTACAAATTTCACTATAATATCGGTTAACAATTTCTCATTAAATAGAAATAAAGTAAATAGAGCGGTAATATAGTAGTATAAATATAGTATATAGAGCGGTAACAATACGCGAACAGTAATACATTATTAATATCTTTAATAAACCTATATTATTTTGTGATCCAAAAAAAATCCAATTAATTTGTAACTACGGTAGATATTTTTACTTGCCCTTCTGGCTGGAATACTTTTGTAAAATCTGTTTTTAGTATAATGAGGTACCCTTTGATGCTACATACATCAGATTATCAAATTCTACTTAATATTCAAACTACGCTAGAGTTTTTAATTTTTTTTTCATGAACATACAAAATTATTTAATAATACATGTTATATAGATGTGTATAAACGATGAATATTAGAAATGAGTAGTCACTTAGTAGAATAGACCATGAGATTTTAAAAATTATATTTTGATTTTACTAATCAAATTCAGTATAATAAAATAAAAGCTGACTTACACGCTCTTATACAATACGCTACGCAAGTCAATCCAAGATTGTGATATTAAAAGGTATATAACAGCAATTTCGCAGATCGAGATGAGGATTTCAGACAATGATGGATGTGGAAATGAGTATCGTATAAAACGAATAAGCCCCCACTCTTTATGATCTTTTTAAATGGCCATTATCGAGTTGATTTCACGTATATCATATCTGTTTACTCATAATTAATTTGGTATGTTTTTTTTTTATTTTTAACATTTCTGTTGAAGTATGTTGTAATTAATATAATATTGTAATTAGAATTTTTGATTAGAACAACTTTAGAAGCCCTTAAAGTGGGATCTGTGTATTTGGTTGGCAAAGCATCCACATCCTCTGAGGTTGTAAATGTCTATGAGAGAGGGTATCCACCTAACATCACCTAACATCATAGTATAAAATAAAAAATATAATACAATTCAAAAACTATATTTTATATTAATATTAAGTTATAAATAAATGAAATTTATTTACATATAAAATAATATTATTTTAAGGTAGAAATACATAATATGCATGTTGAGCAAGCCAGTAAGGTTTGCATCGATAAAGCGCTTTAACAATTGGCTTTAAAATTCTGCATCGCTTTAGTTTTAAATTGGCGCATCTTAATTTACAAATGGTCTCCAGTACTTTTAAAACTTTGTCTGAATGTGTTCCGAATAACTCTTCTAAATTAACTTTATTTAGTAAGACGGGATAAAGCTTCTGCTAAGTCTTGCTGCGTCTAAAAAAGAGCCATAGGGCTATATAGAGAGTATACGGGAATACCAAGACATATGTACATGCATTATGTTTTTTATTTCTACTAGAAACATAACACATTAGACATAAACATCTATCTCATATACTTTTGGGTAACACAGAATAAAACTATAGAATTTCTCGAGCATAGTCGTAAGCACTTTATTTTCTTCTGAAACTAGTTTTAGGCTACTTATTTATCCTCTCTCCATGTTTCAATAACAGTATCAACTTAACTCTGATATTGGAAGCTGGCTTCTTTAAAACATTAGTGATCGTGATTAATATATAAAATATTTATCACAATATTTTTTACATTTTAGTTTTCCATTAGCCCAAAAAAATCTGTTGGTTATGAATAATTTAAAGTAATTGCAAATAATAAAACTACCTCCATTCCACTAAAATAGAAAAAAAACAATATATAACAATATACAAAAAAATAATAGGATTTTGTTGCTGTAACTTTGTCAATCTGGTTTCCTTTATCTATCCTACTATATGTAAGATACGACATGAAACATTGAAACTTATATGAAAAAAGGCAAATATTATAATCACAGGAGCAACTATTAATCATACATACAATTTGCGAAAAATATAAATACAAATTCGACTCATACAGGACAGTAGATAGATGTTTTATTTATATGAACATATTTCTTATCCACTTTTACAAAAACAACCAATTTAAGAACCCACTTAAGTGTGAATTCGGTCATTTGTTTACAACTTAACATTTAACTTAAAGAACACAAAATTTCAACCTGCGTCTCTTGCAAACTGTGCGAGGGCTTTGACCATCTCAAAGTGCTCCGTGTGCAAGGGATCTTACCCAAAGATATTACAAAGAACAATCCTTTTGCGAAGGTTGAAGTTAGAAGTTATATTTAGTTAATATACTAAAATCTTGTTTTTGACACATTTCAATATCTATTCACAAACTGACTTTATTGGAATAAAAATAAAAAAAAGCAGTTTGAATGTTCCCTATTATTTGAGCTTGCAATATAAAAATTGGGTAACTTGTCACAATTAATACGTACATACGTGAATAAACTTTAACAATTCTGCTCGTTGTTATAACATATTTATATGAACTATAGTAGTTATAGAAGCTACGTAATTAATCGAAACTAACCGTTTTGTGTACTTATGTACCTGAGTAATACAAAATAAAATTTAAGACGTTTTCCCGGTCTATCTTTTCCACTTGAGCTAAAAGTGTAAAGCAAAGCAATCTAATTAATAGCCTAATGAAGATAATCGTCCACAATTGCAAGTTAGTATATTTAAATATATCTGTTTATTTCCCACTTAAACGTTAAACATAAAGATGTTTTAGGTTTTGTATAGTATTAATGTTCAAGCACTGCAATAAAATATCTAAAAGTATATTTATTTACACGCCACTTTGGTATGTAGTAGCAAATGTGGTTTCAGTTAGCTCTCAGAAACACAACATTAATGTCTAAAGTTGTACAATATGGGCACCGCGATACTCTTTAAAAGAACATTGTTGAACATTGCCAAACTAACGTACACAATAAGTTTTAACCGCTTGTGATGCATTCAAATGTCAGATTTATAAATATTATTTTTTTTATTGAACTATTTCAACAACATAGATAGGTATCTAGCTTATTTGTTAGTTCCCATATGTTAAAGTCATGTCTGATAAAATATATTAAAATTGGAAATGCCTAAAGACATAATGAATAATATTTAAAAACATCATTTTTCAATAATGTTTTTAATTTTCCATATAAAGTAATATAAAATTTAATCAAGACCATAAAGCAAAGAAGCATATCAGAAAGCATAATATATTATAAAAATATGCTTTATAGTTTATGATTAAGTATACAGAACTTATCGTCTACTAACGATACTTTACTCATTTATCCGTACGTACTGCGATACTTTGTTTACTTTTAAATAGCACATTTAAGCATATATGTGACACTTTCTCAGTAGACATTCTTCACACAAGTATCTGTAGTTTTTATTACGTAGTTCGTTTGATAATAATTAACAGATTACGAAATATGCTTATCCAACTGCGACATTGCACGAAAAGCGTAACGGTAATGACTTGAAAAGCGAAAAGTGAAAAGCGGTGAAAGGAGCATCTTAACACTAGTATCATTGAGCCAATCGCCTGCCCTTCTATTTCAGTACATTTTAGTATTTCATTCTAGTGCAGTAGTCACTACCAGATAATAACATGTTAATAACAACTTTATTGAGTAATATGATTTTATTGAGAGGATCGGCCTCTATCCTAAAATGATCAGACGCTAGGCCTCGTTACTAAGATTTATTAGGTCCGTAAAGTGGAGTCACACTTCTCTACCTACTACTTATCAACCTCCCAAGCAACGAAACTTTTTTCCTTTCTGGTTCCTAACTAGATGTTAGCAAGTAGACGTTGAGAAATTAATTATTTTCATATAAGTTTCTTCTTTCTGTACACTGTCATATTACATCGTCATATTTAAATGTAAAATATATTAAATTATATATTATTTCTTGTACTTTATTTTAACACTAATTATAATTCATACAATTTTATTTTTTAAAGTACAAAATAAGTCATTACTTATATTTCTATTTTAAATACTATATATTTCTTATATATTACAGAAATCTTTTAATGTACTTTACTAAAGCAATTAAAACATTCTAGACTAGTATACCTGCATCACTTAAATACTGTCAAACGCTTTAAACACTATGCCGTGGCCTTTTTATCAAATGCCAAAATAATTCTCCGCCTTTTATAACTTAACTGACACATACAGCATCCAAGAAGAGATAACAACTTAATGTGTACATTAGTTAGTTACATAAATACTAGGACATGCAAAATGTAAACGTAAAGCTTGCGGCTATGTTGGAAGTTCTTCAAAAGTTTAACTGGAATTAGAAGTTAACTGAGTGTTAACTTTAAAGTTATATTACTTGCATTCAACTCAAAGTAAATAAATTGTCACAACTCCTTTGCAGCTTACGTTACATAAACGTCACACTTTGTCACTTAATTACCATAAGAAATATTAAGAAATGTTTTCTTCGATAAATTTGATAGATAATTGAGGCATATTAGGTGTCTTAATTAAAAGTCTTAAAAGTTGCAAGTTGTAGCAACTGCAATAATGGTTTTTGATACACAGCATAGCAAGAGACAAAATCCTATTACTATAAATAATATATAAATGTTATAATAAAATTTTTGTACCTAATTCCTCACCGGCTTAACTAATTCCCCATCGAGCTGCTTCAAATAATGGCAGTGAATGAGCTATAAAATATTTAGAACGGTCATTTTCCGATTTATTCCTTAAATATTTACGAATAATTTTGAGATTAAACTTATATTTAAAGAGTAAAAAATTTAAATTATTTAAAGGATTCTATGATTTGTTCACGACAAAGCTGAAGTAAGCTGCTGTTAAGCTATAAATAAAGCAAAATATTTTATGATCCGTCAACGTTTTATCATAATGGTATCGTAATAGGTACGGAGAGTCTATCTATGTTTTGATCCTAGTCTCAAACTAGGATCAAAACATTCTGTTATCTAATTAATTATTTATGCTTGTAGCCGAAGTAAGCTGCTATTAAGCTATAAATAAATGCATTACGTCAACTTTTTATCATAATGGTTATAAAGCCTTAACAGGTATCTTGCTTTTGCACGAATTCCTCCAACATAACATAATTCTCACAAAGTAATCTTACTGGACTAAAATTCTCGTAATTCCATATAAGTCGAAACCACTTTCAAAAAGTCTCGTGTGCTCAACCACTTTAGCGTTTAAAGTTATCTAATAGAAACTTATCTGACGTTTCATTGCATTTTTCTTGTATTATTTATAATATTTTCATTATATAATTAATTGTAATATGTGTAAAACAAAAATACTGGAAGAGTTGTATTATTTATATTTAGCCGCCCTGGTAAGATATGCGGCGTTGAGTTTCCTGTCAATGAATAATGTCACGGACCCGGAACCCCGAACAAAACATTGTTTTAGCTATTTTAGGTACTCTTTATATATGCGAAATAAGATGTAAATCTTATAAAACTGCTCGTGTGATTTGATTCCGTTTGAGCAAATAGGGTTTAACTGCAACTTGATTAGCGTCAAGCAATTCTGGAATATAATTTCTGCTAAGCAAATGAAATACTCATATTATTACTAAATAAAATAACTATTTAATAGGATTTAAATTGCGTTAAAATATACATACATACATAATTTTACACTCTATACCTAGCGGGGTAGTCAGAGAGAACGGAGCGTCAAACGCAAATATTACATACGTCGTTTTTTTGTTTATTTTATATAAAGTTATTTTAGAAATTATTTACATAAGTATTCCTTCGTATTGAGGTTATGTTTTTTTTCAAAGAGGTCAGAGGTTATAATTGTTATTAATTTTAATGATCTTATTTCTCTCAATTTAATTTATTTTGTGCATCCTATTTAAAATATTATAAAAAATAAAATACTTTTATTAGTTGGTAAATTTTCAAGTAAAGATTAAGAATATTAGTCTGGCGAAGATAGCACATTCAATCATTTAAGTTAATTAAGAAAAAATGTAAAGTGGAACAGTTGAAGAACAATTCTAGTTATTCCCATTTTTATGAATACAGAACATTTTTGTTTACAACTTTCACATAGCCTATAAAAAGTTAGGTAAATAGTTAAGAAAAATCTGTAAAATATTTTATGTCGTACTACGTATTTTAGACAGAAATTGTGTCAAGGAGGTCCATCTCCTGTTTATAATTTTTTCTCACAATTTTTGCAAGGTACAGAGGATTGGACTAGCGAAATACTATATTGGGATCGAAACTATAACCATGGGGCTTAGTATGAGATGCAGTGGGACGACTGCATAACAGTGACCTCACTTACTTTAAATCGCAGTAAAGTTTCATGATATTTAAGCTACATATAAAATAATTTATTATCAACTAAAAAGAAACAATTTACTTGAAATATCATCGCTACTCGGTAAAGTTTGTTACCTTATAACTTGGGTTGTTTGTCTTAGAACAATGCTATGTATCATTTGGGGATCGTGTTAAAAAGTTTTATTTGCAAAGAAATGTATATAACATATTTTGTTTTGTATTTGTTTGTAAACATGCTCAATGGATAAACATATTATATATATATATATATATATATATATATATATATATATATATATATATATATATATATATATATATATATATATATATATATATATATATATATATATATATATATATATATATTTATATATATATATATATATATATATATATATATATATATATATATATATATATATATATATATATATATATATATATATATATATATATATATATATATATAAATCTGAAACACTGATAAATTAAAATAAGTACGGATCTAGTGTTTGTATATTCGGGGAAAAAATAGCTTTACCAGGTAGACGGGTAGACAGATAGTCTATCTAGCCACGGACTATTGAACTGTTCGAAACATAGGGTTACCATAAAATGATAATATACAGGAATAATCTGTTTAAATTGAATTCTTTCAAATATATAAAAATTGTGTAATCATTATATCTTATTAATATTGTAAGCATTTTTTATTCTTGCTAAAATTACAGTTTACTATTGTCAGCTAATTCTGTTCTTCATTTACATTTGCAAGCCTCCTAAGTATAGACGGATTTACTATCGTAATCGTATAAACCTGCGGGCTTTTAGAATATTACGACGTTTTCAGTACATTATTTTAATCGCAAAAATAAGATCATTGGATCCTCATCCTCCCAGATACAAGCAAAATTTTGATTAAAAAATGATTTATCTTGTTATGTTTATAAACATGCTAGTAAATTGGAGTTTCAGATATTTCCTTTGTATAATATTTCGTAGGCGTATAAATATTGAGTTACTCTTATAAGTAACAAGATCTAATTTTATTTCTTTATTGATATATTTTACAAATAACATCAATGTGCTCACGTGATTTTTTAGCTACGACGCAGGTAGAGAGCGGCTTGTCGCGACACTAAGCTGTCTGTATCTAAATATTACAAAGCACCAAAATTATAAAATTATCTAACTATCAAACAGTAAGCCTCGGAAGGAATCAAGTATACAGTTTCTTTTCTATTTTCTAGACCGATATATTAATAATCACTTTAATTATTAAAACTAAACTATTATTTATTTTTATATTTATTATGAAATAACACCACGTGGTCACGTAGTCACCAGTATCGCGGTATTAGCTTCGTCTATATGGTGCCTTTTCAGGCTGCTAATCGTGTATGATTTTAAAACTAATTTATTCGGCTTATAAGCTTGGACTATTTACATTACACGTTATCTTCTTTAGTGGATGTAAATATTATAACGTAATCGTTAATGTAATTATTACTAAACAAAATATTATAAATAGAATTAAGACAGCAGTAGTTCGTGTATCGGAAAGTTCTATGTGGTCATTTGGTCAAATTTGTGCTAATGACAAAAGTTGCAGATGGTTCTGAATTTAATTGTACTTCTATCTCGCTTCTAACGTTTTACTAATGAATATACGAATATGCTGAAACTGAATTGAAATAATTAGTATTATTAAATATGTAATTTCTATTATAAAGCATAGGTCACTAACATATTATTGTGTTTACAGACTTGATGTTGGTAGGTTAATTCAAAGTATTCTGTGATTAAAGGAACTGTGTCTAATTAAGTCAAATGGCTATCTCTGGGCAACCAGATACTAGGTACAAAGCGAAATCTGTTGCATAACTAAAACAGTTTAGCTGAATTATAAGATATAATGAAATGATACCAGAATAAAAATAATCGAATATGATAATTACTTTCCACACACATGTGACATAACTCACATGTAGAATTGCAATAGATCAGCTAGATCTAGAATTAAAAAACAGCGCTATAATAAAATTGGTTTATCGTGATTTATATTTTAGTATGTAGTTAGTAAAAATCTGGAATTCCTGATCACAATAGATAAGATAAACCAAAAAAAAAAACAAAAAATAAATAGGTAAACGAAAATCGGGTAGCAAGAATCGTAAAGTTCCCACGAACAAAGTTGTGGGTATCTATTAGTTAATAAAAAATATTATGGTCGACAGTTGATAGATGACTGAGGATGATGACTGTATTATTGTTACGATAGCGTCCTCATAACATACATGACGAGTCTCTGCGACAAATGTTTTTGTTTTACGATTTCATTTCTTTATGGCTAGGGCTTTTCCTTCTACCTAACAGTGTGTGGGAGATATGTAATGAAAACATGTAAAATAATGAAATATTATAATTTTACACGCTTCATATTAGCTTCACTTGTATGTTTGTAACTGACTTCTTTGGGCGCGATTTTGACCCACTTTAAACGGCCAGATTTCGTTCAAACTTTGTAGATTTATCGAAGACCGATGACAATACACTAATTTGATAAAATTATTCCATTTTTCAATTTGCAAAATATGATTTTTGTTAATTTATATATTTTTCATCTATAGTAGATAAGGTAAGAAAATTAATTAAAATTTTCTATAATTTTTCTCTACAGTCGATAAGGCAGGACTCGATGTTAATTTTTATTTCCAATAATTATCTTTTGCTGTTTTCTCTATTATTGACAAATTTTTGTATACTAAAGAGAATTTTAATTGTACAAAACAAATAATAGTTTAAAAAAATTAAAAAATCACGCCTTCATAAAGAAACCAAAGTAAAAAGTAAAAAATAAATAATAGTTTTAAAAAAACTAAAACTACTTTTTTATATAAAAAACCAAACTAAAAAATAGAAAATATATTTTAATAAATTTGAATTAAAAAAAAATAGAAAATAAATAATAGTTTAAAAAAACTAAAAAACACGCTTTTTATAGAAAACCGAACTAAAAAATAGAAATTATTTTAACCGAACTAAAAAATAGAAATTATTTTATTTTAAAAAAAAGCGTGGGGTGCTTTTTAAGGTATTATCGAAATGATAACCACTCTACTCATATCTGTCAATAAAATATTTATTTTTATTCACACTATCATTAATTTATATTCATTGAAATTTTTAACACTATTTTCTTAATTTAAATTCATTTAAATTTATTTTCTATTTTTTAGTTCGGTTTTCTATAAAAAGCGTGTTTTTTTAGTTTCCTTAAACTATTATTTATTAAATATTATTCACACACTAAAGTAAACATATTTAGAAACAAAAAATTAAATTGTATCAGAACTGATACGCACTTACTTTAAATATAAGCTTCTTGTCCGTTAAGCCATATGCTATAATTAAGCTGCATACTGCATAGACTTTCATATACATTAATTATAACTTTTTTGTGGTTCACAGGTCAATGTGGTTCATGGTAGAAATGACTATCATCTAAAGATGATACCGATGAATATTACTTTAAATTTACATTATTAAATTTACATTATTCGGAGCAAAATGTTTTCATAACAAGATTTATCCCTTATATATTTGTGTGAATAGTGCGTCCTTAGTGCGTCCAGAAAAATCAATGTATGGCAATAGACGATGGTAACGAGCTCTAGACTTCAGACGGCAAGTGGATTGGTACTCGAATTGAAATTGGAATTCTTCTATGGAGATATATTTATTCATATGGTAAAATAGTAGTTTTGATTTTCGAATAATAGAATATCAAGGAGTTTAATATGCAAATGTATAATTTTTTAACGTAATGTTTGAACCTATTTTGGAAACTATGACCGCGAGATATATTCAAATAATAATAATTTTATGCGAAGTATCTTCCATACATTATCTTACGCTAGTTTATACGAATTTTAAGTCAGTAAAAAATTACCATTTATTTTACTGCAGCACAAATTTACTTTGTTTCAGGTCATCAGTTTATTTGATGGGTTATTTAATAATTTAAGAGTCATTGTGATTCCTTATATCGGTATACCATCTTGACGTTATATTTTAGTCAGAACTACTGTGAAGTTTAATTTTTTATTTCCATCGCCAGTCAAGAATTTAAATACACTATATATGTAAATATTATCACCACTGAAATAATTTATAAACCAAGCGATATAAATTAGTAACCAGTTAAAAACGTTAATCTGGTGGCGGGTCGAGTTTAATATAATAAACTAAATTGGTAACGTTTCAGTGACAAAGAATGAAATATAGGAGATATATCATTCTTTGTCATTGGTACCATCTCATGTTCTTTGTTTTCAATTCATAAACACATACATAATATTAATGATAACCTACTATATACTAATAGTTGCCGTATATGAATAATCATTATTCAAAAAGATTTATAATTTGTATGTAGCCCACAGAGAATGCGTTACCTCTCCCACTTGGAGTACATTATGTTTATATGTGGAATAAAGCGTGAAAACTTAATATGGTCTAATAAGATTAGAACTCATCACCTTCATTTGCAGCCAGATACGTTTGTACGGTTGAACAATGATGGTTCTATAAAGAAAAGAGATTCACATTATTTTTATTATTTTACTGTTCTGCTATTCACTAATAGCGTTCCATTTGTTAACATAGTACATACATATATATAAAACTTACTTACTATTTGTAATATTCTAATGTGTATAGAAAATGTACAAAGAACATGAATTGTTAGAAAAATTAATTATAAATGAGGACCGTCGTGGCGCAGAGGCGTAAGTATCTGCTTGTAAACGCGACGGTTTGAGGGTTTAATTCTTACTCGGAGAAGATGGATTTTTCTATTTCCATTTTTTTCGCTCTGGAAACTAGGCAAAGCGCGGCGTTGAGTTCCGCCACTCAAAACGCAATGCCCCAAGTAAGGCGGAAAGCGGGGACAGAGAAAGCTGGGACTAAGCAACGGAGTGTCTTAACTAGGTTCATATGGTTCCTGCAATTCCCTCTGCCTAACCTGCTATATGCGGATAAAAGCGTGAAGCTATAAAAAAATGTTAGAAAAAATATGTCGTTTTAATATTTATCTCGACTGTACAAAAATATTTCGCAAACATAATTATTTAAACTCCTCGCTCCATTAAAGGTTTTTAGTGGAATTTTAAACAAGCATTTGTTTTATATTTCTTACTTGTGTAACTCTCAGTCACAAATGTTTTAAAACCATTCTGTTCGTAGAACTTTCAGATGTTTTAAGTAATTTTTCAGTACGTTACATAAACAATTTCATTATTGCGACTTCAACAACGATTTGGCTTATATATCTGAAACGTTACCTCTTAATTTTGTATTGTTATTCGCAAAATCCATTTACGTCAAAGTAATTAATTGAAACTGAATAATTAATCACAATCGTATATAACACAATCCCTAGTAAGTACTTTCATATTATTAAGATCTTACATATTTGTTTTACTTATCTTACTTATCATATGGGTATATTAAGTTTAATTTATTTCAGATCATAATTAGTATTTATATAATTTTTCAATAAGTGAGCAAATAGAATATTTTTAATTTCGCTCTATTCAGGGCTACAATAACATGTCACATATATATAATATTAATATACAAGAACAGCTTTAGAGTCGTCCTTTGTTTTAATTCCATTATCCCTAGATCTATCTAAAATATTGTTGAAACATCTAGTACGCCGCATATTTCGTTATTATAATGACTAAGCGATTCCTTTTGTATAATTAATTAGTTCAATAATTTTGTGAATTGTTATTTTACTGATTTTTATTTTTAATCTTTTTTATTGACGATTTCTAATTATTGAGATCAATTTATTTTTTGTAATTTGCCCTAATTACGAATTTGAAAGGGTTAGGAATTAATATAATACTATGAACCCTAGACTAGGAGTCTAGAATTCATAAAATAATGTCTTATACATATGTACCTAAGTAAAATAATATGCTAGAAAGTAATTATTAGTAATAATTTTATACTTGTAACATTTCGATTTTGTATTATTGATCTGATTCAAACTGATCTCGGCCGAATCAACGAGCGTATTACGATTATTGGAAAAGGCTTAAACGGTTTATTAGTAGATCTAAACTGCTTATAAATTTAAGCTGAATCAGCGTCTTTACGCATCCTTGCTCAATGTCTACATGCTATGTCATAAAGACTGTACATTTATTACTTCGACCCGGCACCCGACACATTTAAGGTAAATTGCCGTTGTACAATATTGCCCTTAGAACAGTATAGCCTCTCCATAAGTGGATAATTTTAGACTAAATAGTTTGGGGACCTTCTTTATGGGCATTTCGGGAATATGTAACGGTAGATTAATACGGTAAGTTCCCAATTGCTTTTGATCTCAATTTGGTTGTTATTGATAAAGAGATAATTAATTTATGTTTCATTTTGAGTAATTGGTTTTATTTATTACCTTATCTTGTTAAATACATTTGTGCGGTTTAACGTGACAGTGTAACGTAAGTGTGTGAAAGTGTCAAGTGTCAACCTTTAAGTGCTTAAGCTTGTTTAAGTGCCCTGTTATATTAAATATTTCTTTTATTTAAGAACATTTATCTTATTGCTATAAGTACATGTGCTTAACCCATATAGACCCGCGGTGCCCATATGGAGGCACTTAAAAATATCCTCGTTTTTTAAAAAAAAAAATAGTTAAAGAAAACATGTAAAAATTTTGAACGCAGCGGGACTCGAACCTGCGCCCACTTGTGAATCATGTAAGCGCTCTCTCCATTGAGCCATGCGTTCTTCATCACGCAGCGTCTTTATACAACTTATTTCGTTGTTAGCATCTTTGTAGGGAGATTTTTACAAATTTGCGCTACCCAAAGACATTACAAAGAACAATCTTTGAGCGAGAGAGAATGCTATTTTTATTAAATATTTTGATAATTTTCAAAGTGTTAATTCATACCGAGGACAGAAAAAATACTTAAAGAAAATATTGAAAACGTAAAAATTTTGAACGCGGCAGGACTCGAACCCGCGTTCTCTTGCGAACCGTGCAAGCGCTCTCACCACTAAGCCTCATTTTTGTTATATTTTTGTTTTTATGCAGTTCATGTCTACAATATTGACGGTTAACAGTACATTTTTGTACTGTAGCCCTAAACACCTATTAAAACTGAATGATGAAAAAATATAATAATAAATAATGATGAAAAAACTTATTTATTTTTTCACGCTTTATCCCGCATATTGCAGGGTAGGCAGAGGGAACTACAGGAACCATATGAACCTAGTGTTAAGACACTCCGTTGCTTATTTCCTACTTTCTCCGTCCCCACTTAAATATTAAATATATTTTAATATATAATTATATTTATTAAAATTTAAACCTAGAGGTAAAGTATGTAGTAAAGAATATAATAATTTTATAGCTTATTTCTCCATATATAAATATTTGTTTTAAAAAATACAATAAGCAGCTTATTTATAATCTTAAAATGTGACCTGATCTCAAAGGATTTTCGGGTTTTATTACTGATGGCAGTGTAGAAGGGAGCGGTGTTGAAATGTCAGCATTCCTAATGAAGTCATCGACGCTAAAAACTTCATTTGACTTAAGTTTATTCCTGAAAAAAAAAGGTACTGTTAACTAGCTAAGTAACTCGTTAAAAGAACTAGTGTAGATTATTGTTCAATCCTAATCTGTGAAACATTTCTTTCATACCATATCATTGGCACCTCCTTAAGTACCACTTCAATATATTTCATAACAATGATACTCACCAAAGCGTGTGTGATATAACCGATCGTATTTGAGGAATTTCCAAGCAGGAAAATCGACACGCATACCCAAAAGTGTAAGCCCCTTGCAGGGTGAAAATGAGCCAATCAAACGGCGTACACCGAGGTAAAAAGATATCCAAATTTCGCATAACGCGATCCCTGGAATCGCAACTTGGTCCCCACAGGATCGTTTTTTCTGGTTTTTCATTCGCAATATCCGTTTGACGCTGTTCCAAGAATTGTTCAATTTAGTCATTTTCTTTTTGCTAGTATATTTTAATACAAAGACAGATGATGTACTCAAGTTAAATCATATTTATATATATATATATATATATATATATATATATATATATATATATATATATATATATATATATATATATATATATATATATATATATATATATATATATATATATATATATATATATATATATATATATATATATATATATATATATATATATATATATATATATATATATATATATATATATATATATATATATATATATATATATATATATATATATATATATATATATATATATATATATAACTCAACGCCGCGCTTTTCCCTAGGTGCCAGAGGCGAAGAAAATGGAAAAAGAAAAATCCATCTTCCCCGACTGGGAATCGAACCCAGAAATCGTCTAGTTACTGGCAGATGTTACGCCTCTGCGCCACGACGGTCTTCTATATATTTTATTTTATATTCAAATTAATTTCAGCCTGCCCATGCGCGGCAGATTTCACACGAAATTTGACTGTCATTTCTGTATTAGTATTCAAGCTGGAAGTAAATATTCAAAGTATTTAAATAACTGACCTCAAATCTCTTTACAACGGTCCAAGGCTCATTAAATCTCAAAGTTCCATATATTCCATCATTTATGTAAACCATATTTACTATTTCCCCTTGTTTTGTTACCTGCAATATAATAATTTTATTATTTACATACTCAGCATATTTTTATATTGATATTGAAAAATACATATATTTTCATATTCTCGACATTTTACTATTATCTTAAGTGGTTCAGTTACAATATATTATGAAGCTTAGCAAAAATATTTTTTTTTAGCTTCACGCTTTATCCCTCACATGGCAAGGAAGGCAGAGGGAACTGCAGTAACCATAGGAACACAGTGTTAAGTCACTCCGTTGCTTTCGTCCTGCCTTTCTCGAGGCGTTGCGTGTTGAGTGGCAAACCTCAACGCCACGTTTTTGCCTAGTCGCCAGAGCGAAGAAAATGAAAATAGAAAAATCCATCTTCCCCGACTTGAAATCGAACCCACAAACCGTCGCGTTTAGTAGACGGTTTGCCTTTGTGCCACGACAGCCCTCAATATTATAATAATATATATATGTATAATACATTTATAGTTCAAATTACCCGTCTCACGTTGTTGATATTACAGTACATATTAAAGGAAGAGTCACAAATATATCGCCCTGGCTCTGCAATGATTTGCACATCCGATTCAGGAAATAAATTGTTTATGGTCTGGTTCACTACTATAGCTACCTGTTTAAAAATGAAAAAGCTACACTTATATTTAGAAATATGTTTTGCTTAATATATTTTTAGAATCAATTCTGAAAATATATGTACCGTATTCATAAAAAACTTTCAACATTTTCTTATTACACAATAACAATACGGGATGATATGTATAGGGACGAATTTATCCAAAACAACTTATTCTTAAAAACCATAAGAACTGGTGAACGTCTATTCTGACCACAAGGGTCAAATTCGAAAAAGACTTTTTTTCTAAAATATAACCATCAGCTTAATAATATAAACATGGCATTGACCGAGCTAAAGTTATTCAACATGACAAGCAAGTTTTTCGATGATATATGAAAATGATAACTCCGGAATATCCGAGTCAGTTTAGCTGACCGAATCCGCAACGAAGAAGTACACAGGATGGTAGATACCAGCGAGGATGTGACAGTAAGAATGAAGAAGAACGTGCTCAGGTAGTTTGGGCACGTTGAAAGAATGAGTGACGAAAGAACGGTAAAAAAAGATATACGATGGGAAAAGTGAGTGGTGAAGAGAGGAGACCTTGGTTGACTTTCGAAAACACAGTATCGAAGATATTAGAGGAAGGTAAAAAGCATGAGGACTCCCCGGAGAGCATGCATGAAGAGGTTAATGATAGTGGACGAGGCGAAAGAGGTATGCAGGGACCGCAGCGTTTGGCGCTCCGTTCTCTCTGACTACCCCGCTAGGGATAGAGCGTGAAGATATGTATATGTATGTATGTAATATCCGACAAGAGATACGAATTAGACATTACCCTAGCTCGATAGTCGGATTTCTAGGTCTCAGCTCCGACTGCCTAAACTTTAACTGAGACTGGCTAACTGGCTCAAATTTGTAATTAGTACCCTTCCCAGTGACGCAAAATAAGCGCACTAATGTCGGGTTGTGGAAAGCTGTCTACCCTACCAATATCAATACCGAAATACATGTGAACGAAGTTATGGACACAAATCTAGTAAATTTAATATAAATTGTATTAATTGTAGTGTCAATGATTATATCATATTATATAGCTTAATAAATAGCAATCGATTCTTAAGTACATATATGTATGTATGTACTTAACAATCGATTGCTATTTCGATTTGTATCGATTGATATACATTGTAAATATCAAAAGTTCAAAAGATTGACAAGTCTGATAAAAAAATACCTCGTCAATCCTATTCTGATTGTCACTAATAAATCCACCTCCAATATCAACGATGCTCATCTTTCTACCAGTTTTTGCTTCGTGGTCAAACTATAGCTCTAGCTTGTTTCAAGCCCTCTCGATAACTTTCTTTTGAATAACAAGCGCTGCCTACATGGAATGCTACACCAACTACCTAGAAATGTTAATTTAATTTACTGAAGCTACTTTCGTATATCTATATTGTTTTCTTATTTATTTATTACACACTTAGCTTCACGCTGTGTCCCGCACATAACTGGGTAAGCAGAACTTTCACCCCACTTATCTCGCATTAAATTGTCGGAACTGAGCGCCGCCCTTTGTTTTGTGACCACAGCGAAGAAAATAAATATTAATTCGCTCACCCAGAGTAGTAATTGAACACATTGGCTTGTATTCAGTCAGACACTGTGTTGATTTGCCACGTTAGTAATGTCAGGTACATTTTGTTTGTATAATTAATGATAAGAAAACAATTACCTTTAAACTTAATGTAGCAGCTTCTTCAAGAAGATCAATTGCTTCAGTTTTAAAAATCACAAGCCGAATTTATCACCCAATTTATAAATACTGTCACCTTCCACTTTGATTCTAATAAGTAAGCTAATTAACAAAATAATGAATTTGTAACGTAACCTATTTTCAGGCAAATAACGTTCTTTGCAAAGGGGATGTTGATCTTTTTTAAATGCTAAAAGTTACAATCACGAGTAGTCATTTCAATAAAATCAAAAATTTATTTCTATAAATTTAAATAAAGTTAAACATACAAAATAGTAAATAAATTTGTTAAATTTAAAATTATTCAAATAATATGGAAAGATAAACGCCTAAATGAAAAATTTTGACTACCGTGCGTTGTGAACTTGATAACTCAATTGGTACAAGAACTTGGACGTATTATCCAAGAAATATAAATTTTAAAGCTGAAATTTTTTACAATTAATAGTTTGTTAAAATTTTTGGGAGTATTTTTGAATTTTAATTATTTGTTTTCGTACTTGACGTGTGGCCAATATCGCTTAATTTTTTTTAGTTCACAAGATGTATCAAACGTGGTATACTGGACACCAGAATCTCGTGCAAAAATCATCCATTCTGGAGATTTTGTTGGCATAGCAAATATAATTTTTCTGTAAAATAATATATTTATACTTTATACTGTTTATAAAATGTTTTTCTTTTTTCTATTTGTACAATAATGTTATATGCTTACAGCGGAGACACGTTTAATTTTAATATTTTGCTGATCTCTCCAGGTGAAGCGCAGTCATATCCTAGTCCAAGTGCTGCTACCATTTTTATCATTTTATCGTTATCATTCGACTTCATGGCTGAAATAAAATATTATTTTGAAATCTAAATATATTTTAATTTTTTTTATTAATTTTTTTTATATTTTTGTGTCGCAGCAAATTTTGCTATACACAATTCAGTTCTGGTTTCGATTAGATGACAATGAAACGTAGGTATTGCAGAAAAAGTTGAAAAAAAGATGAATACTGTGGAGATGCAATCCCTTCGAAATATATGCGGAGTCAGCTTAGTTAACTGAATACGCGACTAAGAGATGTATAGGAAGTAACACGCGAGAATGTCACACTGAGAATAAAGAAGAACGTGCTCAGATGGTTAGGGCACGTCAAAAGAAAGAGTGGTGAAAGAAATGTAAAAAAGATATACTAAAAAGAGTGAGTGGTAAGAGAGTTAAAGGAAGAGCTCGGTTGACTTTCAAAAGCACAGTATCGAGGATAGTGGAGGAAGGTCACGTAAAAAGCATGAAGACTCCCCAGAGGGTAAGTATGAAGAAGTTATTATAGTGGACGCTGCGTTTGTAGCTCCGTTCTCTCTAACTAACCCTTCATATAAAGCAAGCACTAGGGATAAAGCCTGTAGCTATGTTTTATATTTTGCGATTTTAACCAACTTATAAATATTTTAATTTAGTTTAAAAGTATAAACAAAAACATGAAAACAAATTATATATCTATTTTTCTCAAGGGTGGAATACTGAAATATTGTGTTAGAAATAAGATATAAAAATAAAAGAACATAAAAGTATTACCGTAAAATATTTGCACTCTAGGCATCATTTTCTGAAAGTGCTCAATTCGGCGGTAAGCTTCATCCATATTGAAAATATAGAAGGGTTCCTTCTGACGTCCGCCTTCGATTAATGCCTTTGCGACATCTTCAGGCTCGTGTTTGCCCAAAACTAACGCTTGATTACCGATTGCATTCTCCTTTATCATTTTTCTATATAATAACTTTTAAAATATAATATATTTATTTTAATCATCATACGAATTACAAACGTGTCAACAAACCCTTCACCAAACTACGTGCTGCTATAACAAGTAGTTTGGAGAAGTCTTAAATTTGGAATAAAATTCTAGGGATACGAACCTGCGCCTATTAGAAACCGTTTTCTGAACATATTTTTTATTTTCCAGGAACAACAATTTAAAATTATAAACTAAATGTCTATTATAATAAAAATATATACTTACTTACCTTTTGATTTTAATATGTACTAGCAGCACAGTTATTGCAAACATATTGAAGATGATTTAGAATTTATACACGTTTGTAATTGTTTGCAGAGTATATCTTGTTGGCACAAGATAAACTAATTCTGGAATACAATAAAACATAAAGCAATAAATGAAACATATAAATTGACATTATGATTTACTCCTCTACAAGATGTTTGTGACTCTTTCCGTGATTTTTTATATATTAATTTTATATTATTGTTTAATAAAAGACAATAGACTAATATTACATCTATCCTGTAGAGAAAAATACTAAAAAAACCCAATGTCTAAAACTGAATAACTTCTTAAATTTAAATTTTTACTAGGATGTCGTATATGTAATGGCAAGAACAATAACGAGAAATATTTATTGTGCTTGGACGTAAACAGACTTGTAATTGTAATTTAAAGATCCAGATCTATTCAATTCTATTAAAAAATATACATATGATTTTTTATGAAATTGATGGATAGTTTTGGTAGGGGTACCTAAATAGAAGGAGTGCCATACATCTTAATCTACGTCTTAATCTCTACTTCCTAAATGTTAAAGGCTATTCACTGGGGCGTACATTAACACAATATTTTTGCGTAAAAATGAAGCACGAAATTCAGTGTAAATTACTTTATTTTATTAAAATCACAAGTAATCAAAAAATTATAATAAATAGATTATTATCTGAGGTAATATTGATTAATGATTTTTGTTCATCTATTATAAATGTACTTTATCATAAAAGCGCTCAGAGATTTATGAAAATTATAATTGTTTTCGCAATAATTCTGAAAAGTTATTATTATTATCATTGTGACATTGAAATTACTATGCTTATAGTTTATTTGCTCTGATGCGAAAAAGTACTGCGTTAAGTTTCATGACTCAATTAAAAATTTTTGTAAATTAAATTTGATAAGAGAAAATGTACTGTCTTAACATTAAATATTCGTCGAAATAGCAATTAAGTCTACAAATAAAAGAAGTCAATTAATTATATATGGACTAATGATTACAGAAATAAAAAAATAATTGAAGCTCTTCTCTCTACAAAATGCAATGTGCTGTATTCAAATGTAATCAAGTTGATAGGATAAATCTCTACTAATTCTTAGAATTACTATCTAGATAGTACAGCAGATAAATCTATAATTGGCGTAGAAATTATCTTGAAGTGGAAAATTTTAAATAAATATAATCTTTCCGAGGAATGAAACATATACCTACCTACCCATTTGCAATGAGACGCTATACCTTTTTAAAAAACAAAAAATAAGATGCTAAACGTTAGAAATTATCTAATAGGGTACGTAACAAGAGATAATAAAAAGGAAGGCAAGAAATATATATTTTTATATATTGTTATTGTTACTCATTTGTTGTTGGAATGAGGAAAACTTCCTCCACCCTTTCATTTTTGTTTATTTCCTTATAGAATAGGAAAACCATGTTTTACATATTATATTTAACAAATATGTTATCTTTTTTAATAATATTTAATATTTAGTTTGTGCTATGCTGCTAGCGACAAACCACAATACTGTAAACGCAACCGTTGTGAATTCAATTCCCATTCGGGGAGAATTAAATATTATTACTTTCTTGCGATGGTTTCATTCTAGTCTGATTAACAAAGTATCGCCAATGTCTCAGAATTTCTTAGAATTAAACGGAAAATGGTCAACGAAATATCTCAAAACTAAGTTTTTTCCGTCTATCCCGCAATAAGCGGAATGTTGTGTGAAGTTACACATTTTTATATCACAGGTATGACTAGCACATCGTATGGGACTACGTATAAGCGTTAGCTCTGTTTTTTAATACAGCAAGTGCGTCTTTAGGTTTAACTTAAGCGATTACAAACTTGTTTTCGTATTTTTTGAGAACTATTATTGAGCCTAACCTGTTAGGGTCAAGTTAATGTATAGTTTTTGTAATTTATTCTTAGTAGTATTGACATCTATGTCTTAACGTTATATATTTCATATTTGTATAAAAAAATTGTTTAAATAAAGGTTTTAATTACAAACAAACATAGATTGATAAAGCATGGTATTACATTTTTTTAACTTTTATTCCAAATAAATGAGTACGACTTGTCGTAACAACCTGAAAACAAATTTAAAACGCAAAACAAAAATTGACGTTATCGTTTATAGTTTACGCAGGATTTATAATCGAGATACCTTTAATATGTTACCGATTGGGTTAAAGTAATAAAACAGTAATGGGGTAAACTCACTTACTCACTTAGTTTATCTAAAATTTTTGTTTTTCTAAATGAATTATGTACGTATAATAAATGTTTATATTTCATAAATTGTGACATTCTTTATACTTATAATATTAATACAAAAGTAATTCTAAAAATAATTGTTAATGAAATGTTAATAAAATTAACTTAACAAATAAGTTAATGAAAATGTCTCATTATACTTATTATGCGTCTTTTATCGTGTTAAACGTCTTCTTTATGTCCCTATACTATTTTCTCCTAGATATGTTTTGTTAAGATACTTATTCCCCTGTTTTTGTCTAAATGTGAGACACTGAATTATGATTAATTATCACTAGTCAATATCAAGTTTATAACAATCCCGTTTGGAATAACACTGTCTAATATCATGACGAACGATGGTATCAATAGTTTAAAGGGGAAAAGCAAAACATTTTTTAAAAACCCTAAAAAGCTTATTATTCCGTACAATCTTTGTGGAAATGGTTATACAATTATATCCAAACGATTTATTTTGAGGTCGATAAGTTTACGTACGTTATTTATATATTAGGTAGGGGAGAGCTAGGCTGATACTGACAGATTTTGTGTGGTGATTTATATTTTTAGTAATAATCAATTTTATGCTTTAAAATTATGTTTATACAAGGGCATGCCCCTTGTTATTTTTATATAGTAAAATAATATTTATTACCTACAAGAGAAGTTTTAGTCACTAAGCCCTTAAAATAAAAACATACGTTCCTTTCTTTTTTACTTGTTTAAGCAGTAATACATGATGAATATCAGCTTCGTACAATAGACAGTATTCATCAAATTTTCTACTTATTTTCAAACGAGATTTGTGAGTTTTCATTTAATAGTAAACCTAACATGTAACATGTTTCGTAAATATTTTAGTTGTATTCCTTACTTTTATGTGTTTTATTTACCTAATACTCTTATATGGAATACGGTTCTTTTCGTCCCCCTTTGACAGATATTGAACTTTATTGGTGAACTTCCATTTCTGGCTCATATATATGAGATATGTGGAGTCTAGTGGAGAGGTTATAATCTAATTTTAATACGCAACCATCTCAATTTCTTAGTTAAAGCCTCTATGTCACTTTTCTGACTTTATAAATTACAACAAATAAACTATTCTCAATAATTTTTTATAGTAAGAAACAAATAAGAATTTGATTTTTTGAAATATTAAATATTAAATAATTTTATTACAAATCACTTAAAGTCTGTGTGGTTTGGTTATGTCAAAAGAATTAAGTGATTAAAGAATGGTAAAAATGATATATGAAACATAAGTGAGTGGTAAAAGCGGTAAGGGGAGACCTCGGTTGTTTTTTAAAACTTAATATCAAAGATACTGGTGAGGGTTATGCAGAGGCTAGTGATAGTGGACTAGGCAGAAAGGATGTCCAGGGACCGCAGTAGTTGTACTTACTTCATATTTGGAGGAAATAAGCTTATTAATATTTCTATATCCGTGAAAACCAACCTCATCCTCCCCTACAAATAAAGCAGATTAAATTTGATAAAAGCTGAAGTGGTATAAAAGAACTTGTTTTTATATCACTTCTGCTTAGAAGAATAAATTATCATGAACGAAAATTACGAATTACGAATGAACGAAATTATTTGTGTAACTTAGTGAAAAATTACTTTAAAATATCCAAAGGTACTACGAGTGGTTTTAAAACATTTGTGGCTGAGAGCAAGCTACGACAACAAAGAAATATAAAATAAACGTTTATTTAAAATTTTCGAGTCAATAGTCGAGATAAATATTAAAACAAATTGCTTTTTGAACCAATTGCATTCTTTGTAAATTTTGTTGTAGTGTTATTTACAAACATTAAGTAAAAATAAAAGCAAATATTATATAGTTACTCTTATTTTACTTACTTACGATTACGTTACATACATAGACATACACACACACACACACACCCACACACATACATATATATATATATATATATATATATATATATATATATATATATATATATATATATATATATATATATATATATATATATATATATATATATATATATATATATATATATATATATATATATATATATATATATATATATATATATATATATATATATTTTTTTTTTTTAGCTTCACGCTTTATCCCGCACATGGCAGGGTAGGCAGAGGGAACTGCAGGAACTATATAAGAACCTAGTGTTAAGACACTCCGTTACTTAGTCCCTGCTTACTCCGTCCCCACTTTCCGCCGTTTTCGAGGCATTGCGTGTTGAGTGGCGGAACTCAACGCCGCGCTTTGCCTTAGATGCCAGAGCGAAGAAAATGGAAATAGAAAAATCCATCTTCTCCGACTGGGGATCGAACCCAGTAACCGTCGCGTTACAGGCAGACGTTGCGCCTCTGCGCCACGACGGTATATATATATATATATATATATATATATATATATATATATATATATATATATATATATATATATATATATATATATATATATATATATATATATATATGTATATATATATATATATATATATATATATATATATATATATGTATATATATATATATATATATATATATATATATATATATATATATATATATATATATATATATATATATATATATATATATATATATATATATATATATATATATATATATATATATATATATATATATATATATATATATATATATATATATATATATATATATATATATATATATATATATATATTCAAATTAATGAAAAATATTCCACAGTTGTACATTTAGCAGTGCATTTGGAAAATAAACAAAGAGTTTACTTCACTGAGGCTGAGGCTAATGCGGCACAACGAGCTGAGAGACCGCCAAAGACAACATTGACTAGCTTCTTTGCAATGTGCGAAGCAGATCCATTCAAAGCAACGCTGATGTACATTGGAATTCCCAAGTATTACACTTGGAATCAATCAACAAAAGTTGGCCAGAGGTGCTTTCCACTGACGCGCTAGGTCACATGTATACTGTTCATCCTAGAAATGATGAATGTTTTTATTTGCGACTGCTGTTGGTAAATGTACGTGGACCAAAATCATTTGCACATTTGAAAACTGTGAATGGCCACCAATGTCAAACATATCGAGAAGCACGTTAACTATTGGGTTTGTTGGAGAACGATTTTCATTGGGACTTAACACTTGTGGATTTAGTTATTTCATTAAATGCGTACCAACGCTGTTCGCAAATATCATGACTTCACAACCAATTTAGTTATGGAACAAATACAAAGACGACATATGTGGAGATATCTTGCATCGCTTGCGCATTCGAACGAATAATCCCGACATGCAAATAACCGATGAAATCTATAGAGAAAGATTGATTATATATGCATCCATTCTTGACTATTGCCATCAAGCTACTGATTGAATTAGGAATGATTGCACCAAATCGATCGATGCACGATGCATTCAACAAAGAATTAAATCGAGAGCTGCAATACAATGTTGATATATTGCAGGAATTCGTTTGAAATAATGTGCCGATGCTGAATGAACAGCAAAAAGAAGTATACGAAACATTAATGCAAGCGATGGACGATAATACTGGTGGTCTATCTTCCTGGATGGAGATGGACGAACATGGAAAATATTTCACTGATTTTGGCCACTATTCAATCAAGATGTGAGATAGATTTGGCGTTAGCATCATCTGGAACTGCGGCAACTCTTCTAGATCGCGGTCGTACTGCACATTCTGCGCTTAAGTTGCCATTCAATTTAAATACAGTTGATACTCCCTCATGCAATATTTCCCGATCCAGTGCAATGAGAAAATTGTTGATGCAATGCAAACTCATTGTTTGGGATGAGTGCACAATGGCACATAAGAAATCACTTGAAGCACTTAACTTCGCACTGAAGGATCTTCGGCGAGATAACAACGTCTTTGGCGGCTTGATGATATTGTTGGCAGGCGATTTCAGGCAGACGTTGCTAGTAATTCCCCGTGGAACGCGTGCAGATGAATTGAATGCTTGCCTGAAGGCATCACCTTTGTGGAATAACGTAAAAACATTATCACTGACCACTAATATGAGAGTTCACCTTCAAAATGATCAAAGTGCTGCACAATTTTCGAAACAATTGTTAGCTGTTGGAAATGGAAAAGTCCCAATTGATGCGACGACTGTATTAATTACTCTTACCAACGACTTTGTACATCCACTGAATTTTACCATTTAATCAAAAATCGATGGCGATTTGATGACATACAAATCCCTTGATTCCATAACAAATCCTGATGATGTTGTAAATTATCCGACGAAGTTTTTGAACTCTCTCGAGTTACCAGGATTTCCACCACATAACTTGCAACTCAAAGTTGGTTCAGTTATTGTAATATTGTGTAATTTGAATCCACCGCAACTTTGCAAAGGTACTCGATTGCGGTGATAACATTTATGCTTTGATTGAGGCAACCATTATTAACTATGTATATATAAATTAATTATGTATTCCTGCCTTGCATTCGCAATGACAATTAACAAGTCGCAAGGCCAATAGCTTAATGTTATCGGGATAAGTTTAGAAAGTCATTGTTTTTCACATACGTTGCGTGTTAACGAGTTGGGAAAGCATCCCCTTTGTTTATGTTAAAGTCAGACAAAAAAACAAAAATGTAGTTTGCCAAAGAGAACTCCAATGAAACGGATAATTTGCGGACACGTATAACGCTTCGATTTAGTATTTACTTTGGATTCATGTTCATTTTTACTCTACCTACAGTGTATTTGGTGCAGGAAAGAGGGATTTCTAGGAAATTACTATTGTGGGAACGGAGGTGACTCGTAGTTGGCTATTACTATAGAACGTATAGATATTTCATTACAATGAGCAGGTTTGTCAGAGCTTATACATGTAAATAAATAAAATGTGACAAGCTACTCAATTTTTATATTGCAAGATCAAATATTAGTGAATTATTGAATAGTGACAGTCATTTCTCTTCTTACCAAGTCAGCTAGTGAATATTTGAATGTGCTGTCTGTAGAACTTATTGTTTTCGTGTGTAAAAATTTACAGTATTAAATACATGTACACATTACTGAACGAAAAGTCCAAAGTGCATGTCTCGTATACTTGTCAAGCTACTATTTTTTGTATAAAAATGAATAACATATATGGGTGATTCCGCCGTTTCATGCAAAAGACAATTCCAGACTGATTTACCAATTAAATTTTGATTTAATGTTAAATATTATTTTAATAGTGGGTATAAGTACAACAACTTTAAAAGGTGCATTTGTAATATCACAAATTTAATAGTTAGTTTTCGAGAAAAAAAATAAAAACTACCCTAAAATTCATTCCTCTCCTTTTCCAGATAGGATTCCCAGCAATTTTTTTTGTAATATTTTCGTCTATGTTTGAATTTACGACTTTATTTTTGTGCTGCTTTAAAGTAAAACTCATTGCCTAGTAATTACCTATTTCAAATAAATATTAAAGTTAATAATAATAAAAGAAAAGCCTAATTTTAAAATTGTTACGAAAAAAACATCATCGCCGTTCGTGTCTATAAACTCCTTAAAATCGTCGTTAATAGCGACATCCGTAATATAGTTTGAGCTACAGCGTGTTTCTACAGGTCAGTCAGCCACGACCACCGAGCGAAGTTTACGTATGCCTACGGCTAGTAAAATTATTAACGTTTTTCGGTTGTTAGGTATGCCTTCGACCAGAAATCTCGTCATTACATTCCGAGGTTTTTTCAAGTTAAGGTATTAATTAGATTATTTTATATACATAATTATGTTGATCATAACAATTTTTTTTGATCTCATCTTTTAAACAGATTTGTAGTAAGTTCGATAACGAAGTTATTATTGAAAATGTTTAAATTTCTCATTCATTTCCATTTCATTACCATCCTTTCCTTCCATTTATTTGCAGGAAGGTAATAAATTGTTTTGGAAGGTAATGAAGTGTAAATGTAAAAATATATATCTCTATCGAAAAAATAGTAGACGAAGTATTGCAAGAGATTCGACCTGAAAAGAAAGAAGAAGTAAAAAATTAACACTTTAAATGAAACAAAACAAATATTGATAAATCAAATCCAAAATTTTTTTGTAGAAGATACCATCAGTAGATTTGCAGCAGGAAAAAAAAACATTTTAAAGGAGCAATATTGGGTAAGTTATTCTACGTTTTGTAAATACAGACCCTTTTAGTTAGTTTTTCCTAAAACGGGTAGTGATACTTGTCAATGCAAATTAAATTACATGCAAACGTTCATCTTTTAATAAAGGTATTGAAAACTTCGGACATTATCACTGAAAGTTCAGGAACACAGATTGTCAATAGTCTCGGTTGTGATATGAAGATCACAACAAAAAAATGTTCGAAGATTATCCACGTAATATTATTAAAAAAATTAAAGTCCACTTTGGACACATTTCTTAAGCACTCTCTAAATATTACTTAATTATTATACTTATTATAATTATTGTACTGTACAATATGAGGTTATCAAACAACTGAAACAAACTTTAAAAGATAAGGTGATACTTGTGCACGTAGATTTCAGTGATAATTATTGCTTGAAGTATAATGAAGAGATACAATCCTTTCACTTTGTGTAGTAGAGAACAAGTATCACTCCACACTGGATTTTTTTTCTATAAAGACAGTGACACAAATAATAGACCTAGAGACTAGATCGTTCTGTACTTTTAGCGATTGCTTGAAACATGACGCCGGCGCGCCAGTGCCATTTGCGCTCACTTATATCCTATTTTGAAGATGGCACAAGGATTAGTACCGTATGTAATAGTACATTTTTTATCAGATTCCCCATCATTATGCCTGATCACTAAATTGAGAGAAATTAATCCTAATATAAATAAAGTGACATGGAATTAACATGGACAAGAATCCGGTCATGGTAAAGGGGCTCCGGATGGGATTGGTGCAGATGTAAAAAGAACTGCTGATAATTTTGTCAAATATGGTAGAGATGTTGGTAGGTTTGAAGATTTTTGGGGATTAGTAACTAAAAATATACCCAACGTACATTTTGATATTATAGCAGAAAACGATATTGAAAAACAAATATTTCCACCCGACATTCCAGGATTCAATGGAACAATGAAAGTACATCAAGTAATTTGGATCGCTGATAGTGATAAAATCGAAACCCTAAAAATCTAGATGTAGCTTGTACTAATTCTGAACACCAACAGAAATATGAGGCCTTCATTCTATCTACTCAACCAGAAAACGAACAAAAAATAACAAGGATTATGAAGAATCAGATGACAGTGATAATTATAATATTTTTTAAACTGTGATTGAGAGTAAATAAATAAATAATTAGAGAAAAAAAGTAAAATAAGAAGAATAAATAGAGCTCTTTGATTTTTGGTAATTATATATAAATGAGTGTTATTTTTTTCATATGAACTTATTTTTCATATTATGATATTCAGTGTTGTTGTTTAGTTTGTATTTTATTATTTAACACATAATAGCGTTGGCTATCCATAGTAATTTGAGATTTCTTTTATTTTTTAGAAGTTTCATATTTTTTTATATTAATACTTACTGTGATTTTGTGATGACCAAATGCCTACGTATATAGTTCCTATTACTGAATATAGTAGCTTCTATAAGTCCTGTAACTTCTGCAAATGGCTGTTACGTAAGGCAGTCTTTAATTAAGTTGATTTCTTTAGACTGACCTGAATAAAATGAATTAAATAGAAGAGTAAAAGATGTTGATTACTTGATAGCTTTTATTCATTACCTTCTTTTGTAGTTCATTAGAATCCTTTCCTATTCTAGTACTCTTTTGCAGTATTTCATTACCAGTCCAACTTAAATCATAACCATCCCGCACTAATTCATTACTATCTTTACGCCTTTCATCGCCATCCAGTTGTTAAATTTTGATTGTCATTTCCTCCGCAATTAGAGCAAAAACAAAAGTGCCATCCTATTTTTTAGGAATCTGGGTACGAGCTACATTAGATGATTTAAAAAAAAGTACATTAAATCAATATTTTTTTTTATTCCGCGGAACGTTGTTTTTTGCGCGAAATGGCGGAATCACCCATATGTTCACATAATCTTTGACAATATTAGGTTGAAATATTTCACAAACTTTCGAAGTTTAACTTTAGTGCAAGGTACAACAGAACGGTTAACGTCTAGTACAAATCAAATTTGATTGAATTGTGTATGGTAATTTAATATTTAAAAGTAGCTGGTACAAGACCAGCTTGCCATACTTTGGCTGCTATATAAATTATAGTGTTCATGAAAAACTAATTGCAAGAATCAAGTGTTAAAAATTTTTAATATACAGTCACAATCACCAACATTTTAAAGAATTCAACTTCCAATATCAGTGTTAATTTAACACTGTCATTGAAATGTGGAAATATCAAAATAAGTCGTCTATTGCCTATTCCCAAGAGAAAATGTCATGCTTACGACCATGCTATAGAAATTTTATGCTTTTATTCTGTATTATTAAAAAGTGTATATATGAGTTATACGTTCTTATGTATTAGGTGTTTTGTTTCTAGTAGACAGAAGCACACGATGCACATTGGTGTTAGTATATCTTTAAGTAATTATTAATTATTTTCATTTTCAGATCATCTGCTCTGTTATATACATTAAGCTTCTATCTCACAAATATGTATGTATAGAAAATAGCATGATGCTTAAAA
Organism: Dione vanillae; assembly: GCA_037178615.1. Taxonomy (NCBI): domain Eukaryota; kingdom Metazoa; phylum Arthropoda; class Insecta; order Lepidoptera; family Nymphalidae; genus Dione; species Dione vanillae. The sequence continues at coordinate 252,199 of JAZFAU010000162.1, forward strand.
GATAAAAATTAATATTTATTACTATAAAACACAACATATAAAACAAATCAAAAAATTCTTGTTTTAATTTTTTTTTAGCTTTAGGCTCTTATCCCGCACATTGTAGGCGGAGGGAACTACAGGAACCATAGAAACCTAGTGTTAAGACACTCCGTTGCTTGGTCCCTGCTTTCTCCGTCCCCGCTTTCCACCTTTTTTCGAGGTATAGTGTGTTGGGTGGCGGAACTCAACGCCGCGCTTTACCTAGTTGCCAGAATGAAGAAAATGGAAATAAAAAAATCCATCTTCCACAAGTGGGAATCGAACCCAGAAACCGCCGCGTTACAGGCAGACTTTGCGCCTCTGCGCCACTACGCTCTCCTTCTTGTCTTAATATTTATTATATATCACATTAAGGCCAATTACAATGTACATATATCGTGGTACCTTACTGTGATAAACTTAGGGGACAAATGGATATTTTATTCAAAGCGAGAGTACCCTATATGTTTTTGTGCTCTAGAATTGTTGAGAGATGCAAATAAATAATAAAGGAATAATGAATAATCTTTAATAGCTATTTTTTGTTGCATTCTCTTAATTTCGTTTTATATTGATTTGTATTATTTTAGTGATTTTTTGTAATGTAAACTTTGCATGTATTTAATGAATTATTTAATTTTAATTTGTACCTTTATAAATTCAAATTATTTGTGTTTTTAATTTTAATTTTATTAAGTGCATGTTTAATTTTTGTTATATCTTTGACTTTTATTATTTTTTTTTTAATTATTATACTCATGTTGCTATACTTATGTGTTAATGTATTTACTTTAAAAAGCTTCACATGTTAACTATTTTCATTTAATTGTGTAACATTTGTCATTAAAACATGTCGTAGCTACTAGTGGTCCTTAAAATAAATAAATAAATAAATTGTGTACTTTATTCATAGTACATATGTTGATACTCAAAGCACAATTCCTTTCTTTTTACATTATGAAAAGCTCAAAAATTTAAATCTTTAAATTCAGTAAAGCTTTTATTGTAGAGGGAAACAAGTATATTCACATTGTATTTTAATGTCAAATGACGAATTTCTAGGATCTCCCAGTCGCACGAAAATGAAAATAATTTCTGCGGGTGAGAATCATACCGACTATTACGTTTACAATTTGACCTCAACTTTTAATATAATTTTATCTAATATTGAACATATTTCGATGTCACTACATATTTAGGTAATATTGAGGCTCAATGTAGCAAGCACCGTAACTTGTCATGTTCTACATTTATATTTGGGTTACATACAAATCGTTATTGCTTGCTGACGAAGGGAACTTTTATAGATGTGTTATTACTCGTAATATACAAGTGTTAGAAGATAACCCTTAGGAAAGGGGCGTGGCTAGCGATCACGCCACCACATCACGCCAGGTGTCAAGATGGGGGACACTCGCAGTGTCGTGGACACATTTTTGCTCGGACGGTCGGAGCGTGTGGACGTAGTTTTCTAGCTAAATTCATTTAATTTTGTAATAGTTAAATTTAATTAAATTAATAATTTTTGTAATATCTGAGAATATAAATTTTGTGTTCGTTTTGTATTTTTTTTAACTAATTTCACTTCTGGTTGATAATATCAGAAGTGGGATAGTGCCCGATTGCCAACCCGCTTTTGGTAAACCTGACCTACGTTAGAGTTAACTTTGTTGTTTATGTGTTTAGATTACTTTACTTATTTTGCTTTAATTTGTGTTTAAGTTTTGGCTAATTAATGAGAAAATAAAAATGTCTGAGCATCAATCTCGTTCTCGGAAACGTAAACGTGAGTCATCTAAGGATGTACTAGATACCATCCTTGCAAGACTAAGCGCGCTTGAAGATCGTTTTGTTCCACCGCCACCGTCGTCCGAGCTATTGTTACAGGTCCCATCGACGTCTTTGGGGCACATATCGCAGCCACCACAAATGCTACCCACACTCACGAGCGATCTGAACACCGACGATACGCGGGATAACGACTCGGCTGCGGGTCAGCAACCTGCTTCGGTGTCACGACGCAGCATATCCACAGGCGAGGACACAGCTGGCAGAATCGCGGAGGCCATCAATTCGTTAGTTAAAGTAAGGTCTCATAATTATTTTATTTCTAACTTTGACCCGTATGTTCACAATATCGACGCTTGGTGCGAGGAAGTAGAAAGGGCTAAAGAGACTAACGGTTGGGACGACAATGAGTGTTTATCGCGAATCGGAAATTGTTTAAAAGGGGAAGCACGTTTATGGCTTAATGAGTGGTCCAGTGAAGATCGTTCATGGACAAACTTTAAACGCGAAGTTAAAGCATTGTGCCCGCGAACCGTCGATGTTGCGAACATTTTCTACGAAGTGATGACCAAGGATTCCAAAAGCTATGCCTCTTATGCTGAACATGCTACATGCTAGACGCTCGTTATTAAGATTGCGCTTGGTCAAAGGGTTGTCTGATGAGTTAATTGTTGCCATTATTTTACGAGGGATTTCCGATCCTCATATTAAAGTCGCAGCCACTAATGCTAAATTACAACCTAATGACTTAGTGCAATTTATGTCAATGTACGTAAAGCCGAAAAATGATATTCGTTCTACCCGCGATGTTCTCGTGTGCCGCATTTTAGTAATAATTCTATGAGTTGTAACAACGGAAACAAGAGAGGCTTTAACAATTTAATTTGTCATTTTTGTGGTAAAGTCGGACACAAACGTGCAGATTGTATTAGTGCAAAAAGAATATGTCCAGTTAACCAGTTAGAATCGAATTCCGCCTAAAACCGAGTCGGTTCCTATGAAAATATGTACCTTTTGTAAAAAGAGCGGTCATATAGTTACCGATTGTTTCGTAAAACAGCGATCCGAATCCACTAATATTAACCAACGTAATGTTAATTTCTGTACGAAATCGGATAGTGGTATATTGAAATCTAACACTGATATTATATTAATTGACAGATATAGAAGACAGACACGATAGATATATTAATTGACAGTGGTTTTTGTATATCACTTATTTCTAATTCAATATTAAAGCATTTTAATGTAAGCCACAGACCAACTTATCGCGCTTTACGAGGTATAGGAAGTCAGCTTGTCGAGTGTACTTCGTTTGTAACATTAATTGTTGAACTACCTCACATAACTATCGAAGCTGATTTCTATGTAGTACCGCATAGTTGTATTAGTACTCCGGTTATTATTGGTACTGACATAATAAATCGTGAGGGCATCACATATATTCGACAAAACGGAGTCCAACTTTTGACGCATTCAATTACGCCTATGGACGTAAACAATATTTTTGACGTTAATAATGTTAACACACCTCTTAAAGGTGAAGAAAAAGAACAGCTCTTATCAGTTATTAATAATTTTTCAAATTCATTAATAAGCGGCTCAGCTTCTTCAACAACTACTACGGGTAGCATGAAAATAGAGCTTTCGAATAATGAACCGGTATGTTATAGACCGTATAAGTTATCACATGACGAGAGACTTCGCGTTCGAAATATTGTTAAGGACTTAATGACTAAAGGGATAATCCGTGAATCTGAGTCTCCATATGCTAGTCCCGTGATCCTCGTCAAGAAAAAGGACGGTACCGACCGAATGTGTGTCGATTATAGGGTTTTAAATTCAAGAACTATTAAAGATAAATTCCCGTTACCGTTAATCTCTATTTATATTGGTTAATCTCTATTAATATTGGTCCTCTGACCATATCGACAGGTTATTATCAAGTAAATTCTTTACCAGCCTGGACATGGCCACCAAGTACCTATGGAAGCGAGTTCAATTGCTAAAACCGCTTTCGTGACCCCGGAAGGTCACTTTGAGTATATTAAAATGCCATACGGGTTATCTAATGCGCCGGTAGTTTATCAAAGAATTATTTCAAAAACTCTAAAGCATTTCATAGATTCAGAACAGGTTCTAGTATATATAGACGATGTCTTTTTGTTATCGAACTCGGTATCTGAAGGGTTAATTTTGTTAAAAGAAGTTTTAGAAACGCTAACATGTTCGGGGTTTTCTATTAATTTAAAAAAATGCACTTTCCTCAGTAGTGAAATAGAATATCTCGGGAGGGTGATTAAAAATGGTCAGGTTAGGCCGAGTATGCGTAAAATACAAGCGGTGATAGATTCGCCTAAGCCACGTAACGTCAAACAAATTCGCCAGTTTCTCGGTCTTGCTGGCTATTTTAGAAGGTACATTCCGAATTACGCTCAGCGAACAGCTTGTATTGCGCGTCTAACTAAAAAGAATGTGTTCTTTGAGTGGGGACCAGAACTAGATAAAGCACGCGAGTTCATAATCGATTGCTTAACAAACGAACCCGTCCTTGCTATTTATGATCCCAAATTACCGACCGAATTGCATACCGACGCAAGCGCAATAGGTTATGGTGCAGTATTAATACAAATACACGCGGGTGGACTCAGACGCGCGGTCGCGTATTTTAGTAAATCCACTCAAGGTGCGGAATCCAAGTACCATTCGTACGAACTGGAAACCTTGGCTATACTAAATGCCCTTCAAAATTTTAGAAAATATTTGTTAGGAGTATCCTTTAAAATTGTTACTGACTGTAACGCCTTAAAATTAACCGAACGCAAAAAGGATTTACTTCCACGTATAGCCAGATGGTGGCTTTTCATGCAAGTCTTCCAGTAAATATTTGAGTATAGAAAGGGGCCTTTTATGTCTCACGCCGATTATCTGCTAACTGTAAACTAGCTCAATCCGCGGACGATGAGACGCTTAACCTTATTGATAAACTTAATAATGGGCAATTAGACTCTTCCCGATATGTTCTTAAAAATGGACTTTTATATGTTAAATATTGTGCCATTGGTGAAGAATCACGCCTATTATGTTATATTCCTAAGGGTTATCGATTAAGCCTACTTCACGTTTTTCACGATGATCAAGACCACATTGGTTACGATAAAACAGTAGAACTCATATTACGGCATTTTTGGTTCCCCGGTTTGCGTGCTCTTGTAAGAAAATATTTAAAGCACTGTATCGTATGTCTTTCTCACAGTCGGGTACCACGAGCCCCTCATCAACCGATAGAGTCCTGGTCTAAGCCTGATGCTCCGTTCACGGTAGTACATATGGACGTTCTTGGTCCCTTAACAGAATCTCAGGGTTATACGTACATATTGATAATAATTGACGCTTTCACAAAATATTGCCTCTTATACTCACCTTACCGTCAAGATACAAATGAGTTAAAAAGAGCTTTTACCGACGCGGTTTCACTGTTTGGGTCTCCGAAACTTTTGGTCACTGATTGAGGCCGGATATTTGAAAGCGCCGCGTTTAAAGATATGGTGAAATCATTTGGTAGTAACATTCATTTTATCACGCCAAGTATGCACCACGAAAATCGACAGGCTGAGCGGTATTGCCGAACGTTATTGAATCTACTCCGAATCGAAGTAAACTATAAAAATCAAAGTTGGTCTAATGTGCTGTGAAAAACACAACTCATAATAAATAGTACTAAACATAGCACCACTAATCACCTCTTCAATTACTTATTGGTAGCGACTCTTCAACACCAGTAATACGCGATCTTGTCCGAGATGTTGCGATGGATGTTGCTACTCCTAACCGTGAGGCAACCATGACGTTACGTAGACAACGTGCCGCGTCACTTTTGACGACTAATCAGCAAAAACAAGATGATTACGTGAATAAAGCTCGTAAATCACCGAATGTGTTTAAAGTTAACGATTTGGTATTCGCGATTAAAACATCTCAGTCAGTAGGCAAATTAGATTCTTGCATGCGTGGCCCCTATAAGGTCCTTAAACAACTTCCACATCATCGCTACGACTTGGAGTTGTTAGCTGGCTCGTACGGAAAGCGTACAGAAGCCGCCGCGGAAAATATGGTGGCATGGGCAGGAGAGTGGTCTCCCGAGAGCTGCGCAGCATTTTTTGACTGTGAGTTACAATTGTCATTATTTTATTGGTATATTTGTTTAAATATAATTCTATTTTGTTTATTGAAACGTATAATTTTGAGTGATGGTATCGAGTGTGATTATATACCACGACAGATGGAATGTTCCACTGGAACCCCTTCCAAACTCACGTTGACATTGAGATGTTTTCTCTGTCACGGCGGATGGACTTACTCATTTGGATTATTTGCCATACTCATGTTGACATTGAGATGTTTTCTCTGTCACGGCAGATGGACTTACTCATTTGGAGTATTTCCCATACTCACGTTGACATTGAGATGTTTTCTCTGTCACGGCAGATGACTTACTCATTGGAGTTTTTTTTTATATTCACGTCGACATGGAGATGTTTTCTCTGTCACGGCAGATGACTTACTCATTGGAGTTTTTTTTTATATTCACGTCGACATGGAGATGTTTTCTCTGTCACGGCAGATGACTTACTCATTGGAGTTTTTTTTTATATTCACGTCGACATGGAGATGTAATCTCTGTCACGGTAGGGCTGTTAGCTCAGATGGAGTGCTGTCATGGTATACTAGTACATATAATGGTAGTGCATTATATGCTTAATTTGGTCAATTGACATGTGTGTGCAAATGGGGGTCCTCGATAGATTGAGATGTATGAATGAAGTTAATCGCTTGAATGCTTTATGAGAGATGTTCGTGTGCAATATTATGAAGTATGAATATTTATTTGTATATGAATGAAGTGCTTATTAAGGAATTTAAAAGAAAAATTCTAATATTTGTTTGTTTTGTTCTTAGCAGAATCAGATGACTTGTTGCATGATGCGTCGGCGGAAAATAAGCAAGGGCCAAGCTGTGAGCGTACCAGGGTTGCGGACGTGGACGACCGCCTGTCAGGAGAGGCCGTGTTAGAAGATAACCCATAGGAAAGGGGCGTGGCTAGCGATCACGCCACCAGGTCATGCTAGGTGTCAAGATGGGGGACACTAGCGGTGTCGTGGATACATTTTTGCTCGGACGATCGGAGCGTTTGGACGTAGTTTTCTTGCTAAATTCATTGCATTTTGTAATAGTTAAATTTGATTAAATTAATAATTTTTGTAATAACTGAGAATATAAATTTTGTGTTCGTTTTGTATTTTTTTTAATTAATTTCACTTCTGGTTAATAATACAAGTGTAAATTTTTAGAAATGGCACAAATAAAATGAAATGAAAATCAAAGGAGATAAATTTCAATTAACATAATTTATTAAGAATTAAAAATGTAATATATATTTCCTTACAAATTAACAAAGAATGCATTTAAGATAGATATTTGACTTTGTTTTCACCCCCACCTTTATTTTTCATACAGCATGATCATGCTGCATTGCATCTTGCATGAAGCATGTATGATCTTACCTTATATTATAAGTTAAGTCATGATACTGAGCAACGGAGTGTCTTAACACTAGGTTCATATGGTTCCTGCAGTTCCCTCTGACTACCCATATTCGGGATAAAGCGTGAAGCTTTAAAATATTTCTTTTATATTGAGTAATAATTATAAAATAAAAGTAAAAATTGTAAAAAAATATATTAGTTTTAAATAACTCCATTTGTATGTTGTGACATTCTTTAACAAGCCCAAAGTTGATACAGTTGTTTTTTAGGGCCTGTAAAACAGCAGCGCTATCGGAGAGGTTATAGGCATTCTTAACTTACCTCGCTGTGATATCTATTTCCACTTCGATAATTCCCATATATTCGACATAAGATACATGCGGTACTGATATGTTGATAATGAGGTACTTGGTGTCATTTATTGTTGCACTTGGATTCGCCCATGAAGACTCTAAGATCCTTTAGGTTTAAGCTTACTTGGTCGTTGTCGAACAATTAAACTGTATATTTATTATCAAAGATCACTTTAAATGGGTTACTTCCGTGGCGTCTACACGATGAGACCGTCACTGTTTCCTATTTTATGTGTAGATGAAATAAAAGCAGGAACAACACGGCATCTAATGGGACTAGAAAAAGTTCTCATATAACCCACAATGGCTATGTATGCTAACCTGTGTAGTGTATAAAATTTGGAAGCCACAGTGATCTGAATAATTTTGCCCAACCATACCACGGCATTGTATTAAAGTTAATATAAACCTAATTATGTTTAGATACGCACAGGCAACTGCAAGCTTTATGTAAGTGAATTTACAAATTGGCTGAATTATAAAGTTGAGAGAAGTGGTGTTAATTAATTCTTTTTATTGAATAAAATCCTGAAATGTTGAAGTTTCAAATCAAGAAGAGCGTTTATGTTGAAGGCGCTAATAAGCTGCGGCAAACATTTTCTTTTGGGAAATGATCCGAACAAAATTAATAAGCTAAAGAAATTCCCTTCTCTATTACTTGATATTACGTTACAAGTCACTGAGCGCCAGTTGAATAACAGAACAGGATGATTACAAGTAAGATTATCTATTTCAGACAAAAGAACTCTCTTGATTCTTACTTGTAAGAATATAATATAAATATTAATTGTATATTATATACATTTTTTACATGCTCTATCGATTAGGAATGTGCCAATTGTAACTGCTACTATTGATGAAAAATTGAAATAAATTCCTTTTGCATTCTAAATTACTAAGCAGTTATTTTGGATAAAAAATGGCCAGTGTCTTTCTTACGATATTGGTTTACACGCATTACATACCATTAATGGTACTGAGAATTTTGTTTTAAAGTAAAGTAAATATTGTATAATAAAATAATATCTAAATGCTGTTCATATCGTAACCGTAAGTACAACATATTCTGCAGCAATATGTCAAGATTTGCCTACGTCGCACAAATCTTGCTTAATTCACAGCATAACGCTGACGTACGAGACTGGAGGTGAATAATAGTATCTTAAGCGTTTGTTATAAGCCTTCTATGCTTGTTTGTACTGTAATACATGTAATTACTATAAATATACTGTAGTCGTATTGTCCCTCTAATAAATCCATGCCCAATTATCAAATGTTAATATTAACCAGCTTATTTTCATTTTTTTTTTTAGCTTCACGCTTTATCCCGCACATGGCAGGGTAGGCAGAGGGAACTGCAGGAACCATAAGAACCTAGTGTTAAGACACTCCGTTACTGCTTACTCCGTCCCCACTTTCCGCCGTTTTCGAGGCATTGCGTGTTGAGTGGCGGAACTCAACGCCACGCTTTGCCTTAGATGCCAGAGCGAAGAAAATGGAAATAGAAAAATCCATCTTCTCCGACTGGGGATCGAACCCAGTAACCGTCGCGTTACAGGCAGACGTTGCGCCTCTGCGCCACGAAGGTATTTCATTTACCAATTTACCTTTTTTCTTCGATTTATTATATATATATATATATATATATATATATATATATATATATATATATATATATATATATATATATATATATATATATATATATATATATACTATATATATATATATATATATATATATATATATATATATATATATATATATATATATATATATATATATATATATATATATATATATATATATATATATATATATATATATATATATATATATATATATATATATATATATATATATATATATATATATAATATATATATATATATATATATATATATATATATATATATATATATATATATATATATATATATATATATATATATATATATATATATATATATAGCATAATTATCTATCTAATAATCATTAATGTAGTTAGATTGCTCAGTTCAATACCAACACGTATTCAAACCATATCCTTGCTATACCTATATTTTTTATATTTTCTATTGTGTACATATATATGTTCCCTTCACAATTGTTATAAATGAATGGAAAACTAAAAACATCATTTTATTCTGTGTTTTATATAAATCACAAGACATCCTGTTATCATAATAAATATATATTAAGTAAAGATATTGCTATAATTGTTTTTCACTTCGTCTTGGAAGCTTGTTAATGGAATAACAGGACTATGAGTTATTAATTACTTTATGCTTAAAGTTTTAATCGAAATAGTTTAGTATTTATAATTTTTAAAATGAAGAGTAATGGTATTTTATTTAATAATAGTTAATATTTACTTAAAATAATATAATTTGGATATTGATAAAGATAAAACTACCTCCACAAGGTAGCTAATAAATGTCAGCAGCGTTCTCTGCTTTTCTTGCTTTTTGGAGATAGATTATTTGGAGATGTATGACGATAATACATGAACGGCTCTATTTTAGTTCTAAATTGATTGTTATATTGTAAATAAAGTAATTTTCTTTTGATATATTCTTGTATTTTTACAATTACGTCCTAATTTTAAAGCAGTGTTAATCAAACAACAGAGTGATATCATGTTAGAGCAATTTAATAAAGCAGCTGCCAAAATTATGTCTACAAATACATTTCGAAGCAACCTGAGAACCTAGTGTTAAGACACTTCTTCCATGCTTTCCTCCTTTTAAAGCATTGGATATTGAATGATGGGAATCAACGCTGAGCTTACTTAGTTGTCAGAGCGAAAAAAAAAATGTAAATGAAATAATTGTTTCTATACTCAGTGTGGATTAACACCTTAAAAATTAAAAAAAATATGAAATAATTTACCTTCTTCAACTGGGAATCGAACCTTCAAGCCGTCGCGTTGACAAACAAATGTTGTGCCTCTGATCCACGACGGTCCTCGTTTATTTAATATACTTTATTAATGAAATAATAGTTATGATAACTCCTAATAAAACATTAAACATAAAATTACACAAATGAAAATTTTATGGAATATTAGGCTTATCAGGATGAAACTTTTGAATACTGTTACAACGTTAAGAACTTTCACAATTCTGCTATAGGCAAAATTGCCTCACATTTAAGATAAAGCTTTAATTGTTTTTTGAAACTCAAGAAATAATATATATTGTTACTTTTCTTAGTAAAAATTAAATTATTACAATGTTAAAATTAAGTAAAACATACTATTATATAAATATTATGAACCTTTTCACATTTTCTTTAGTTCAATGGAAGCTATTTTTTTTGACGGTGAGTGTATTATAACGAGACTACCACTACCAACTATATTAAATTTTATATTGAGTGGAAGGAAGAATTTACTGTCGAATTTATAAAAACAAAATGAAGCTGTTATATTAATGTATTTATATTATAAAAATACACATGTAAAATAATAACAATTCATCTATTTTCATCTGCTGCACATTCTCGAGGTAGTACCGTACTCGGTACTAATACGAGTAATTACCTTTATATTTCACATATAGCAAAGCAGTCAGAGTAAACATAGTGACAAGGTATTCCACTTTTCGTTTTTCTCTGGAATTGAAGACATGCGTACATGCGTGTGTATGTTCACTAGCGGAACTTAATCCAACGTACTCGGAACCAGAAAAGGAAATTAAAAATGTATTTTCAACGATTGGAGATCAAATATATAATCATCATATTAACACCGCATAATACAGATCGACCAAACAGATCAAAAAGATCACATTAAGAATTAATTATTAAACCATAATTATTGATCGAAACCAATATTTGATCATAGTAAACAGGGTATCATCAAATGGTTTCATAAGATATATATGTGACGATATTTCGATAGTTATCATTACATTACATGGTCAAGCTTAATTCCATACTAATTTACGTTCAATTTTAGGACCTTATATCTCAAAAGGAAATTTTTACAAAAATGCGACGTGCTGTCAAGCTGGAATCAATGTACAAAATTTAAATCGATGATCTATTAGAGCACACAAAAATTAAAAATTTTAAAAACAAAAAAATATTTTTTTTACTATATGTTCTTTTTAATATTATAAAAAGTTATTAAATTTATTCTTTCAAGTTTCAAAAAAAAAGGAAATAAATATAGAAATATATCAAAGATGTTATATGTCCTTTGTTACATAATAAAACACCTCTCACCTGTATTACGAAAGTAAAGAATGTGCTCACGCTCGTGTTTTTTTCCTCTTTCATTTTTTATGTTATAATAAATAATAACGAAGCTTTTGTATATTTTCGGGAATTGCTGTTTGTTTTGTTGTCAGCAAGGTTTTACAAAAATTATACCTAACATTATGAAAAGAACAAAAAAGACGAAAAAGGTTCTAGCACAAATAATGAAAATCCAACAACATAAGATCGTAAAATCATTTGAGTAGGTCTTTGAAATACAGTACCATGTGTAGATTAATTAAATATAATGCAACCATTATATTTAATATCCGATTAATATAACTCAGAAGAAAAGAATGCAGAAAGAAATGTTATGAGACTATTCTATTTTACAACTTTGTATATACTATAAATATAATAATAGAGTTTAAGTTTTGTCTCATACTTTTTCTTTTATATAATAACCATAAAGTGGTCAATTTAGCTCGACCCTGACTTACCTGGAAAGTCGCTCCAAGCTCGAGTTTTAGCAAAATGCCCTTCATTCAGATAAATATTTCATAGCCTTTTGCCTAAATACCTTTAATCAAATTAATGTTTTTTACTATATTTTAGTAATTCAAATAATAAACACATTACTCAAGAAATTGTAAGGACATAAAAAAATTGTAGCAAACTAAATTTTCGAATGCTACTTATTGTCGTGGCGCAAAGATGGAACCTGTCTGGATGCCTGAAGAAACACGATGATTTGTGGGTTCGATTTTCATTCGAGAAAGATGGTTTTTCTAATGTTCGTCTTCTTCGCTCTCGCAACTAAACAGGCGCACATCAAAAAGATGGAAAGCAGGGAACGGAATGTCCTAACACTATGTTCCCACAGTTCTTGCGGCTAACTTTGCCTACCTAACTACAAGTAGGATAAAATATAAAGATGAAATATATACATATATATATATATATATATATATATATATATATATATATATATATATATATATATATATATATATATATGTATATATATATATATATATATATATATATATATATATATATGTCAATTCAATTCTGGTTCGTATAAAATATATATATATATATATATATATATATATATATATATATATATATATATATATATATATATATATATATATATATATATATATATATATATATATATATATATATATATATATATATATATATATATATATATATATATATATATATATATATATATATATATATATATATATATATATATATATATATATATATATATATATATATATATATATATATATATATATATATATATATATATTTTATACGAACCAGAATTGAATTGACAGATTTGATATTATTAAGTAAGACTCTACTACTCTTTGGTGCAAGCACTAATTAGTGATAGTCACTATGGTTAGGAAGTCCTTCCAGCTGACAAAACGAGCTAAAGAAATAGATGGAATTAAGTTTCTTTGTTTTATATTTTATATCTTTTAATAATTTATATCCCTAAGTGTCCACTTATCTGTAAGAGTTGACTAGTTTAATGTAGTATAATCAACTTCTAAATAATTAATTCCATTCTATTATAGCATTTTGACCATTAATTGGTTATAAAGCTGCACAAAATGTAAGATGGTTATTGGATGGTAATTATTGATATAATTGCAGAATTTTGTTATTGATCTCATTGTTCTATGGATAACTCATCACATCACCCTTTAAATATCAGTTTAACTCTATTTATATATATTCATTATTTGAATTCCGCACGACAGACATTAATTAGTGCTACGACTACTACTATGGCCACAAGTTATTTTTTATTTATTTTTTTATTTTATATAAGGTTCACCAGCAGTTGTTACAATAATGCTTTTATAATGGATACAAGAAACACAGCTTAAAAGTAATTGCACAACTATATAAAGGTAAACACAACATGCGTATAGTAATTGCCATGCAAAGCATATTTAATACTAAAATCCTTAAAAAAAAATCACATTTATACATTTATAAAAAATACAAACAGTGCTCAAGGATAACTATAATTTATTTCATATACTTTAATATATAGTTTTGAAATTTATTTAAAGAATCGTAAAATACATCTGCAACCATACTATAGTTGTTTAAAACCTTGCACAAACGAGGAATTGTTGAGTTGGCTCCAAGTATAGTGCGGCGAAATGAGATACTCTAACGAGATACTCTAAAGTTAAAACCGCTTAGGATTATAGGGCATTCAAAATAACTGTTTAAAACTTTATAAACTAAACGTATATCCGGGAGCAATCTTCGATATTCGAGGGAGGGTATTTTAAAATATTTTAATCTATCGTCATAAGGAGATAACCTTTTTGCTTTCCCCGTAGAAAATGCTAGGTTTCACAAAAAACGTTTTTGAATACGTTCAAGCCTAAGAATATGTGATGCATAATGTAGACGCCAAACAACGCTGCCGTACTCCAGTATGCTTCTTACAAGACTGTTGTATAAAATTATTTTTGTATTGGGTTTACGAAAAATTTTTGACAGTTGGATAACAAACCATAGGTTTTTTGAAGCTTTCTTTATCGTATCTTCTCTATCCTTAATCCCTAAAAGCGGTAACTTCTATAAGATTTTTTTCATTGATGGTATATGCTGAACAAAATTCGTGGACATTTCGTGTGAATTTAATATTAGACATATTATATTAGACATTTGGCTACAATAATACTCATTCCATTATCATTGCACGATTGATGTCCCCTTGCAGAAGAACTGATTCATCTAACGTACCAACAGCTCTAATAAATTTAAGGCTAGCAAAAATACACGGAGTCGAATCTTTAAAATATACAACGACATCATTAAAAATATAATAAAAAGAATAGGGTCCAAGTAGGACCCTTGAGGTACACCTGATAAGGTGTATTGAGAAAACCCATTCAATACAACATAAAAAGAACGGTCTTTTGAATATGACGTAAACCGCCTTAATATAGGTCCTACAAAACCATAACCGGTTAGTTTCTCCAATAAAATATCGTGTGGCACACGAAAGCTTTGCTCAAATCCGTATAAATTGCATCAATCTGCAATCGCTTATCAATCACCTGAATCAAGGTATAGGTAAAAGTTACAAGATTTGTGATAGTTGATCTGCCGTTTATAAATTCATGCTATTAATCTATTAAGAAAGGCTTAAAGTGAAAATTTATAATAGGACATAAAAGATCTTCAAATATTTTAGCAAAATGATATAGTATAGATATTGGTCGATAACTTTTTATCAGAGTTTCGTCATCTTGCTAATACACGGGTACGACTCTAGTAGTTCCTTTCATTTTGCAGGAAATATTACCATCTTAAGCGATTTATTATGTAAGCGAAAGAGTGGCAATGAAAGATTATTTGCACAATTAACAATGTACAACGATGGAATATTTTATGAACCAGCGCCCATATCAAGAGATTTTAGTTTATCGAGAATTTTCTTTTCAGAAATTTCTATTTTAGATAATGGATTGTTATTCTTTTGTACCAACGTTAACATGTCTTAATGCATTTTGGTCACTAAAATGTGATTCAGAATTATATACAGACGAAAAATATTGAGCAAAAGGTTACAAATATCTTCCCCGATACTAGCAGTAATTGTATCATTACTTATTGAAGAAGGATAATTACTTAAATGTTTATGAGATTTTTTAACAAGATTGAAGAAGTATTTTTGTTTTTTTTTTAATATTTCTTTCAGTGTTAGAAACATTTGTTTTAAAAGATTCTGATGCTAATTTTTTACAACTTTTGCTTAATAACTGAAGTATTTGTTCATCCATGGGATTCTAATATATTTTATATCGTTGTTTTATTTTATTTTTTTCGTTTAATCTTTTAATAAATCTATTAGCAAGCCGAGCTGAAAAATTTTTACATTTGTGCTTTGAAAATGGTACAAATATATCAATAGATTTTTCAAGTAAAGTGTAAAATATTGGTACAATTTCGTCAGCAGAC
Source organism: Dione vanillae (assembly GCA_037178615.1). Taxonomy (NCBI): domain Eukaryota; kingdom Metazoa; phylum Arthropoda; class Insecta; order Lepidoptera; family Nymphalidae; genus Dione; species Dione vanillae. The sequence continues at coordinate 268,124 of JAZFAU010000162.1, forward strand.
TCACATTGGTCAAATTCCGAATGCCAGTCTATACCTGCTAAATATTTATTTATGGAATCAAAGTCTGCTTTATAAAAATTTCGTTGTAAATTACTCATGTGGATTTTAAATCTGTCTCGATACTTCAGTATTGATTTCTAATTCGATTGGTGGGTGCAATGGTGATCACCAATACATAAGACGTGCATTGTTTCCACAACGTTACAAGTTGGTAAATCGGTTAAAACAAGGTCGAGAACTTTGTCTGAGCAATTCTTTACATTATTACATTGCCGTAAGTTATTCATTGAACAGAAATCTAGCAAAGATTGACAGATCGGAGAGATCGAAATCTCCAACAAGGCAAGTGTAAAAATTTATCGCGAAAAACTTATCATGAGTTTTCGATATTAATACTTAATTACATATTTTCACAATTAATAAACTTCCTTTTTGTATAAAGATTCTACAGTAAATACTTGAAAGTACAAAACGGAAAATTTATAAAACCTGTACAATATAGAAGCTGTCAAATAAATTCCATGCACCGGCGGAAAAGCGGTGATGGCAACATAATGGGACCTGCTTCCTTGCACGCTGCACTGTTACGATTTAATATTTACTGAATTTAAGATTCCCTCAGCGAACCATTGATATTCAATTTATTTTTTAAATATTGCAGATTATAGTGAAGTTTAAACGGATTTTACATTACACGACCACTTGTTTATTATAACGGTTGTTAAACAAATTGAAGAAAAAAAAATGAAAATGTTGAAATGTGATTTTTTGGTATGGGCAAAAAGCTGCTGGACATAGGCTTAAGATTTTGGCTTCATTCAATTATGGTTCTTTTGATTATGCACCGAATCGTAGTATCTAGTAGGTATCAAAATAATTGCAAGGATCCATTAAGGAAAAAATTAAATGCATCTTGTAACATAAATTTAAAATTATCTGAGCTTAATTAAATAAGTTGCAATCATCGTGGCGCAAGCGTCTGCCTGTAACGCGACGGTTTCTGTGTTCGATTCCCACTCGAGGAAGATGGATTTTCTTAACAGGGTGAGTAATGTTAACGTAACAGGGTGTCTTAACACTAGATTCGTATGGTTCCTGCAGTTCCCTCGGCCTACCCTGCCATGTGTGAGATAAAGTGTAAGGCTAAAAAGAAAAGCCCTGAGAGCAAAACGTTTTTGAATATTTTAGTATATACTTACATTTTTCATTTATAAATTAGTACTTTACAGTGAAATATCTATGAGTTAGCGGCACAGTTAATATTTGAGAAATCGTCCGATAGTGCTCTTGATGAAAGGAGTCGTTAATGAATCCATTCGTGTAAACTTATTTGTTTCTGAATAGTTAAAATGAAACATATTTCAATAATAAAACTATGAATGTGTATTTATTTACAAACTTTTGACATTAAGTCATTATAAAACAAAAACATACTTATTGCTATTTTATAAAATGTAAATAGATCAGTTTTATTTTAACTGTAAAAGACAATAAAGTTTAGCACAACAAAAAGGAAACATGTGACAACTTATAAAAACCAAGAAAATCAATTGACCAATTACAATAACTATACTTTAATAATTACATTTTATATCGGTATTGTTTTCATCAATATGTAGATGCATATTAATTGAAGAGCAACGTCTTAAGGCAGTAATCCATATTAGCGTTATTGGTCACGTTTACTACTTAATACGTTAATACTTCTAGAGCAAAAATGTACATATGTCAACGAATTGATGCATGTCATCAATTAGTTGGCATATGTACATTGTGGCATATATGTTGGCATATGTGCATAAAAAGTGATACTGGTGATATTTTATTTTTTTAATTATTTTTTTCGTACTGATACTTAACCAAACTTTAGAACACGATGAATAAAACTTTAAGAAAATTCAATAAAATTGAACGCAGCGGGATTTGAACCCGCGCATCTTGCCAACTGTTGCGGAGCACCTGACTCTGACTGCTAAGCCTTATGTTCTTTTTCACTGTTAAGTTATTCTATGATACATAAATAGATATGCGATTGACACAACACAACAAGTTTTAAGACGAATTTGTTTATCACACATAAAATCAATATTCACGTTATTGGTCACGTTTACTTTGTATGTAACATAGCCCTTAATTGGGCACAATATTGCTTTGGCTATAAAACGCACCTACAATTTACCACTCTATCCCCGTGAGTAATTTTATATAACCACAACACCTTGTTCAACCACGCACAATGTTTCTAATATAATGAAGAGTACAGTGCAATATAAAATGACATTATTCTCAATATTTATTACCCAAGATAAAGTTTTAATATAATTTTGATATAAACTTTTTAATAAAATATTTTATAAAGTTTCATAATAAAACTTCTAAGAGTTATTTCTATGTTAATAAGGTCGTAGTAGGTGCGGTCCAAAATTTAGATGAACTTTTGAAATATTCTCAAGTAAAAGGGTAAAGATGCGGAAAAATCAGTGATTCCGAATGTTCGAGACCTTTTGTTATGGGTCCTTTATATTGGGGTTATTTTGCTTATTTATAATTCAAATACTACTCAAACTTACTAAGTGGTGACCGTTTCTCATACGCATATTAAGTTTCAGTACTGTTTCAGTAACGTTAATAAATAATATAATATATAACATTTCTATTAAATATTTATTATATAAGAAACCTTTTCTTGACAAATAAAATCGTGCCTAACTAAGCCAAAATACATTTTAAAAAGCAGAACAGTGAAGAGTTTATTCGCAAGTCTAAAGATCGAATTACTTTAAAATAAGTACTAGTTTTTACGGCGTTTATAGCAGTAAATATATCTTCTATATGCGTGTAATATGTTATGTTTATAATATGTTATTATAAAATAGTCACTAAAATATAAAAATATATGAGAGCTAAAAGCAAATATGGCACAACAACAAATTAGTTTACGCTTTGCGAAAATGCACGTATCCTGTTACGACGTAGCACATCCTGCTGGTATGGTAAATGAATTCATAATATAATCGGGGAGGACTATATGTTGGGAAATATAACCTTAGTGAGACTATTTCAATTTTTTTTCGATTATTCAATTTGTATTTGTTGTTTTTTATTTATAAATATTTAAAACGGGATTCAATGGATATAGTATTGTAAAGAACATTTTGAAAGTATGAAGTAAAATTAATATACTTATATACTAGCACACATAACTGTATAGTGTAATTAGATATATTACTACTAACTAATTGTTACAGTGCTTAATCGAAAGTAAGGCTTTTTTACTATGCCTCATTCGATTTTTTGTCTGTAATATACTTAGTATACTAATATACATAGTATCTACTTAGAAAATAATACTATTTGATCTGTTGAAATTACCTTATTCATTTGTGACTAAGTATGTACAAATATATTACATTTTCATAATTGACTTACTTTTATAAGATTAAGTAGTGTTAAGACTCTCCGTTGCTTAGTTCTTGCTTTCTCCGTCCTCGCTTTCCGCCTTTTTCGAGGCATTGCGTGTTGAATGGCGAAACTCAACGCCGCGCTTTGCCTAGTTGCCAGAGCAAAGAAAATGGAAATAGAAAAATCCATCTTTCCCTACTGGAAATCGAACCAAGAAACCGTCGTTTTACAGGTAGACGTTGTGCCTCTGTGCTACGACGGTCCTCAATTTTATTTTTATTTTGGAATTTAATTATTAACAGTATATTTCTTTATTTTGTAAGCGTCTTTTGTTTTATTATACTGAATAACATGGAAGATCATTATGTATTAATAAAAATATTCCAGCAAGAATTGAAGTCCCTACCATCGAGCGCAGTAAAAATGTCTACCACAGCACTAAAATGTCTTACGTTTTAAATAAAATGCAAATTAAATTACATTACGCTTAATAGATTGCAAAATATATATAATTTTACTAAAGATATTAATAATTGAATATTATACGCGTATTATTAACACACTATTTGTAAATGAGGCTTTATTTATCGGTATAAAAGTTAAATAGTTTTCGCACATTTTTTTCAAGGAAATTAGGTATACTATTTTTGCGAAATATTTTCATTTTAGCTTTTTTCTGTATCCTACATATAGTACGGAAGACGGAGGAAGCTCACCGGTAACCCACTTAATTTCTGTCGAAATTTTGAGAGTCGCATCACTGCGGTCCAATGACGGCTTTCATAAAATATTTCGTGAATTTAGTATTGCTAATTAAATTACTTCATTAGTAGTACATCAGAAATATTTATTATAAATAAATGTCTACACACGACAGCTAGGATATACTGTATACAGAATGTCCTCCATGACAGGTTGCACAAAACGGCCCGGAGGGAGTAATTCAAACTTGCTCTATCGCGTTTCAATGAACATACTGTACACGACACCGATATTATATTTTTATTTGCACAAGTATCGAAATAAAGGAAGTTGTGATTTATGTTTGGGCCAACTTCAATAGTGAAAAATATTAGTACTTCTTCGCCCTGGCAACAAGACAAAAAGCCGTGTGACTCGCTCTCTTTATGTTTGGGATACAGTGTGAAGTTAATTTATGTTATGTTATATATTTTAGCTATATATGTAATATATAATTATTAGTGAAGTTCAATAACGTAAGCTGCATATTATCGTCTACGTAATATGCAATTTGCAATATTGAATTTTACACAAACACGAAAAAAGGCGGAGGCGGAAAAAAGGCGGAAAGTGGGGACAGGGAAAGCAGGAACTAAGTAACAGAGTGTCTTAAGACTAGGTTCTTATGGTTCCTGCAGCCCTCATGTACCTCATACAAAATATAAGCTGAAACACATTAATAACGTTGAAAATATACTTTAAACATTATACTTCCTTATTAAAGTAATGAATATATCGTTATTCTGGATACCGACTTATGATACGTGTGCGTGTGCGTGGCTGCCTGATCCACTCACGCAGCCTCATTGAATTATTCATAGCAGTTTTTGCATTCTGATGAAGAACCTTTAATACTTCGACAGCAAAAATGTACATATGCCAACGAATTGATGCATGTTGTATGTTAGTTTATTGTATGCGAAAAAAGTGATACTGGTGATATTTTATTTTTTTAATTATTTTTTTCGTACTGATACCTAACCAACCTTATAGAACACGATGAATAAAACTTTAAGAAAATTCATTAAAATTGAACGCAGCGGGATTTGAACCCGCGCATCTTGCCAACTGTTGCGGAGCACCTGACTCTGACTGCTAAGCCTTACGTTCTTTTTCACTGTTAAGTTATTCTATGATATATAAATATATATGCGATTGACACAACCTTTCAAAGAAATAAAGTTTTAAGACGAATTTGTTTATTACACATATGATGTAATAGTATATTTTATTTTAGACGTTAATTTCAACTACAAATTATTTTGTCAAGAGAATGCCTTGATACTATAATTACATAAAACATAACTTTAAAGTTAACATTAGCTGCCTCGTTTCAGTACAAACGTATTTACAAGGTACATATTTTTTTTGTAATCTCTGTATATAATAAAACAGTTAAATTATCGTGTCTGTACAATAAATATTTTTACAAAACAGAATGTTTAGGGTTATAATTAATGAAAAAAGGGTAAGAGTTCTAATAAAAATTTTTCTTTATGTTTGAATGTTTGTCTGTTTGCACACGCTAATCTCAGGAACCATTGGACAGATTTTGGTAAAACTTTTATTATATAGCTATTAGTCCTGGCTAACATCTAGGCTATCTTTGTTTTGGAAATTCGCTCTTTAAGGAAGTAAAAGAGGAAAGGTAAGTTTGTTTTGAAGCTAATTCGATTAAAATTAATATTTGACTATTTGGTTAGAAATTAAGAATAAAGCTATAAAGATTTTTGGAAATTTTGCCTCAACGGGGGTAAAACATGGGGGGTAAGTTTCTATGAAACTCCGTCTGTTTTGAAGCTAAATGGATGAAAATTAAAGCTGTTTACGTGAATACTAAGCTCTTCTGCCTTTCATTTTGTGACGGTTACCTGTTTAAAGAATCATAACGAGAAGAATCATCCCTCAGTTGCATAAATAGATAATTTAAATCTTATTTTATAGTGTTGTAGCGGATTATGAAATACACTTTATTAAAAAGTAAGTGTTATATTTCACAACATGATATACTCAAAAATATATATAAAAATAATTTATTCAGGTTTAAAACAAATTTATAAACAGTTATGTCATAATAATACCTTTATCATATTAATTTAAATGAGTAACGTTGGTCCAAACCAAATCACAATATTACTATTTAGTACCTAGCTTTGTCAAGACTGTGTAGGTAAGTGTTACGAATTACTAAGATACTTTTTATGCCTCCAACATCTAGTAAATAATAAAATTTTAACGTAATAATTTTTAACTTTGACATTTAAATTAAAATCTCACCCTTTGTTTCGAAGGAAAATATGTTGGCCTATTATGAAAATATACAAACTAAAATTTGAAATTATTAAATAAGTAGAAGAATTGATATTTATTATTTTATTTTATTGTATTATAAGTTTACTCCACACATATTAGCCCTTAACTCATTTTTTAGTAATATATACAATTGTTTATGCATATGTACTTGTCTTATAAATTAAACATTATAATTTATAACGCATTTGGTAAGGCTCGTAAAGAGAAACTAATGCTTAAGACTCGAAGATATTTCTAAATATCCAGTGGTGGCATTAATCGTCTCGATACATAGAATGCAATGTCTTTTCATACTTTTACACTTCTCGCACATTTAATGAGGTATATTTTAGTAGTAATATAATTATATACTTAAAAATTCAAAGAACTTGCCTAACAGCCAAAAAGATCAAGAATACTTTGTCATTTCGTTCATACATACGGGAGATTCTTTTAAATATTTACAGAATCCCGCACGTACTTTGACAATTCTCTGTTACGCGTACACCGCAAAAATATAACATAAGTATTTAAGATAACATAAGTATTTTAAGCTGTTTCAATGCTTCATGTATTTCGGTAAAATTTAAAGATTTTAATAAAATTTTACATATAAATTTCAAAACTTCGATAGTTGCCCACCTTCTAATTTTTATTGAAAAATAGATGCCAGTAATGGTCCTCCCTCTCCGTTGCTAATGTAAACAATCCGAATTCACTGAGTTTATAAAAAATCCTTGCAATACTTTTGAAAATTCCAAATCAAATAATTTAGCATATAATTTTTCAAAGAAAATTTTTCAAAATTTGCAAAATACCAAAAGAATATCCTTAATAAATTACTTAAGAAATTACCTTGAATAACTTGGGACACTGATGCTTAAAAGTTGTAGTTACAGTGCTGATAACATTAGACGGTGATATCATCTCATAAACTAATAACGTGCTAAAAACAAGATGCTAAAAAATAAGAGTTTTACTCTTATTTTTTAATATTTTGTATCAAAGTAGCCAACTACCGGCGAAGGGCCATTTACTAGCACCTTATATATTTTACATTAAAAGCAAGTAATGTGGTTGAACAATGTTTGAGTTAAAACATCTATCGTTCAATAGTCACTTTTACAGTTATTAATGAAAATAACGAGCAATTTTGATTAAATCATCCTATTCAAAACTCACAAATTACACCGGAAACGTAAAAGTTAGATTTGATAGCTGTCGACTATCACATGTTTTTCATCTCACCACTATAGCACATGGAGAACTAAAGCCTAAATTCTAATTTAATATCGTTTTAGTTTAAAAAAACCAAATCAAATAAATATAATGTTTTGTAATTGTAAATATAAAAATTAATGGTATTCGCTCATCATCATAACCCTAGTTCTACGTAACAATGAATATATAAAATAATGTAAAGATCAAGATTAGTTCATTATTACTAACATACTATGTTTTAACAGTAATTTTTGCTTAATCAAGAGATAATAAAGCTTTAAAGATACTTCGAGCAGTATCGAGTTACAGCTTTCGTGACAATATTAAGTGTAATTTAACATGGTACGGATATTCGAGTTGTAATTTTCGCAGCTTTATGGTGATAACTTTTGACGGGAAATATAATATCAATATTTATTCATTTCATTTACGCCAATTTTCCCCATTTATCAATATTGAAATGGTCTTAATCATAATTATTATGGGAGGACCGTCATGGCGCAGAGACGCAACGTCTGCCTGTAACGCGATGACTTCTGGGTTCGATTCTCTCTCGGAAAAGATGGATTTTTTAATTTCTATATTCGCGAAGAATACTGGCAATTTAGCAAAGGGTGGCATTGAGTATCGACATTCAACACGTAACGCCTCGAAATAGGCGGAAAGCGGGGATAGCGAAAGCAGGGACTAAGCAACGGAGTTCCCTCTGCCCACCCTGCTAGGTGCGGGATAAAGCGTAAAGCTAAAAAAAAACATTATTATGCATTCTCGAATGTTCCTTGTTGTATACTGCAGCGCGATATTAAGAAGGTGTAAACAAATCAGATAGCGAATAAAAACTGAAGCAGAAGATTTCAGAGAAGACATTTGGCAATAATATAATACTTTACTTAGAGCATAATTACTTGATTTACTGCATTAATTGTTTCTTATTTAAAACCATCAAAGTATTACTTATAAATTTTGCATGTGTCTGCATTCATTTATCAAATAGTGAATTTGTATACTTGTTAACATTATGTAAATGGAAGCTGAGTAGACCATTAATATTGAATGTATACATACATAAACACATGAAAGCGATCATTGTCCGTGTTAAGTCTGAATGAAGAGCCTTTTAGGAGTCGAACATGTGCTACGAGTAACTAATGAGGCAAACAATTTGATTAATCGCTGCTTAAATAATTCTATGATTATTTAAGTTGACATTTGAAGATAAAATTACTTTTATTATATATTCCTCTGGTAATAAAAGTCAAAATGTAAAATTAAATTGAAACCGAAATCAAAAGAATCCAAATGGAAAAGGAGTCACGGAAAATACAACAATATTTGTTTGCGGGTTGCTTAAACAATCCTCCTAAGCATATTATTCTGAATACAATTTGCCTCAGTAAATTAAGATAAAGCCTGAACGAAAATCTTAAAAGTTCATCGAAGAGGAAAATTACAAAGTTCCTCGAAGATGAATTCAATGTGTCAACGGATGATAACAATACCATATTTGTGGTTTTGAAGAAATGTTACTTTATAATTTTATCATATCGAATTCTCAATTTTGTCTTATATTTAAAGAAAAAAATATCCCGCATAGCAATAGAAGCAATCAATATTGCTTCTTTTATATAGTCTCTGGTCTATTCAATTTCTGTATCGAATGTTCCAGTCCAAAAAATCTACAAACTTGCAGCACACAAACTTTAACACAAACCAATTAAAAATGTACTCAACGATCTCTATCGCAATCTAGTGTAACTTAAAATAAGATATCCATATATTCTGGCCATCTATTGAATTCAATTACCAAACAATAACGTTTTATACTTAGAATATGAATCAACTCATCGACATTGAAAAAGTGAATTTTGTTCCGTATCTTATTTTTCTCTGATTTTCATTTCTTTAATTTTCCGGCTGGACATAATTTTATATAATAAACTTAGCAATTTGTGAGTTTATATTTAATATGTATAGGTATACTTAACTATATCAGTATTATTTATGTGTAACTTTATACGCTTAATTCACTTCTATAAAAGTTCTTTGATCTTACATATAAATGGAATCATCTAAGTAATCAAGATAATGTACAGAATATATTTTTAATTAATAAATCGCGTGTCACGGGCTTAAACAATTATAGAACAATACGGCTCATAAGACTTGAAAATCCTATATTTGCACTAATTTTCTTTGAAATAAGCTAAAAAAAATCCTTCTTGGAGTTTTGAATTTTTTATTGTAGTTTCTATCAAATTTCAAAATTCCATATATAAAAGAAAATATCGTATTATTTAATGTCGCGGTGATTGTAATAATATGCGGTGACATTAAGCAAAGTTGAAGCTTTTTATTGCGATGAATTCCATAGTCGAAAGACTTATTTTTTCTGTATTCTAAGGGATTATGCGCTAATATTTGATATTTATGACACCAGACCATCGTATGGCTGAGATAGATTGACAGATGGACAACAACTACTTTGTTGTTGTTGTCTTATAAGGGAGAAAAGAAATGGATTTCTTTTCACTTGGTTATTTTTACTGTGAAACTCTAAAATAACCCATTCATTATTATCTAGTAAAATAAATTACCATTACAATTCAAATATTTATCAAAGTACACCCCTAATCCATAATAAATAACGTGCGTTAAGTTTGTGGCTTGCAAAATTATTCTACTATTGATAGTGTGAATAGTCAGCTTAAGCTTTAGATATTACTGTATTTATTACTACATATATTCTGTATGTACTAGTACGTTACCAGGTAGGCGGCATATATTATTTAAAGTAAGTTCAGAAATGTCGTTTTTAAAGAATTCAACCCTTATAGTGAATGAGATTTCTGTACAATATTCGAAAAAATTATCTTAAAAGAATCTCTCTATTTTACTATTTCTTCTTCTATTTTTCCTAATTACGACAAGGACTTTAGGAAATCTTCTATTAGGGATCCGTAGTAAAATAGCAAAATAAAGAACCGTTTATAGTTACGCTATATCTGTCCGTCTTTTTGTGTATCGGTCCGTATGTCATGGTCACGTTTTTTTAAACCTATACTAAATAAAATGGTAATATATATAGTACTCTCTGAACTGCATTAAGATTTCCACACAAAAGTAGAAAAAGTATTAAATAAATTATAGAGAATTCCTTTACTTAAAGATAAGTGTTCAAAAATGATTTTGATGTTTCTAATATTAATTTTTTCTATGCCGCTTAGCTTGCACGAGAGACACTTTAAAAGTGGCAAAATGTAACTATCGTTAGAAAAAATGACTGTATATTATTAATCCGATAATTTGCAACTTTCAAAGCGATAGTTTTGTATCTTGATATTAATTTGTCATATTTTTCATTTGTATTTCGTTACGTTAATTAAAGTATTAATTATATAAGTCGACCTCCGCTCGGACCCTCCCTAAACATTTGAGTGATGATTAATTAACTATAAAAGTGATCATTCTTTTGATGTAACGTATGATGAATATCTTAATATCTTAATATATTTTTTTTTCACATTATTCAATTCATTCATTCATTTAAAAATTTAAATGTACATTACAAAAGTATAGTTAAGTTATTTAAATAATTTGTACATTACAAAAATATTGTTAAATTATATTTATGTATAATTTATTTAAATTTATTATATATAGTATAGCTACCAGGGTGGTAAGATCAAATTTGAGTTAGATTCATTATATGTTAAATGGGGATGCCATCTCTTCGAAGTATATGCGGAGTTAACTTAGCTGATCGAATCCACAGTGAATGGATACAAAGGATGGTAGGTACCAGCGAGAATGTCACAGTGAGAATGAAAAAAAATGTGCTCCGATGATTTGGGCACGCCGAAAGAATGAATGATGAAGGAATGGTAAAAAAGACATACGACGCAAAAGTGAGTTGTAAGAGAGGTGAGGGGGTCTCTTGTGTTGACTTTCTAAAACACAATATCGAAGATCCGTAAGGCCGTCGTGGCGCAGAGGCGTAAGCGTCTGCCTGTAAACGCGACGGTTTGTGGGTTCGGTTCCCGCTCGGGGAAGATGAATTTTTCTATTTCCATTTTCTTCGCTCAGGAAACTAGGCAAAGCGCGATGGTGAGTTCCGCTACTCAACACGCAATGCCTCTAAAAAGGCGGAAAGTGGGGATGGAGAAAGCAGGAACTAAGCAACGAAGTATCTTAACACTAGGTTCATATAGTTCCTGCAGTTCCCTCTGCCCTGCCATATGCAGGATAAAGCGTGAAGCTAAAAAAAAACACACGCACGTAAAGAGCATGAGGACTCCCCTGACAACATGTGTGAAGAGGCTTATAACAGTGGATAAGGCAAAAGAGGTATGCAGGGACCGTAGTGTTCGCTCAGTTCTATATGTTGAATGACGAATTCACCACCATCGAATTTCTTGTACTACGCTCCAATGTGCTACTTGGGTACATGTGGCACATTGAAGCGTACTTGTCGTGGCGTAGTGTTGAAAGTATTTATAATTATTATAAATATCAATAAAATATGTGTTGGAGGATCGCCAACGATTTATTAATCAAAATAAAGAACATACTACTGAAAACCGTTTAACAATGATCACGTTATTCAGACACTCTTTAAAGTTATGTTATGATGTTTATGGAAACACGTTGCAAAAATATACACATTTAAGTATATATGAATATTCGTAACATGAAATGATTATTAGTGATGCAAAAAAAATTTAATTTCAATGTGATGTGACTTGTGGAATGTTGCCAAGACGATGGCTTGCAGTATTAAAAACTTAACAAATCTTAAGTGTAGCCAAGTTCCTTATATTACAAATCCTCAATCTGTGTACAAGCGTTGACTTTAAAAATACTCAAAATCTATGTACAACTTGACCGTTAAATAATCTAAGCTTAGAGAAAAGTATTTTGACAAAAATTTAATTTTTGAAGTTACTACTACTCGTTGTGTAAAAGCTTTTAGAGCAAGAAACTTAGCTGTACATAAAAAATATAAGTGTTTGACTTCATTACTTGCTGACTTACGCAGTATTATACAATATTCTACGTAAGTCCAATCTGTTATCCTGTTATTATAAAAGGTATATAACTGCAATATTAGATCAAGGTCAAGATTACAGACAATGATGTCTGTGAGAATGGGTATCGTAAATAACAAATAAACGCCCGTTACGAAGTTATTTTCGCGTATATCATGTCTGTTTACTCAAAAGTCATTTTGGTATGTTTTGATTTTATTGTTAGTAGTTAGATTGTATTATTCTTTCGTACGTTGAAATTAATATAAATTTTGAGAATAATATTTCTTATGTTGAAAAATTAAGGATAGTAGAATAAGAAAGTCTTAAAGGATAAGGATAGTATCCATATCCTTTAAGACTTTCTTATTCCAGAAAAATGTTTATTATTGAATTATAATATTAATTATATATAAAATAATTTTCTAAGAAGACGTGTGTATTCTATGCATCTTACAGCTTAATTGAGTTATGGTAGAACAAACTTTACTATAGATTAAGCATTGTAACAGTTTGTCGGATACTGCAAGTATACCTACATCATTTTACTATAGCTATGTGTAAGTGCTAGTGGATTTGTACATTGACTTTTTCATAGTTTTAAAGATTTTTTTAATATTGCATTCATAGAAAGCTTATTTTAAATATTCATATATATTAAATAATATATACAAATTAAATAATGCAGAAAAACATTATTTTTTCACTGAGGAAATATTTCCCAACACATGCTCGGCTCCGATTATTTAATAAATTCATTTACCACACCGGCAGGATGTGCTACATCGTAGCAGGATACGTGCATTTTCGTAAACTAATTTGGTGTTGTCTCATATTTGCTTTAAGCTATCTTGTCTTATACATTTTAGTGACTTATATAAACATAATATGAAATTATTAAGGAAATATGTATTTCTTAATATTGACGTCGTGACTAGTTCTTTTGTCCTATACACTAGTGTGGTGGCATGTCAACAATGAGCGGACGTTTTTATTCAATCTTAAATTTGGGGAATGAATTAGCTTCGTTTCTACCATGAAACTTGTACAATATGTACTGTATTATAACAGTAGCTCAAATGTGTGGGCCAATACTTTAGATTTATTTATTGTATAATCTTATCTTAATAAAATCCCTTAATCTATTCCATTATCCATTTAGTATTCCCTGGAAAGTATCACGTCTAGCGATATACCCACCATATATTTTTAAAATATATACAAAAGCAGTATTTTAGTTTATTATACTATGAGAAATGGTCGCCGTTTAAAAATATTGAGTTTATATTATAAATGATAAATAGGCGAAAGTAACCTCCGTACGGAGACCCATAAGAAAAGGCCCCGAAACTTTCAAGATCACGGTTTTTTGCCACATCTCTAGTCGTTTACTTACGTATATTTCCAATGTTCCTCTAAACTTTAAACCTCGTCCACTACGACTTTATTAATATAAAGGTTACTCTTAGATGGTTACAAAACTTATTATAATATTTTGGCTACAAATTTACAACAAAATTTTAATTTTTTTTTCTTGAATCGTAAGGAGTGAGAGTTATACTTTATATTGCTTTCTACTATTGAGAAAATTCAGTATGGGTTGAATGTACCTTGTAGGTTAAATGTGTAATACTGTCAACAAATTTGAGGGACTTACTAACTAGTATATAGGAAGGCACTTGTGCAAAACTAAAAGAAGTGTAAAGGATGTACTAAAGGATGTACTGTGATGCCGAAGAAATTGCAAGCAACAAGTTAATATGAAAACCCAAAGAGTCTTTATTAACTGTAGTAAAAGTATGAGACAGGTTTATTTCATTTCTTTGCTCTATGAAAGTTAATAGATTTTTTTTAACCTTTTGTATGACCAACTGGAGCTTTTAGCTACAGTTTAAAATAATGCTGTACATAAGAGCTCAGATTTTAGTGTAGGAATTTGATAAAATTCTGTTCTTTTGGGCTTCTACAATATGTTAAAATGTTAATTGAAATATTGGTCAAAACAATATTGATATAAAATGTTTTTATGGAGGTATTGTTACTATGGTTGATCGGCTGACTTTCTTTTGCTTTTGTAAGTTGTTACTCACGTTTAAATCTTGTTTAGTTAAACTTCAGTATGAAATGTTTTATAGCAAACTAATGTAAAAATTTTTTAGATTTATATTTATTCACACTTATTAACATAAAAACATCTTGTAAAACTACTTTGTCACAAATAAATGAATAAACAAACGAGTATTAACTCTGCCGCTAACTTTTACATACTTCACGGCTACACGGTGCATGTAAATTTATATTGGATGAACACGAATAGGATGTATATAGAGAAATAAAATATTTTATTTGCAAATTAAAGATATATATCATGTATATTTTTATTAGTGACTTAGGAAAATGTTGAATATATTGTAATTTTAACTTATACCTCACTGCTTATCACGTTCAACCCAATATTAAATTCTTGTGCTATATATATTGCTTTTTGTGTGTGGAAACTCTTGGAGTTGTATTAAATGAACATATGAAGAGCTCATTTAAAGCGTAGTTGAAACGTTTTTGTCAATTGTCCTCCTACATCTTTTCTTTTTTGCCGTTGTGCAGAGTTATAAAAATGGGAGATTATTATAATTTATGTCCAAATTTCCACAGGGAAGACCCAATTAATTCATTTTTTGCAATACCTTACACAAAGTTGAGATGATCAATTTTCAAGATTGGTAAGACGAAAGTTGAGTTGTTCCAACGAGCATTTTTAAAATGAATAGACATGAAAAATTTTATATAACAGTAAAATATATATAAAAATATATAGTATATAATTTCGTAAATAAATTAAAATATAAATTTGTTTTGAATATGTTTTATTGTTAAAGTTGTTTATCAACAGCGACAATAAAAACACACACTCCGTTGCTTAGTTCGTCTTTTTCGAGGCATTGCGCGCCAGAGCGAAGAAAATGGAAATAGAAAAATCCATCTTCTCCGACTGGGAATCGAACCCAGAAACCGTCGCGTTACAGGCAGACGTTGCGCATTTGCACCACGACGGTTCTCCAAAAAGTAATAATGAAATAAAAAATCCATTTAACCTTTACTGTTATAGAAAATATTTTTATATACCTATAAATTGTAAACTGATATTTATTTATAGATAGCTAAGGGAATTTTAAATATAAAATAGTAACAGTTTAGTCGTAGTAGTGTAGCGTGCAAGGAAGCAGTTACCATTATGTTGCCATTATCGCTTTTCCGTCGGTGTATGAAATTTATTTAACAGCTTTTGTAGAGCTCAGGTTTTATATATTTTCAGTTTTGTAGATTAAAGTAAAAATTGTGTTATGAAGATGACCATTAAAGATAGAAACGAAGCTGTCACATCCTCCACTATCTACATCCTTATTCTACTATTCATAAATTTACCCATTGTTATACGTTTTGTTTAATTGTGCAACGATTAGGCCTATACTATAATAAGCTAGTCGGCAACTTTTAGAAATAACTGGACTTTTAGGAATAAAAATTATTATATAGTCGTATATTTTTAGCTGATGTCGTTGTTTAATTGTTGGACTTTGCGTAAATTAAGTTTCGCAACGCAAAATTGGGCGAAAAGGAAACTCTAAGTGTCTCACCACTAGGAGTATGTACTTTGCTGTGCAGAAAATCGCGTAAAGCTCTCTTAGAAACAAGATCTCTATCAACTTTACGTTGAATAATGCTCATTGCTGACAAACAAATCTAATTATAATATATACAATATCGAACTATATAGTTAAATGAAGTCAAGATAACTACAATATTATGTTCTCATTTCCTTCGTTTAATTTTATGAGAGCAGCGGTTTCTATAAGACAATTACATAAAAAATATATTTATACTACAAAAAACTGTCTCTATTTATTTGCATAGCTAGTACCTACTATTAAGGATGTTCTAGACCATTGCAAATTAGTTATTAGTTCTGTTTTTGGAAATGAACTATTTAGATTTGTTGCGATATATTTAGTGCCTACAATTTCATTATTTATTTGAAAAGTGTTAATAGTAATTCAAAATATTGTTAAGTTGAGATTCGTGAACAAAAGTTGTTTTTCGAATATATAACGAAAATTACAGTAAATACTCTAATAGTAAGGGAATCGTAATCTATTTTTAACTTGTATTTGTTTATGACAACAAAGGAGAGTTTTAAACTAGACTGCATAGCAGTAAATCTGACAGTGAAGGCGGCGCTTGTAACTCGACACGAAGCAAAACACAGCGTTGAGTTCTATCACTCAATATCTGTAATGTTTCAGAATAAAGCGAAAACTGAGAGTATTTTCTATAAAATGTACGTGAAATCTGGTTATTTTTTAATTTTAAAAAGATTTAAATGTAATGAACAATTTGATTACGAACAAAGCACTTTATTCAAAAGGCTCTGAAATATTTATGTGAATAATTTTACATTTTACTAAAATTTGAGCTTTGGTGCAGGCTTTGATGTAAACCAAGGTTGAGCCAAATTCGCCACTTTGTCACTAACAACATTACTCAGGAGTGTTAATAATAATTAGAGACATTTTAGGGCTCCATATTGTACTATAAATATTACACGTGTTTGTGTATGTACATCTACACACACACACAAACACACACACACACACACACATACGTACATAATGTCCCCAATTTGAGGAAAAACCGAATAGGAAGCTTATTTGTACTTATGGTTGATACCTACCTACCTATGATAATAAATATACACTATTGTAGTGCATATAGTTCAAAAGTGAAAAATTAAAATGTTCCAATGTAAACATAATATACTAAAGAGATATTTTCAATTACTTTACATATTGCTGACCAACGTCGACGTGGAGCGCTTACTACATGAAAATTGGTCTGAAAAAATCATATTTCTATTCGGCTTACGTTAGCTTTTAATATTATTAAAAAAATAGCCTATCGTTTATAGTATATATGATAAAATTAATAAATATTTGGTATGATGCCATTGTGATGCAGTTACATTTTGAATACAATTGTAAGCTTAGTAATCCATCTCACTTGTAATATGTTGTTTGCATATATGACATAACATATTATGAGTTAAATAATAATAAAACATTATAATTTTTTGTTAATTTTAATTTGCTAGTGGACTACCCAGGGCACCCTTCAAACCGAACCTAAGGCTCTTTACAACTGTACTCTATTGAATTTATTGGTTATTTCAAATATCTAAGCGGACGAAAGAAAACGGCTTATTTTAGTTCATTTTGTGTACTAAAATTTCTTAATCAATCAATGCGCGTGCGCACATAGCATTGATTAAGAAACAAACTTAATTTTTGAGTGCAACTTATTTTAAATTAAATTAAAATAGAGAGGGTGATATACATTTTCTTTTAACCTGCCGTACAAAAAGCTCCGGTCTTTAACATGTAGCCAATTTAGTTGAGTGCGATATTGTGTTACATGATCATACTTTGTTTGACTAAAAATGAACTTAATTATGATTTTGCATTCATTCAAGCTTGTTCAGTAGTTGTTGAGGCAAGTCTAAGTAACGCGGGTCAGCATAATCGAGTATAAAAGTTTGCGCGAGACGAATATGATGAATGATAGAAATTTTGTTATGTCACACAAATAACACAAAAATTTTATTTGTAGTTCTTATTCGCTTTTAATATACTATAAAAGAAACTATATGTACACAGTAAAAGGTATATAAAATATACTTTATATTAGGTGTAACGATAGAGGTTGGCTTTATAAGCTAAAACTTGTAACACACGTCCCATGAGTTTATTCACGTAAACGTATGGTTTGAAAACGTGGTGGCATTTAGCTAGTGTATCTAACTTAGATATACGTAAGCTCTAAGAAGCAAGAACAAGAACTGTATTCGTATAAATATTATTAAAATATAAGACCGTTGTGGCGCAGAGGCGTAAGCGTCTGCGTCTGTTTCTGGGTTCTATTCCCACTCGAGGAAGATGGATTTTTTATTTCCATTTTCTTCACTCTGGCAACTAGGCAAAGCGCGGCGTTGAGTTCTGCCACTCAACACGCAGTGCCTCGAAAAAGGCGGACAGCAGGGACTAAGCAACGGAGTGTCTTAACACTAGGGTCGTATGGTTCCTGTAGTTTCCTCTGCCTACCCTGCCATGTACGGGATAAAGCGTGAAGCTAAAAAAAAAGATATAGGCACTTTCCAACGATAGTAAAACAATAAAAACGTGTCTTCACAATAAATATATTTACAAAAAAAGTGTGTGTGAAGGCTTTAATCATCAGAATCAAGTCTCTTAAATACTGTTATAACGTTAAAAACTTTCACAATTCTGTTACAGGTAAAATAGCTGTGCTTATAAGATTATATCTTTAGTGTGTTTTGAAATTCAAGATACAGGAGCAGTTATATAAGTCAAGATATACAAAAAACGTGCTACAAACTTACATATATGACGTATATATGATCTCGCGGCATATAAAAAGTGTATATACTTATGAGATATATGATTGTTTGTATATATCATAGCAGAAATAAAGCACACAACGCATATTTGCCTTGGTATATTCCGAATATTTTAAACTTTGAATATAAAATATATAACATTAGTTTCTCTTTGAATGAGTATGACCTGAGAATTAATGACTTTAGCGTGTCTCCTTATTACCTTGTTTACCGCATGTACACAATCGGCTAGCAAAGCTCGAACCTTTTGTCGAAACACTCCGTTCCCCACTCATTTAGCCTTACTTTTGTGAGACAGTGTGGAGAGAAAAGCTTAATATTCGTGAGATTTTTTTGAAGACCGTTTAAGATGGTGTATATATACCAATATGTCCAAAGAAAAGGATTTTTTGATACGGAATAAAAATATTTGACTATCTATAAAGGTAGTTTAATAAAGCCTCACTTGTCACATAATTTAAAAGAATAAAAATGAAGTATTTATAGAATAAAACAAAATTATTCGCCGCAAAATTTTGATTGCTACTTTAACCTCGAAGCTTCTCAGTGTTCTTAGAGAAAAGTAAACTTTCAAGTGATTCTTGGGTCACACTTGAGTTTGTTCTTGTCACTCGAGGGTATTATTTATATGATTTTGTAATTTGAATTTTAAAAATATATTTTCTATAAACAATAAGTTTTTATATGTATAGAGTTTGTATTAGAAAACATTTTTGAAGTTATACAGGTTGTATCTGACACGGCGGTCGTTATCAAAACTTATAGGGGAAAATATTTCAAGGCTATATAAAAGAAACTAATCAATTATCAATATTTTAGGGACAGGATCATTTTTCCTTTTTCACGATATTTATACGTGCTGTGTAACGCGTGACGTAGTCATAATTAAATATAAATGAGGTACTTCAAAAATACTATTAAACGTTATCAATCTGTCCATTCGAAACGCCATAAATAAAGAGAAGAAGAAGAAGAAAAATCTGTTACCTTTCATTCAAAAAAATAACCAAAAGAAAAAGAGATATATCTCTGTCCCGCTCTGACGGTATAGTGTACGCTCGCGTAATACTTGCCAAATGGCGTTTAATTTTGGAACAATAATTTAATTATTTATTTTGTTTGAAAAAAATATTTTATTGTTTTTGAAAATTTTACTTGTTTTATAATTTAACCAAGTTTATGAAGGCTAGTTAATACTATGCTTTAAATGAAAGTCGCGGTAACATCCATATGTAACATTCTATTTAGTATTCTTACTAATCTTTTTCGTACTGTGACACAGAAGTCTTCACTTAACGTTAGCTGTTGTATGTATTTTTATTTCAAATTCACACTGTACCGTATGTAACGCAGGGTAGACAGGGGAAGGATGTATGGCAGGGGAATCGAAATATTGCATTTATTGTAGCGGCAGTCGATTATTTATTTGATATATAACGTTTACGTCGCGTTCATTTTCCTTTTCCTTGTCTATTTGCGTACCGTTATTAAATGTATGTTTTGTTTTCGCTATACTAATAATTAATTATACAGTATTGTATAATGACACATACGTATATACCATATTGTTTTATTCTGTTACTTTTTAATCTTTACACAGGCATTTTTTGATAAAATTCTAGCATAAAGAATACTTCTGGGAAGATATCAAAAGTTACAAGTAAAATAAATTATAGCATTTTTTCACAAATTCAATATGAATATTTAAATAAATTAATAACGTACTTAGAAAGAAAAAATATGATACTTATAATAAATTTTAGTTAAAGATTTGTGGTTCTTATAAACTTTTCAGACGAGATTCCATTAGGAGTGTTTTTTAGCCTAAATTGTGTTTAACTACAGCATATATTGAAGTAAGTATATATTAACGTAATACAAAAGCAAAGGCGCCGTGCCGTTACTTTTCATGCCGTTGCTTACAAAGTGTTATTGCTTCCCGACGATGGGCGCTCTTATATATATGTGGTTGTTCGTTTTATATAATTTTAAATTTATGCAAGTGCTAAGAATAAAACTAATTAAAAATTGACTTGATACATTTTAAATACATATGTTATCAAAAAAAGTGTAATATTTATAATTAAATATTAAAAAAAAAAACATTTAAAAAAAATTATGTGACTATTTATTTTAGTTTATTCATATAGCAAAGTAGGGTGAGAATATCTGCGATCCCTGCTTATGAACCAAATTCACGATATTGTATGTCGAGTGGTCGAAGTCATTTAAAAACAAAATGACTATTCAAGAATCTAATTTTAATTAACACCTTAATTTCTTATAATCTGCACCTCTTGGAATCCGTCCTTACTCTAATATTAATGTTTATTACTTTTCAGATACATTAAAATTGTAGAGGGATTTCTATTAGTTATTTTTACGATTTTTAAAGTGTTAAACCACACTGAGGATAGAAAAAATATTTAAAGAAAACATATAAAAATTTGAACGCAGCGGGATTCGAACCTGCGCCCTCTTACAAACCGTACAAGCGCTCTCACCACTGAGCCATGAGTTCTTTGTCACTCCGTGTTGAAATTCTTACATGGTTTAAACATTTATTTCGTTCTTAGCATCTCTGTAGGGAGATTTCTACAAATTTTCGCTACCCAAAGCCCACAAAGAACAATCGTTTAGCGAGAGAGAATGCTATTTTTTAATTAATATTTTTATGATTTTTACAGAATTAATATACAGAGGACAGAAAAAATATTTAAAGAAAACATACAAATATTTGAACGCAGCGGGACTCGAACCTGCGCCCTCATGCGAACCGTGCAAGCGCTCTCACCACTAAGCCGTTGAAGACTGCTCGTTGAAATTCTTATGTGCTTTATACAACTTATTTCATTGTTAGCATCTAATTGTGGATGAACACTTTAAACAACTCATATTGGTCTAATGTAAGCTACAAAAAGTTACTTTGTTACTGAGAAACAATATTTCACTTTTAAAATTTCGAAATTTTATCAATAATAGAATTGTGAAAGTTCCTAACGTTGTAACAGTATTCAAAAGTTTTATACTTATAATTAAAGCCTACCCTTCCATAAAATATTTATTTATGTAATTTTATGTTAAAGGAGCCTTTTTATAAAGTTTTATTGGGAGTTATGCTTATTGGTAATGTGAGGTTTATTTTATACCAAAGTTACTTCTGTATAATTAGATCTTAGCGTTGTTCAAGTCGTAACCATCAGTACAACATAATAACAGCTAACAGAAATATTTGATATATTGCTGTATGTATTTAAGTATGATCTGCTTATCAACAAATCTTACTTTATGCACATATAACGTTGACATAAGAGACTGCGAACTGATTAATTTTGAAATATTTTTGACCGTAGCTTAAGCCTTTGGCATAAATCTTCTATGCTTACATGTAAGTTTAATACAAATAAATAAACTTAAATTTTACTGTCAATTTGCTGAAATATAAGTCCTAGTATCCCTTGTTACCATAATAAATATAAAATCGGTAATAAGTAAAAATGTTGTTATAATTGTTTCTTGCTTCGTCTTAGGATCTTGTTAATAGAATAACGGGGATATGAATTATTAAAATATTAATCGAAAATGTTTAGTAATTATAACTTTCAAATTAGTTTATTTTTGGTACTTAAAAACAATGTAACTTTCATAGTGATTAGTATATAATTATTGTACTATGCAAGGTAGGTTAAAATTAAATAAATGTAATACTTATAAAATGTTGCATTAAAATAATTTTGGCAGTTGAGCTATTTGCTACATCTGCGATACTCTTGTATTGTATCTGTATTGTATGGTATAATATATTTTACCAATACAATATATAATGTTTTTATCAGTAAAGATATACTTATTATAGTTATAATCAGCTTCACGCTAAGTTCCACTTTTGACAGATGTTGTAAAAAAAATTTTAATTTTAAATTTGAAAATATATAAAGCTAACGAACCGTTAAGCCGAATAGGATTATGGTTTTTTAAAATCAATTTTCATGTAATATCCGCTGCACGTCGACGTTCGTCAGCAATATGCAAAGTAATTGAAATATTGTTTTCTGAGTATTTTATATGTATAACAGAATATATTGATGATTCACAATCAACTTATACGCACTATAATAGTGGATATTTGTATATTTATAATTAGTTAACATAGCTAAGGTTTAATTCCGTACTAATTTACGTTATCTACTGCTTACTCCTAGATATTCGTATTTGTTCCCATTTTACAAAGAGTACAGAGAAAATGTTTGGTTATATTTTCTCATAAACGACTCATATTTTAGATTACATTTTATGTGTTTTACGCAAAATTTTGTGTGATACATAAATGTTTCATGTCGTTTTTATGTATATACAAAATGCATACACATATACGTGTGTGTTTTAAGAAAAATATATAAATATCTTTGATGAGATGAAGTATTACGTTACGTTACGTTTACGTTTGCAATATCTGCAAACGTATTCTCATATAAAGAATAAGGCTCC
Source organism: Dione vanillae (assembly GCA_037178615.1). Lineage (NCBI taxonomy): Eukaryota > Metazoa > Arthropoda > Insecta > Lepidoptera > Nymphalidae > Dione > Dione vanillae. The sequence continues at coordinate 291,761 of JAZFAU010000162.1, forward strand.
AAATATGAGTTTAATTTCACATTCACTTACTTATTTTATAATATAGGCGAAATAAACAGTACTAATTTACACAATTATGTATAATCACGGCCACTATTACCCAGTCTTGGAAAACTGGAATAAGCGCTGTTAGTTTAAGAGCTGAAAACCTTATTACAAAACAAAGTTATACATAATTATATTATTCTTAAGTTTCTTGCCATATTCTACAGTTTATGAATTCTTAAACAGTTATATTTTTAAGGTTCTATGCTTGAGCCTAAGAGAAAGTAAATAGTATATATAGGATCCTTTTTTTCAGTCTGTCTAACTGCGAATACCGTTTATTACAATATCACGATGTATATGACCAAGCTGAAATTAAAATACCAAATACAGATGGTCCCTTAGAACACTGAAATATAAAAACATTAAAGACCACGAACTAATAACTAATAATATTTTTTATTTAGCTTCACGCTTTATCCCGCACATGGCAGGGTAGGCAGAGGGAACTGCAGGGATCGGGGAACCTAGAGTTAAGACACTCCGTAGCTTAGTCCCTGCTTTCTCCGTCCCCGCTTTCCGCCTTTTTCGAGGCATTGCATGTTGAGTGGCGGAACTCAATGCCGCGCTTTGCCTAATAACTACATAACTATAACTACATAACTATACTATATGCTAGAAAAGATTAAAAATTTTGTATATAAATGTAATTTATGAAAATATTTCATTTTACATTTATATTAAAATATAGATAGCATTGTAAATTGAAGTAGTTACATACTTCGTCTCTAAAGTTTTCACTTTAGTTAGGAACCACAAAGTGGTTAATTTGGCTTGACTCTGGCATACATTGAAGCCCGCACTAAAGCTCGGATTTTAGTAAAATGCCCTTTATTCACATAAATATTTCAAAGCCTTTTGTCTATAGTTCTTTGTTTGTAATCAAGTTTTTTTGTTACATTTTAGTAATTTAAACAATAAACAATAGCTTCTACTCTGTTATCTAAATATCTTCTGTTAACATTAAAAATTATCACAACAAACAAAACAACCTAAACCATTTATTTATAAACCAGCATTAAAATTAATATGATTAAAACGCTACTACGCTGTGGTGAAAGCACTATTTAGCCTCCTTCTCAGGAACGATACGAGCTAAAGAAACTAATTAAAACTGTTACTTTGTTTTTGTATAAATAACTGCTCTAATAAAATTAAACGATGAAAATGTGAGCATTGTAGTCTTGGTAAATTTAACTGTGTAGTTGATTTTTGCTAACATTTATTAGTTAGTAGCAAGAATTATTTTATATATATATGTATATTATAAATAAATATATTGTTTCTAAATTCTTTCCTGCACAGAACATTGCATACTCCTATCAGATCTTTATTATCAGTTTCATTTTATCCACTCTGAAAATTGTTCAAAGGCTAATCTTAACTTTTTCTAAAAAATAATTTAGCAAATTTAATATTATTTTACAACAATTGAGTATCATTTTATTTACTGTTATTTGATATTATTAAATAATGACAAACAAAATATTATACATTTCATAATTCCCACTACTCATTCACAATTCTCACTACTCAATTCAAGATAAAGTTGTAATCATTTTGTTGTAAGTTTCTTACTTAAATGTTTTGAAGAGTGTCATATTAACTGTTAGAGTTATTTCTATGCCAATAAGACTATAGTAAACAGGAAGGAACTTTTGACATTTTCGAAGGATATTCTAAAGATGTGACAAAGATCTACGATCTCGAAAATTTCATGGTCTGTTTTATATTTTGTTTTACGGGTCTGCGTATTGGGCTTATTTATAATTCATATTATTTATGTAACCTTCCTAAATCACAATAGTTTCTCATAAGAAAATTAAATGCTAGTAATAGTTTTATATATATAACATTAATGTACAATAATTGGTTGTTAATTTATTATATAATTATTAATATTTGTTTTATCTCATTTGTAAATGAAGATTAGTTAAGAGAGTATATTGAAAAGATAGTGGCTGATAAAAGAGGAAAACATATTAAAGACATACATACATTCTGGGTTCGATCACCAATCGAGGAAAATGGATTTTTGTATTTTTATTTTCTTCGCTCTAGTAAACTAGACAAAGCGCGGCGTTGAGTTCCGCCACTCAACACGAAATGTCTCGAACAAAGGCGGAAAGCGGGGACGGAGAAAGCAGGAACTAAGCAACGGAGTGTCTTAACACTAGGTTCCAATAGTTCCTGCAGTTCCCTCTGCCTACCCTGCCATGTGCGGGATAAAGCGTGAAGCTAAAAAAAGAAGCCCTCACCAGGTAACTACTTACCAGATAATTAAGGAATTTTATTAAAACAAGATAATTTTTGTAATAATAAAGTATATATATTTTTTCATGATATAAATTTACAAATATGTTTACTTAATTATTTGTGTGTAATAACATCTAATCAGAATTGAGATATCTCTCTCTTTCTTTCTCTACACAACTATTTTAAAATTTACATACAAAATTTCGTGATTGTACCTTTACTAAAGTATTTTTCCTTTTTTAGCAATAGGTTAAAACAACGCATATTACCAAACACACCATATAACCGCCGGTGGAAACAAGGTCTCACCTTCACTGTTGTCCAATCACGCTAAAAAGGCTAAATGAAAACGCTTAACTGAACAAGCAATATCTGAAGGTGTTTAAACGTGAATTATTAATCTGGATGGAATTAAGGAGTGAGTTCCATAAACGCAATGCTTGTATTGTTAATATTTTTTCATAAAAACAAAAGTTAAACGAAGGGAATTCAAGCTTTCTAAGATTATCACAGGAGCATACAGGCATGTCACTCGGAAGAGCCAACTAAAAACGCTCTTTCAAGTATATATTATCTTTTATTTTTACTATAGTGAGTAATATGGAAAAATATTTTATTTATATTTTAATATAGGCTGAATAAAATCATTTTTGAGACAAACTTAGTGTAATTAAGATAAGCTACAGTTTAAGTTTAATACAATCATTAAGTATAATTATTTACATACTACTGGTCTGCTCCTAGCTTGCCTACTGAGACTACCTGTGAAGAATAATGGGGTAATATTTTTACTTAAATTATAAAGAAATTTATCTGTTGACGAAAGCTGCAAAAAATTCTCATATATATATCCAAGGGTACGTTATACTATAAAAAGTATTATATATAAAAATTATTATATACTATAAAAAGTAATAATTTCAAAAGTATTCCAGTCATAATTGAATTCTCCACCATCGCAGTAAAATATCTACCATAACGCCAGAGTGTCTTTCCAATTCAATGATAAGGAAATTAAATCTCTATATGATATGTGGATTACAAAATATATATAATTTTATTAAAGATATTAATAATTTATTACTATATGCGTGTTATTAACGCTCTATTTACCAATGAGGCTTTATGTATCGATATAACAGTGAAATATTTTCTCGTTAAAATTGATGAATTCAGTTTCTGAGTTAATATTCTTCCGAAACACTTTTATTTCTACTACACTCGGTATCCTGCATCCCTACTTACCTAGGGGGCAGAAAATGGACACTTCAAAATCCAATTCCTGTAGGTTCTTTTAAACATTCCGTATCGCATGATGGAAGTAAACATTATGCTTTGTCTACCAAAACGGAAAAATGATAATATTTTTGCGCCAAATAGGGAACTATACCCTAACATTTAAAGTGAGCCACGTTACCATTCTATGAATCATTTTCTTAAAATAAAAGGATTTCATAATCTTGATATTATGTATACAAATACATAATCTTATAGCAATATTAAATAAAAATAAAAGTTATATAGTGTATACATTATATTTAGGATGTCCTACAGGGCAGCAGCTGTAGCCTGTCGTTGAATGCAACCATACAGGATGCATTCCACGCCAGGCTGCACATAAAACCGTATAGGAGAAGTAATTCAAACGCGCTCTATCGCGTTTCAATGAACATACTCTATGTGACACCGACATAATATTTTTATTTAAAATATGATTATATATTTTTTCATATTTGCAGTAAAAACTATTTGTACCTTTCGCCCTGATAACAAAATAAAGGACAGATAACAACTCGCAAAGTCTATCTGCATTTGTTTATTTATTGTCACGTTACCTGTTAGGGATTGACATATATAAAATGGAAATCTTATACGAACAAGAAGAAAGTCTCTAGCATGGCTTCCAATATATTTACTTCAATTCTGTAATTTTGCTACTTGACAATTTTTAAGCCTCTTATAACGTTGGCTGAAGTGATAAGGGACAGTTAGCGATTGGTTTAAAATCCCGGAAATTGACCACAAGTGTTAAGCTCAAAATATTCCGGTCCAATGTTAAAACCGTTTTGCTATACGGGTGCGAAACCTATTGGTGCGAGACGTCACAAAAGACAACTCGCACCAACTCCAAGTCTTCATTAACCGTGTGTTCGCCGCATTCTCGGTATTTACTGGCCTGAGAAAATCTCCCACGTACAACTTCGTTAACGCTGCGGCGAAACTCCGATCGACCAGCGAATCAAACGTCACAAGTGGGAATGTATTGGCCACACGCTCTGAAGAGCGTACCTTAAACAGAGCTGGCGACAGACGGTCGCAGCGGAGGTGGCGAACATGAATACCTGAAGCGAATTAAAGCGCGACGCTCAAGAACAGACGGGATAGCGACGCACTGTAGATGCCCTCTGCCCCATCTAGGGGACTTAGGACTTTGAGTAACTAAGTACAGTTTTATAAAGGAACGTTAATAAAAGATATTCCAAAGTTCTTACTATAATTAGAAGATAGAAATGGAAGTAGTGAAATAAAACGGAAAATAACAAATAAATAATTTCATTTATTACTTTGTTACTACAACAATTTAATTTCGTAAACAGTTTATTTTATTAGAATTAGAATAAAGTATATAAATAGAAATTATTGTCATTTTACTAGCTTTTATAAATAAATAAAATAGTAAAATATAATTTGTAATGAAAATTTAAAGAATTTTTAAATATTCGTAATATGTGTCAAACACTACCATTTTAAAATACATTGAATATTTTTTTAAACGGTTTTATTTAGCTCACCCCGTTTGTTTTATTCTTGGGTCAAATTTAGTAATTCAAATTTCACCCTCTTCCTGTCAACCGATTAATCTGAAATTTTGTATACACTTTGGATTTTGGTGACAATATAATTATGTTTATTCATTATTATTATAAATTCAAGATGGCCGCCGTTACAAAATGGCAGATAATTTAGGTTTCATTAATCCCATCAATATGGGTATCAAATGAAAGGGCTCAACAAGCAGAATACAATATACTATAAAAAATTGAAATCCAAGATGGCGGCCTCTACAAAATGGCGGATAACTTAGGTTTTATCAATCCCATCAACATGGGTATCAAATGAAAGGTCTCAACAAGTAGAATACAATTTACTATTCAAAATTAAAATCTAAGATGGCCGCCGCTACCAAATGGCTGATAACAATATTTTATCAATCCCACCAATATGAGTTTCAAATAAAAGGGCTTGACAAGAAGAATACAGTGCACTACACAACCTCAATATTTAAGACTAGACGTCAAACAATACCCAGCAGTGGGATAAAATGTAGCCTATGTTACTCCTGAAGGTTAAGTCTATCCCTGTGCCAAATTTCATTCAAATCGGTCCAGTAGTTTTTGAGTTTATTCGTTACAAAAACAAAAAACAAGTCTTTCCTCTTTATAATATTAGTATGGATGGGCGCAGCCACTAAATGGCGTATAATAATAAGATTTAAATTTAGAAATTGAATCTGTAATTTAGGTATCTGATTAATCCAGCCTAAATCCAACACCCAAGTCAAGATTTTGTATCGTGTTGAAGACTGTGTGGCGTTAGGGTGGCTAAAAATGATACGTCGTTAACGGTACACCACCCAAGTTAAGGTGAAAGGTTAAAACGCGCCGAGAACTATATGGCATTAGGGTGGATAAAAATGATATGTCGTTAGTGTTTTCCCCTCAAGACTCAGGCGCATCTTGTTGTACATAGCCTTGCCCCTTTATTGGACCTCTGGGGGGGTCGACCGTTTAAATGTCCATTACTCGTGGGAACAAAATGGTAAAAAAAAATATAAAAAATACAAACACAAATAAAACAGAAACTGCAACACAACGTAAACGAAGGCTTCAAAAAGCGAAAGAAAAGTATAAAGCAAAACGAGCTAAAGAAAATGAAGGTGATAGAAATAGTCGATTACAGAAACGACGGGAACAATTAGCGTCAAAAACACCTGAGCAATATGAGGCCAGGTTAAAAAAGCAACGTCAGCGATATATACAAATGACGGCGTCAGAAACGCCTGAAAAATATGAAGCCAGGTTAACAAAACAACGGGAGCGATATACACAGATGGTAGCGTCAGAAACGCCTGAAGAATATGAAGTTAGATTAATACAAAGCCGTGAAAGACAAAGACAGCAGTTGGGTTCAGAAACGCCTGAACATCGCGATACGAGGTTAAATAAACAACGAGGGCGTACCCAGCAATGCAGAGCTAATAATCTGCAGGCATTCGAGAATGCTATTAACACGATTTGTGTACATATTTGTGATATTTGTACCAAACGTTGTTATCCTAATCAAGTTCATACAGTTCGGTACAACGCTGCTGCATTAACATACTTACCTGTGGAGTTAACTTCGAAAATATCATTGTTATTATGTTCCCGCTGTCAAACACATGTTACAAGTAATAAAACAACAGCACCACCAAAAGCTTACTGGAATAATCTGGATCCAGGTTCTATACCAGACGTTATTCAAATATTGACACAGGCGGAACAACGTTTGCTGTGCAGAATTATTCCCTTTGTTAAAATCGTGAAATTTAGTGGCCTCTATGGGCAGTACGGTTTTCGCGGACAGGCAGTTTTATTTGCCCAAGATATCTTTGAAGTCAGTGAAAGACTACCTAGTATGCTACCAAGATCTGCAAGCCAGGTAGGCATTATTGTAGTAACCGAACGATTAGAAAATTTTAACATCACCAGGGAATTCACAATATGCCGCGAAAAAGTCTATAGTGCTTTAAGATGGTTAATCAGAAATAACCCGCTTTACAAAGATGTACGTATTGACGACAATGCCCAAATCAGTGACCAGGAGTTAATACTTAGTGTGCCCGAATTGTCTGAAGATGAAGCGTCCGAAAGGAATGAAAATGAAATTCGAAATGCATTCATTCCAATTAATAATGTTGCAAGAATTATTAGAGCTTCATGGCATCAAGGTGACTACAACGTCTTTAATTCGGGATATGCTGGTGTACAATGTAGTGCTATGTCGTTGGCGAACATTGTCCGAGCTGCAATCCTAAGCCCTAATCAATGGGACGTCAATATTCTGAATGCTAATATGTTAGCGAGTGACTCCTTATATTGCTGGATTCGTACCCAGCTTGATCCTACAGAACTGGATGAAACAGGATATTTAGAGATACGAAACTTTCATATCGTCAGGCAAAGTTTACAAATGTATGAATGCCGATTTTCTATAGAATATGATGAAGACACTCTTTTGTTCGGGAGTCTCCAAGATTCTGTAAATACCAATAATATCGGCATTACATTACATACAGCTTTAAATAGATTATTTGATAGTCATTCTTCAGGAATATTGACAGCGTCAAATAAATCTGTTAGCGTATTTCGCGGTCAAGACAAATACTATTTTGCTGACTCCCATTCTTGTGGCCCAAAAGGAAAACCAACACCAGAAAATGGCAAAGCCTGTGTTATAGAATGCGACAACTTACAAGAACTGTGCCGCATCTGTAAAAGATGCCTCGGATCCCGTAATATCGCGTACACCCTTACACGCGTAGACGTACATTTGAGGGAAAATATTATCACTCGTCAGGGTGTTCAAGTACAGCAACAGGAAGATGCCATCACTCATCAGAATGTACAATTACAACAACCGCTTTCGAATCTGAGATCTGAAACTATACCTATACAAACATCTGTAATGTTGCCCATTGATAGCGTCCAACCTGATGTTGAAGATGAGCTAGAAGTATCTGAAAATATAAACGAAATCAGAAGAAAGACGAATAATAATATTGTGAATGAAGCTTATGAGTTAAAAGCAGAAGAGTTCGCATGGTATCAGCTTTTGCCGTATGGTAAAAATGGTTTGAAAGAACAACGGCCCGTAAATATAAGTCCCTTGGATTACTATCAATTTCGTTTATTAGGTGCTGATGTTAGATTTCAGCGCAACGATTACCTATTCTATGCTCTATCAATGTTTGAGTACTATCGAGTTAAATCAACCATTGCAGCTTGTGCTAGAAAAGTTGAAGGTGAAAACGGCAACCGAGTGGAAGACCTGCACTTATATTTAAAAAATCTAAGAGGTTCTGCTGCTTATTGGCGTAGTGCTCTTAGTGATCTTATAGCACAAATCAGATGTTTAGGACCTCCCACTTATTTTGTTACATTGAGCTGCAATGATCTTCACTGGAAGGATATGAAAAGAGGTCTCCTTGTTAGTGATGGTAAACAGCACATTGACCCAGATGACATAGATATTCAGGAAGCTCAGAGACTCATCGAGATGTATCCAGTTGTTGTGAGTAGACATTTTATGGTACGTGTTAATGCGCTAATGCAGTTTCTTAAAACTGATACTGAAATATTTGGCGGTAAAGTTAAAGATCATTGGTGGCGAATCGAGTTTCAGAACAGAGGAAGTCCTCATTTGCATATGGTTGTTTGGATCGAAGATCACCCGTCTATTGCGACACCTGAAGGAATAGCTCGCATTGATTTAGTCTGTAGTACTGCCATTCCTCCAGAAACCTCAGAACTATATGAATTAGTTAAAAATTGTCAAATACATCGACACACTAGTACCTGCACGAAAAATAATTCTGTTTGTCGTTTCAACTTTCCACGCTCGGAATGCTTAGAGACACATGTTATTGATCCTTCATCTAACGAATTCATCTACAACGGTGGTCGCATTTGCGTTCTGAAAAGAAAAAGTGAAGACGGTTGGGTAAATAATTACAGTCCTGCTTTGCTAAAAATGTGGAAAGCCAATATGGATATACAACCGTGTGGTACAAATGAGTCGATTGCGTATTACATCGCTAAATACGTGTCAAAATCAGAACCTACAAACCTAGATGGTGTAGTATCTCGAGCTATTCAACAAATTAGAAGAGAAGAAACTGACGTCTCGCGTAAGCTGTTTAAAATATGCATGCGCATATTAAGAGAACGTCAAGTTTCAGCCTGCGAATGCGTATTCAGGCTATGCCATTTAAGTATGCGTGACAGCTCGAGAAAAACAATTTTTGTCAATACTCGTAAAGCGAATCAAGCAGCTGGTCAAGCAGCAGGATATTGTGCCAATATTTTCGAACGATATGAAAAGCGATCAGCAGAGCACCCCAACTATGATTTTAACAATATGTGTCTCATAAATTTTGCGATGTTATTTGAGCCATACTACACAAAACCGCCAGTTATAAATGAAGAGAGCATCGATACCGATGCTTATGCACCGCACGAGCAAACAACAAGAAGGCGTCTTATAACTTTAACAGACAACAACCAAAATGACTGTTAGAAACACGCCAGCTGTAGTACGGGTACCTAATTTCGTAGCAGCTTCTGATCCAGAGTCATATTATTACAGTTTACTAATCCAGTATATGCCGTATCGCAATGAGGCCGAACTTTTAGGAGAATTTAATAGTGCCAGAGATGCGTTTCTCGCCAACGAAGAAAGTTTAAGACAAACAAACGCCTACTTGGAAATATATCGTGAACGTGACAGACAGCTTGAAAAAGCATTCGCGCAAGTACACGCATTTCAGATACTGGAACACGTAGAGCCGATGGAACTAGACCATGAAGAGGAAGTTCCTTATTTGCCGATGAATGAAGACCAGTTCTTACAGGCTAAGCAGTCTATGAATGCAAGACAAAAGGAAATTTTTACATTAGTTACCCAGTCCATACAAAATCAAATGTCAGGTGCTGAAGAACGTTTAAAAATATTCTTTACAGGAGGAGCTGGTGTGGGCAAGACTTTTCTATTAAAGTTATTACGAGACCAAATTAATAGGTGCTACGCAAAGGATGCGGTTAAAGTCTGCTCACTGACAGGAGTTGCAGCTAGATTAATAAATGGAGCTACGATACACAGTACTTTAAAATTGCCTGTACAGAAAGACGGTCGCATAACAGGTATGTCACCACTGTCCGGAAACTATTTGCGAATAATGAGGCAACAGTGGCATCAGACAGAATTTTTGATTGTCGACGAGATTTCCATGGTTTCTTATCAAATGTTATGCATGATGGACGCTCGATTAAGGCAAATTAAGAACTGTGAAAATGAGTTTTTTGGAGGAGTAAACGTATTACTTTTCGGTGATCTTTTACAACTGCCTCCTATAAAACGATCAGGAACACCTGTTTTCAAACAGCCAGAACATCTCCAACCAGCTACACATCTCTGGCGTTTATTCACGCTGTGTGAATTAACTGAAAATATGCGTCAACAAGGTGACCAGACTTTTATTGATATTTTGAATGCTTTGAGAGTCGGTGAGCTAACAACCCAACATTTTAGTATTTTAATGGGAAGACTTCTTCAAGACACGAGTGATGAGTTTGCAATAGACAAAACGTTAAGGGTATACCCCACAAATCAACAAGTTAACGACCACAACTCTGCTGTATTGAATTTGTACAGAAATAATGGTGCTCGCATTTACAAAATAAAAGCGCAGGATCAGCTAGTACACGCCACACGAAGTGCAGACAATGTGGATATAGCTACTATAATACCAGCTGATATCAACAAAACTGGGGGTTTACCAGCGGAACTGGAAATATTTGTGGGGGCAAAAGTCATGCTACGGTCCAATATTGACGTTTCAAAGGGATTAGTAAATGGCGCTATAGGCTACTTAGGTACGAAACTGTTTGAAGAAGGTCAAGCCTACGTGGCTCTTAGTAGAGTAAGATCTTTGCAGGGACTACGTACGAAACCTTGCAATAATGAAGCACTAAATGAATTAAACAGAATGCGAAATAAAAACTAAAAACTAGAAAATAAAAATAGGTAAAAAAACTTTTTAAGTTAAACGGTTTTATGTTAAACATACATTGCAATGTTTAATATAAATGTACTAAAAACCAAAAAATAATAAAATAGATACAGTCGTGGGAATTATAAACATATGCATAGACTAGACTAAAATAAAACCGTGGGGCACGTCAATTGTCTACAAATTATAGACTTAATGTGCGATAGAAGAATCGTTTAATTCGTCGTTAGGCAGTTGGCTCACAGACGGTGCGCAAATTACTTACTATTTTGCTGGCTAGCGAGGAATCGTTTCACTGCTCGTAGTTTGTCTTTAATCGACAAAACTTATGATAAAAGTACTACTCGCTCAACATTTTGAAACCCTAAAACTCGCTTAATCGAGCTTGCTAACTTGTTTCCACATTCTAGCCCTACTTATCACACGTCCATCGTTGTCGGTTGAACAACTGCCTAATTATAGTGTAACATTACAAAACAAACATTTTAATCAACGATTGTAGACAATTGACGTGCCCCACGGTTTTATTTTAGTCTAGTCTATGCATATGTTTATAATTCCCACGACTGTATCTATTTTATTATTTTTTGGTTTTTAGTACATTTATATTAAACATTGCAATGTATGTTTAACATAAAACCGTTTAACTTAAAAAGTTTTTTTACCTATTTTTATTTAAGCTTCACGTTAAGTCCCGCAACATGGCAGGGTAGGCAGAGGGATCTGCAGGGACCGTGGGAACCTAGTGTTAAGACACTCCGTAGCTTAGTCCCTGCTTTCTCCGTCCCCACTTTCCGCATTTTTCGAGGCATTGCGTGTTGAGTGGCGGCACTCAACGCCGTGCTTTGCCTAGTTGCCAGAGCAAAGAAAATGGAAATAGAAAAATCCATCTTCCTCGAGTGGAAATCGAACCCAGAAACCGTCGCGTTTACAGGCAGACGCTTACGCCTCTGCGCCACAACGGTCCTCACATTGAATATGTTTATATAAAAACGTGAAAATGAACCACGAATACTGAATCTGTAGCTTAGCGCCGAGATATACTTTAATTACTTTATTAAATAAAATCCTCTAATATTTTATATCAATATCCCTATCATATGAAATATCATAAAGAATATCCTTACGTACACATATATACACATAACAAATGTAAGGGCCGCCAGTATCATACTAAAAATAAATAAATAAAATTAAATGAAACCCGTTATTAGATAACTTTGTTACCCATCTGTCGGTCTGTTTATATACCCGACGTCTGCTTGTAGGCATGTTAATGTCGCCCAAACCTTAAGTGGCATTCGTATGAATTCAGGCCCTTAGTCCCTTGGAATACAGAAACCTAGAAGTCAATGCAATTAACCTTTTTGGTCAATTTTGCTGCCGATTGTTTTGTGTTATTGCGAAAATCACCGAGTACCTATAAGGAATTTTCCTGTCAACGCAGTATTTTGCAATTTAGTTTAAATAAATATACTATGAGAACTTTTCTAAATTTTGTTTTTTGTTATGTCGTGTAAATAGTACCCAGCCCTCGGCCTGCGAATTCGACTCACACTTGAGTAACATCTTGTTAATAAAATTAAATATTATTTACTCTTTTTTACATTGACTTCGCTTATATAAGTTTATCTATTATTATACTTAACATTTTAATTAAGTGAATAACACATGGATATGAAAGTCAATCAAAAATACGAATATTTTGTTTTAAATATTGTGTAATATATACAAATTTTAAATATAAATTTATAAATAACTAAATTTGCTGAATAAAATTTTACCTGCAGCCTGAAAATTTAAGAAACCATATTCAGGAAACCCGCCAACGAATTTGTACTGAATCCAATTTTATTTTTCATTGTTGATAACTTGGTTCATATTCTGAGTATAATATGTTTTCGATAATTTATTTCAATAGATGTAAGACAAATTATATTTATATATTAGAATTATTTCATGCAAAATAAGATTGTGTTTATCATATAACCTTTGAGTAGATTATGAGAAAACATAAAATAGTTACAATAGCAGCATAGCATACAGAAAAAAATTATATAGAAGAAATTGAGAATTCTATCCACATTTGTTGGCATAAATAATTATTATTTCCATTTTCTGATAACACAAAGTGCACCTTTGAGTTCGATCACACGAAACGCAACTTTTGACATTCACACGAAGAGCATAGTACTCTGTTGCTATAAGATATTTATAATAATAATATTCGTGAGGACCGTCGTGGCGCAGAGGCGTAAGCGTCTGCCTGCAAACGTGACAGTTTGAGGGTTCAATAACCACTTAGGAAGATGGATTTTTCTATTTCCATTTTCTTCGCTCTGGAAACCAGGCAAAGAGGTGCGTTGAGGTCCGCCACTCAGCACGCAACGCCTCGAAAAGACGGAAAGCGGGGACGAAGAAAATCAGGGACTTAGCAACGGAGTGCTTAACACTAGGTTCACATGGTCCTGCAGTTCCCTCTGCTTACTTTGTAATATGCGGGATAAAGGGTGAAGCTAAAAAAAATAATAATATTCTTCTATGTAAGTACTTACGAAGACTCAAAACAGATCTGATTTTAAAAATTACCAATAGTTTTTTTATTGAATAAATTGATTCTATGGTTCTTAATGTTTTCTAATGGAACAAACAACGTAATGGTGTATAGTTTTTGAACCTGAATGGGAGCTAGTCTATTGGGCTATCGATAATTTTTCGTACTATGTTCCCGACGTAGTAGATAGAGCATAAACTATATTAAAGAAGAAAATGCCACTTTTTCAAAATTTAGGCCGAGAAAATTGTGAAACAATGCTATGCGAAAACAAATTTATTTAAATGTAAGACAAAATTGACAAGATAATACGGTAATTATAAAGTAACATTTGTTCCAGAACACTAATTTGGTATTTTTATCGTCCGTTGACACATAAAATTCGTCTTTGTAGAAATTTGTAATTTTCAACTTCCACGAACTTTTAAGAATTTCTTTTAGGATTTATATTGAATTTATTAAAGCAAATTGTATTTCAAATAAGCTGCTCTGAAATATTGTTTAAGCAACCCATAAATAAACATTATTGTCAAGTAATATTGTGCTTTCCTATACTCTGAAATCTTAAAATTACTTACTTAATTAGGACTTAATTAGGAATATTTGGGTTCAACTCCAATTTAATATTTTAATGAAGTTTTTGTCTTGAAATTTTTATCATCACAAAAATTTATGATAGTAATTTTGCCTTTAAATGTTAACTTAGTATATAGTATTATAGCTAAGAGTTTAGCTAAGAGTCAAATTATGTGCAAAGCTTTTGTGTTTATTACACGCAGAATGCTTACTAAATTTTAGTAAAAATAAAGAGAGTGATTTGGTTTAAAACGAATAAAATAAATATCGATATAATATTTCTCCTAAAAGTTATCACTATAAAGCTGTGAAAATTACAACTCGAATATACTTGCCGTATTATATTACACTTAAAGTTATTATAATAGCTGAAGCTAAATTATGTTTGGAGTAAGATTTAAAACTTTATCTCCTCATTAAGTAACAATATTAATTTTGGCCTTTTAAATCAAAGACCTAAAAGAACTTGAAGAAAGTCTTCTAATTATAAATTTAAATTTTCATTAACGTTTTGTTTATAATAGAAATATTCTATATAAAATTATTAAATGAGAATTTATACAAAATGATCATCTATAATAAAATCAGGCTGAAATATAATGTATTTTTCATATAAAAACAATCCCTTAAATTTATTTTCAAAAACAAGTATCTTCTACTCACCATTGTTTCATTGTTACAACGTTAAAAGCAGATATTTAATTACTGCGTGATAATTACTTAACTTGAATGTGCCTTTTCATCCCCAACCAACATATACTTTATACAGAATATGAACTGAAATATATTTATAACGTTGATAATATACTTTAAATGTTATACCTCTTTATTATAGTAACGAATGTATCGTTATTCGGAACACTTACCATTTATTTCATTCGATTTTTTAATTCAATTTTTCGTAGAGATACGCCACTAGATTTAAAGGGCAGGAGGTAAGAGAAGAGTTGTCTAATTAGTTTATATATTTACTCGGCAGTTCGTAAGAGAGATTTTTTTATCTTAAATTTTTTAAATATCTCAAATTTTCCATTACCAAAAAGTCATTTCTTTCGGAAAAGCTTAAACACCTACTATTTCACTGTGTTCAGTGAGAAAAATGGAGTGAAAATATTAAAAATAAAACTAATGAGACTATTAGACCAACAATTTTCAAGTCGCGACTAACGTAATAGAACATTATTTAATACTCTATTAATGACAGTATAGACCACACTGCTTCAGACAGAATATTTGGACAAAAGAACTAACTTGAGAACAAATCTCTTTGCGTCTTGCTTACGAGATAGATAACAATGTTTAACTATTATAAACCTCCTTCAAATGCAAGTCTATTTTTTTGGGCTTAAATAAAGCTTATAGCTCTTCCTGGTAGTAGTTAGTATAAAGGTTTGTTAAACGGGTTTTCTACAATAATTGTAGCGTTTCTTTTAAGGTATGTGGGATTCCAAATAAATCAAACTAAACAAAGAAATTTTCCACAAAGGTTAAACTTTAATTAGTTTCATTGACTTGAAAAGGATGAATGCAAGAGATTAGAGCTTAACTTTATAATGAAAAGACCACAAAGTTTCCTTACTTATAAGGTAATTAAAATTATATTTAAAGCTTTTTACGTTGTAACTGAAAAATGTTGAAATTGTAATTTAATTTACTTAAGCCTTAATTGCTTAGCTACTACAAATATATTTCTTATTTATTTCAATATTACTTATTTTGTACTAGGTATTAATTTTTACCCAACCAAACATGTGCTTTTGAACCATTTAAATTCATTTTGTCCCTTAGATATAAAAAGGATCAACATTTTTGGTAAATAAGCTTAGAATAAAAAAAAGAAAATTTAAATGAAGCTTCACTTGAGTTATATGTAACCTATGCTGATAGCTATGTTACCATTATTCATAGAAGTTATAGTGTGCTTTTATATATTTCGTATAGTCTATTTGTATTTTAACCTAAAATTTTCTTTGTTATCTCAACAATGCTTTTGTTTTTTTTTTGGTTTTATGTTCATCGATCTATAATATGAATGGCGATTTATGTTTATTTAATTTTTTTGAATGTGTTTGATATACGATTTGTGCTTCATTTATTAGTAAAATTTATTCTAGTGGAATTTACATATATTGCGAAAAATTTGGTAGTTTTAATTTATAATTGTGGGTACTCTTCACTTGGGAAGGATGGATTCATTTCCATTTTGCACTCTCTGACAACCGAGCTAGCGTGGCATTGAGTTTCGCCATATATGACTTCTGGATGTTTGTGCAAGCGTTACACAAAATGCTAAATAAGATCGAGACACCGGTTGAACAAATATAACTAATTTTATTTATTCCTTTATTTATAAATGATAGCTTACAAATGAGAAAAATACACACAAGGCGATCTTATGGCTTAATAGACATCTCTTCCAGATAACCTTTAGGGCGAAAAGAAATATTTTACACTAAAAGAGGTAGGTAAGAAAGAACTATTATAAGTATACATAAACAAATACATGATACCTATAACACAGTAAATAAGATTATCTAATTTATTATTTATATACTTACACTTACACTTACTTATATATATATATATATATATATATATATATATATATATATATATATATATATATATATATATATATATATATATATATATATATATATATATATATATATATATATATATATATATATATATATATATACATACATACATATATATATATATATATATATATATATATATATATATATATATATATATATATATATATATATATATATATATATATATATATATATATATATATATATATATATATATACAAAAATAATCTTAGGACTTGTCGACAATTGAAGTAAATGATATTTTACGGCCTTTTTAAACGAAAATAATGATTTTGCCTTACGGATATTTGTAGGCAAATTGTTCCACAATTTAGTCGCTTGAACTGTAAAAGACTCATCGTATATTTATAACTATGTTTTTTTATGATTTATTTTTTACTTAAATGGAATCAACAAGTAATAAGAAAACTAATTTTAATTAAACAATTTATACGATGATTTAATAAGCGTCATCGTAGTAATGGCTCCTTATTATGAATATAAATTAAACTAATCTTAAGTACATTCGTATGTTATTTTTAAATAAGTTCCCACTCACACAACCAATATTATAAATTTATATATTGTATTATACTTACCCTTATTTTTAACACTGATAAGAAACTAGTTAAAACTGAAACAACCAAAATATTTTTCAAATAGCAAACAAAATAATAATTTTAAGACAAATAGAATGTTTATACATATATAATTGTTTTTATAAACGTGCCTGTATAATATGCTCATTTATCAAAATTGTTGCTGAATTAAAGAATAAGAATACATTGTTGTGAGAGCATAGCAAAGTGAGATTTATTTGTAGGATTCTTATTTATATTTTTTCTTTCACTCTTCTTGTGTTGCACTTGTTTTACTGTGTGTAATAGCGTCAGTACTACATTGTGGACAACTAAGCGTGCGGCTATACTGACGTTTTCCCATCTCATCAGTACTGCTAAGCCACTGTTAACTCTGTTACCGGAAACAAAATAGCTTTCCTCATTCATTTTGAATATTCCGTCTCACCTTGGTTAAACTTGGGTACATTGGAAAAAAATCAAATTTTTAATAAGGTAACTCTAACTTGATCATTACCTTGCTACTTACTTACATACACAGCACAATGACAAATATAGCTGTATCCAAATAAAAAAATGGTTGCCTGTAAAGTGGGTTTTACGGGCGAAAATTTTACGTGACAACGTCCTTTTCTCGGTAGAATATTTATTGATATGATTAATAATTATAATATAGATTGCACAAATTTTAACTATAGAAAATATATTTTGTTTACTAAAACATTGTACATGTGTCAAGTGATACGCGCGGCGGACCGATCATAGTTCGGTGACAGTTGACACATCGTTACGTTACCTTTTTCATATGTGACTCCGAGCCGCAACCTAATTTAAGACGTTGTCACGTCAAAATATTTTCAAGCGGTCTGTTTCTATACAAACGGAGGCCGAGGCGCTGTTTGTTTAAGTAAACGTACCGTTATTAAAATTTTCCTTTATTTCGTATTCTACGATGCCCCCAAGCTCTATGTAAATGAGAAAAGTGTCGTATGAACATTGTACATGATGAATTTGCGGCTTCTATTATATGTTATTTTGAATTTATATTTCATTAAATATAAATATATTTTTAATACCTTTTATTAAAACTTATACTTGCTAGTATTAAATATTTTTCTCCCACTGTTCTGCTTTTGATTTTGTTTGATGCAATGAATGAGACATGTCTCATTGAATACAACCGATATTGGTTCACACCAAAGAATATTATGTCCATATCCATTAAAAAACTTAGAACGAACCTTTCTTTTCTCAGAAAACAAAATAAAGGTTGCTTTGTTACAACTCATTGTTTTAACAAATCATTTGTATTTCGTTTAATAACTATTCAATTATATTTTATATTGAACAGAGAAAGCAAATGTTAATTACAACTTGATTTACACATATATTGACAATGCTTGTAAAGTATGCTATTCTAAAATACATGAAATATCCATGTTTCCAATCCATGTTTCTTAAGTAAACTGCAATGTGAAGCTGTTGCGTGTCTAGTTGTCGTGCGACATTATTGAGTCTATATAGCTAGGACAATCTGGGAGTCGTCAAGTTGGTAATGTCAAGCTACGAGACATTATTGAAAATAACAAAGCAAATGTTAACGTTTTAATGTACATTATTATATTGGTGAGGTGATAAACTTATAAAAACTTAGTTTTACTCTGTAACTGGTTCACTTTTTAATAACTTTAATTTTATATAAAGTATAAAATAAAATACATTTTCATTTTTCAAGTTCCATTTGTTTACGATTCAATATCACACACGCAATTTTCAAGAAAAAGGCTACTAAAAATACACAGACAGACAAGCGTTTCATTAAGTCCTATAAACGTTTCATTTTTCCCATATTAGCAAAGTACTATAACAAAAATAATATAAAAAAATACTCAATAAAACTGCGTGTCCATATTGACTTCTTTTTTTGCAGGGTAGGCAGAGGGAACTGCAGGAACTATATGAACCCCTAGTGTTAAGACACTCTGTTGCTTAGTCCCTGCTTTATCTGTCCCCGCTTTCCGCTTTTTTTTGAGGCATTGCGTATTGAGTGGCGGAACTCAACGTCTTTACCTATTTTCCAGAGCGAAGAAAATGGAAATAGGAAAATCCTCGAGTGGGAATCGAACTCTTAAACCGTCGCGTTTATATATTTTATTTTACGCCTCTGCGCAACGACGTGGACGTCCTCACTTCTATAGTTCCATTCAAAATCCATATTGACTTCTGTTATTTAAAATTATGCCCCATACGTGAATGTCAACTGGTATGGATCACATAGCTTTATTGAATTATTCATAGAAGGATTTTGCATTTTGACAAGGACCTTTAATAAATACGTCAAACTGCGCACTTGTAGGTGCAATATCACTCGATTTGCAAAAATAATGAATAAATCACGATGAATCTGGCTTTATGTTATATATTTTGCTTACAATTAGGAAATTGTATGAAAAATAATTTTGTATATATTTAATATAGAATTATATTTCCACATATACCATTTATTTAAGGCGTCGGTCGGAATTTCTTTCAAAATAAAACAAAATAAAAATTGACTTACAGTCACATGTAATTGAAAGTCTCCAATATTTGTATACACGTATCTATAACAGTCTACAGTTTATTGTGTTGTTTTGTGTGCTGTTTACATTTTTTTATATCATCGGACGTCTGTTTAGTCTCTTTAGTTAGTAATCCGTCCTCCATTTTCCAGTTTTTTTCAGATGAACAGTTGACATTTGACATTTAAAGAAAACATTCTGGAAGTAATCGAAAAGAAAATATTTTTCAAAATAGACTATCGAGGTCATATCCTCATAACCTCTTGTTTACACAGGTTAAAAAAGTAACCGTATAAAAAGCTAAGATCAAGCACACCCCTTGCTCACCTTACACCCAATTTTTGAAGCATTGAATGGTAAAACTGAACAACGCGTATTGTTTTATTTATCATAGGTCATGGAATAATTAATTCCTTTCGAGTAGGAATCGAAACAATAACCATCATCATCAATCTACAGTCAAACGATGTGTCACTGCAGCAAGAAGACTCTCTATTCAGATTAATTACTTAGATAAATACTATATAAATATATATACAGTTTGTCGGTTTATGTTAACTTTATTTTGTAACTGCTATTAGACTTAATGCATTTTAGTTTACG
The DNA here is from genome assembly GCA_037178615.1 of Dione vanillae. Lineage (NCBI taxonomy): Eukaryota > Metazoa > Arthropoda > Insecta > Lepidoptera > Nymphalidae > Dione > Dione vanillae. The sequence continues at coordinate 312,367 of JAZFAU010000162.1, forward strand.
TAATAACCCTCTAGTCGTGCAAGATACTCTAATTAACTTAGTACTCGTAGTTGAGACAGACGGAGCCACTCAAATAGTGGAATTGAATTGTTTATTTAGTTAGCCAGTGTTCAGGGGTATCTTTTGATAATGCTATAACAACAAGCATTTGCTTTGAGTTCTCCTTTTAAGATTGTATTTGTTTTTCTTATTTAAATTTGTAAATATCACGAATTTGGAATGTCTTTAAATTATTTTTATAGTATTAAGCTGCATGATAAAATTATTTGTAAGTTCGACCAAGAAAAGAAATTCAGTTCTTTTATTGAGTTTCAAACCTTTGTCACAAATCACGTCACCAGTACCAATATCGTACAAGTTTATCTGTAAACATAATTATAACAACTAACCAGATCTTTGAGTCCTATTAAATTAAAACAGATTTTACACTGTCATAGAGTAACGGTTACAGTCAAATAATTTTCCATTAGGCTTTAAAATGAATTTAAATGTATTATTTTTTTATAGTTATAATGTAACAGGCGTTTGTCTCCCATCTCACCTGATGGATACTGTAGATGAAGACGAAAGTGGTACACGCCCGTCCAGTAGAAACCTGTTAACTCTACACTTAAAGGCTCCAAGGTTAAACTTATCAGGAAAAATAGACGCAGGCAGGTCGTTCCTAATCTTGACGACTCCCATCAAAAAAGAGGTGCTAAAACGTTGAGTTCGACATTTGGGTATGTCATCCATAGAAGGATGAAACTTTTGCCTGCGCCCAGTAGTCCGATAAAGGAATGGATAAGGCTTAATTAGTTCGAAGAGAGCCTTCGAGCACTCTCCAAAGTGCATCCTATAAAAAACCGATAAGCTAGCAACTCGACAGCGATGCTCATTTAAAATGTTAATAGACAATTTTTGTGCAATAAAATAGTTTCTACGAATTAGTAGCTAGATTTCATTCTGTCTTTAATAGCAAACTGAAAATATTTTGTATTGTTTGAGAGTAAATTGAAATATGAATTGTAAGTTAAAAAAAATGTTATGTTATAAAAATAGCATAAATATTTCATAGTAGAGACCTCTAAACATCTCCAATAACAATAATATAGTATACAATAACGAATTCAAAGAAATTCTGGGAAAACTTGTCGTATCATATTCTACATAGATAACAATAATTCTAGATAATGTGCTTTTCAATACTATTGAAACGAACTAAGCATATATTGAAAAAGAAAAATTAAATTTTTAACACAACCATAAAATACTATTTGTCAACTATCCGATTGTATACAAAAGAACTCCTTTACGTAGTAAATGTTGTCTCTTATTTTGTCATAAATGCCAAGAGTCGTATTCCTTTTTATTTAAATACCTTGCAATAATAAGAATTATGACAATTTAAAAAAAATTAAGAAATTAATCCGGAACTGTATTTACTCATTGTGAACCTATAAATAGGAAATATTTGGTAAATACAAAAACTTATCAACACATATATTGCTTTACAAAAAGTAAGAAAAGTAGAAAACTTAAGGATACTTTAAAATGTTCTTCTCGGTTTTGCCTATTAAATTATACTATTTACTGTTAATATAATAAAACAATTAATTTATACGAAGTAAATGAAATTAATTCTTATATCTCATATGAACGCGATGTTTCTGGGTTCGATTTCCATTCCAGGAAGACCGATTCTTATATTACCATTTTCTTCACTTTGGCAACTAGGCAAAGCGCGGCGTTGAGTTCCGCTACTTAACACGCAATGCCTCGAAAAGGGAACGGAGAAAGCAGGAAACACTCCGTCCTCCGACACTAGGTCCTATGATATTGTATAAGATAAAGCGTGAAGCTAAAAAAAAATTATATGAATTCACGAAGTCCTATTTGCAAAACAGTGTAATTAAGCGAATCGCTTACCACAGTTGGCGAAAGCTTCAAATTCCTACATTGAGTTTTATCCAATAATCAGTGACACGGCTATCTATAATCTTGCTACAATTACTAATCTCTATACCCGATCTATTCCTGTAGAGATATTCATCAGTATGGGATATACATCATTGAAGATTTAATTTATGTTTGGTTTAATGGATTACTCTGATCTGTTAAGATAAATCTTAATATAGGATCAAAGTGTATCAGATCATTAGATACATTAAGTATAATTATTTATAGTAATATATATATATATATATATATATATATATATATATATATATATATATATATATATATATATATATATATATATATATATATATATATATATATATATATATATATATATATATATATATATATATATATATATATATATATATATATATATATATATATATATGTTTCTATTAATATATGTATGTATCAAGAAATGTTATATATTTGTAAGAATAAAAAGTAAATAATGATCACATGTTTAAAAAGTATAATCAAATATGCCAATAGAAGTAGAACTCCATGCCATAGTAAAAATATATTCAATATAGACTCAAATTATGATATATCTATATAATATATCAATATATCTTTTAGAAGTAAAGCAAAAATTTCCTAGTTCAAAGAAATTTTGTACAAGCTCATCACGCAGTTTATTGACTGCGTGATGAGCAAAACCCACCTGGGGCTGTTAAAACTTTTCCGACTTACATAATATACAACGTGACATTTGATATTTATGTACAACAGTCTTAACTTAACACACTTAAATCAATTTTAGGTGATCATAAACTTAATACTTGTTACATAAAATAATCATCCCAGTTATTTATTAACACATATACCAACAAATAAACAATAAATATAATGACAAAAACATGTTAACAAATACATACTTAAATGAAATACCGCAAATATTAAATATAAATATGAAATATCTAATATTTCACTGAAATTTCTGTGAATTGGGTTGTAATTAACATTAACATGGTAACACTCGATCCCTTCCGGTCCAATTAAGGACGCAATTAAAACAATTTTACTGCAAAACACCCGTAGAACTCGATACTTGTCAGGGAAATCTATCATAATGTTTTACATGTTCAAACTTTAAAAATTATAAATAAAAAATTAAGTATCAGTTAACTTTTACAAAATATTGTAATTTCCTTGTAAGCTAAATATTAAGGTGAGTAATACACTTTTTATTACTGTGGTCTTATACAAAGATTGTTATTGCTTATCATTTATTTTGTTTTAATATTTTTTTTCTTAAATATTACTATTTTTAAAGTTAAACAGGAAATATTGTTAAAATTAGAACGTGTGTAACAATAAAATTTAAACTTTTAACCACGATTTCATTTCTTATTTTTGTTTTTCTTGCCTAGTACTGAACAAAATATAACCGAAAATAATACAATATATAAGTCTTTAATATCTTTTTATTTTCAAAACAGAACGTATTGAATTCAGAGTAGAGTGGATAAATACCAGATAAGAAGGAAAGCGAGTGTATAATGAACTCTACGCTAAATACGACTGGTAGATGAGATGAAATTATGAATAATATTGCCCATTTTAAAGTTAAAAAAAATCATTTGTACATCATTGATTGTAATTTAATATTGTTGTAAATAGGCTAAGCTTTAATCTACATTATGAAGAATATTATGTTTATATTTTTGTCAAAACCATGTAGTGTAATTAATTTTATTCCCTTAAAATTGATCCTTAAATGTAATAATATGCGTAAACATCAAAGCAAATAATAAAAAATGTGCTAAAGTTAAATTATACACTATTAGTATAACAATTATAATACTAAATATGTTGAAATAAATCTTTTAAACTGAATTTACTTTCGTATATGCATAAACTTTGTTACTTCACGGTGATATATACATTTCCATAATGACTTGTGCACCCTACTGCGAGCACAAGGTTTCACACGTCCGTGTTACATCAGGGCAGATAAATTATCTTACTTATATATTAATATACAGTGTATGTAAAGCTCCATTGAAATAAAATATCAATTTTTCTCAGTAAATTGTAAAGCTTACGACAGGTTATCAATAATCATGAAAGGGAGACAAAAGCTTAAGGTGTCCGGGTCGGGGGTCGTGCAAACTGACATTCACTATTGTTGGAAATATCGTGATCATTCAAACAGGTGACTGAAAAGAATTGGTCCAAGAACCTTTAATAACTTAAAAAGCTTGAATTTTGTCTGCAGGAAATTTGTTTCCGTCCTGTATTCTAGTAAACTCACAAGTTTATCTAATAAAACATGTATGACAAGACAATGAGTAAATTATGAAAATTGTAAAACAATGGTTCAACCTCATTCAGTTAATCTTTGAAACGTTTTCGAACGATTCGAAGATGATATCTTTGAAAAAAATGATGAGTCGTTGTTATAAAAGTATATTGATATGTTTTGTGCAAGTAATTTTAATATTTTAAGTTTTAAAAGAATTATGCCATCAATAGTAAAGGTACTCTTTTGAACATATCTGTATATGTATAGTAACAAATTTAGACGTAGATAGCATTTATTTTCGATAACAAATGGACAAGAAACTTCCTTATTAAAAAAAAATAGTATTATAATAGTATTATTTTATTTTTTATATTTTAAGCTGTAAATTATTTTGCTATAGGGTTAAATTTTCACTCGGAGGTATGAATTATTTTTCTTGACAAAGACACGTTAAAACAAAGCACAGTTTTGAGTTCCTTCTTAGGCACCTTTTGCCTACATATCCTATATAGCTTCCGAAAGATATCGAAAAAACACATGACCTACTGCCATACACGAAATCTAAAAAAACCAACCTACTTTTATTGAAATATGTCAAGTAGTTTTGTAGTTATAATATGAATATATTTTTATATCTTTTTAAATTCAAAACTGAAACATTTTTAATACTTAAAATTTTACGTAAAATTTAAATACAATTTCTGTTTATTTCCAAACAATTTGCACACATTTGCTGCACATTTGTCTAACTATTAAGTAGATAGACAAAGCCCTTAAAAGAGCTATCTCTTACCGCATACATTACTAAACTTTCCTTTTGTTTCTTATTGTTATTATATAGTACCGAGCTCGCATACACTTTTACTTACGTAATACGTATGAAATGTGAACAATTACTATGTTTACGAGATTCTAATTACGCTCTTTCATTTATTTGAAGCAACAATAGCAACGTATGCATTTATTTGAGGTTTAATTATTTTTTTATAAGTTCAAGGTTTTCATCACTCGTTAGATATATAATTACTGATAATGCTAAAACAAATAAAATTATATTTTAGATGAAAGAATACTAAAAAATATGATGTTAACCTTCGAAAATCATCGGTAAGAGTTACCACTCTCCGATGATTTTCGGTAGGATCTCGCGTCTATATTGACTTTTAACTACACTATTGACAGTATTAAGTATTTAGTACAGTACAGGTCACGTACAAAGCCCGAAGACCTCCGGAAGGGCATGTACTAATAGGTTAGTGACCTCCACTAACTCGCTAGGGATTGAAAATTTTTTTTATGTTAGAGGGAGGCAAACGAGTTTTAGGGATACGTCGCCTGATATTTAAAAAGGTGTACGCTCGCTTCTTGAAGGTCCCAATATCGTATCGAGTGGGAAATACCTCTACAGGGAGTTCATTCCACAGTGCGGTCGTGCGTGGAATAAAGTTTCTTTTGAAACGCACAGTGGTACTCCGCCAATCATCCAGGTGGGGCGGATGGTATTTTCATTTGTGGCGGTAGTTTTGGTAGTGAAATCTGCAGCCGGTCTTAAACCAAAAAGCTCTTCAGAACACTCCCCATGGTACATACGGTATATGATGCACAGTGATGCGACATCATGATGGTCGAACCGCTTAGTGAGATTCTCGTCATCAACAACCCGAACCGCCCGACGTTGGACGCGGTCACCAGAGATGAGAACAGTATTTCATGTGCGGCCGAACTTGGGCCTTATAAAGTTGAAGGTGATGCGCTGACGTGAAATACCGTCTCGCTCTACTAAGGACACCAAGCTTTTTGGAGGCTAACTTGGCTCTATCCTCTAAAGGAACGCGAAATTAAACGTCGACACCGAGTCGATTTTCTGTGAGAGTGTGGTACTTCCCCGGTCAAGCCGGTCCATTCAAGCTACTGACAATTAAATTGCCCGCAGCAGCGTGGTAAATATATTATCAGTATTTGAAAAAAAACCTTAAAAAATAAGGTTTTTTTCAAATACTGATAATATATTTAATATTATTGAAATTAAATTAGAAATCTGTCTTTTCATTTCGAATATTTGAACTCTTTTCTTGTAAGATACAAAATAACTTAAATAACTGTTTTCTAAGATATAAAATATATAGTTATATATTGTATTAACTCACTGTGACTTTATTTAAACAAAGTTAGTACTATTTTCTTGGGCGTATATTTTCTATATTTTTTATTTATTTTGTATATATATTACCTTACACATTTTTAAGTTAAACATGAAACAATAAAAAAACCTAATTTAAAAATAGCTTAATATCACAAATATTTTCTTGTTTTTGTTTCGTTTCGATATGAACGTTCATAGCGTTACAATTTTAAATATTTGTTGTGTACTCCAGAAAGCAACAGCCAACCGAAGAAATACTGTGATATAAACACAATTTGCTACACACAAGTAACCCGCAGAGTATTTGACAAAGCGAAATAACAACGTTTCGTTCTTTCTCGCCACATTGTGGAGCATTACGTACATTCATGTACCTTATGAAAAATATTAAAATAATGTACTACATAGCTGTATATTTTATTACATTAAAAGTCCATGATTATTTATTATTTATGAGTTTATAGTCTTAAAAATAAACCAGAGTATTCATTTTTATTGTTTTAAAATTGCAAAAACATAGATAATAAACGCAGTGATGCTTTTTAACATAATATTATTCTTTGTCCAAAATATAACCAAAGATGTCCTTTACAGTATACTATTATAATATATAACAAATATAAGGTTATAATAATAACAAATATAAGATTGTATGATTGATTTTGCTGCCAATCGTAGCGGGTCTTGAATGCAGATCTGTCTGTGTCAATCTGAAATGCCGTATCAGAACATCCAACCATTGTTTTTTTGGCCATTGGGTGAGTCTAACTGTAGGTGCAGCGATGGCAACGTTTCAGTTTCATAGAGTATAGAGACTTCTAGAGCGTTTCTTGGATATCTACAAAGTACGTACTGCCTCAAGTGTTACACATGCAGATATCAAATTCAGATCTTGAGTCCAATACTGTGGAATAATGAAAATATTAAAAATTTCTTAAAATAATTCCAATACAGCATTGATTTATTGTAAATCATGTGTGTTCGAAATTGATACCAAACTGTAATATCGTATTTTTTTAAACATTAGTAAAATTTACCTCTATATAACATCGAACTTTCAAAAACTTGTGAAATTATACATATCTCTTAACAAGGTATAAGGATAAAAGAAAACTTGAGGCGCCATATTTCATAATTTTGTTGTCGATAGTGTCTTTTAAGAGATTAAAGATAGTAAAGACTAAAGAACTTTAAGACTTATAGATCCCAACGTTGTACGTTGAACGTCTAATAATATAAATAAACATTTCTCCGAGAAGAATTCGACTGTTAATATAATAAATAAATATATTGATTAATTGATATGAACTAAATGGAATGATCCCATAATAAATTTTATGTCCTATTTTCAATACGGTGTAATTAACCGATGTATGAATTTGTGGCTCTCACCATAAGCGAGATGGTGAGAGCCACAAATTCATATATTCAAGGTTAATGCCTCGTAAATTTCAATAACCAGCAACATAGCTAACATCTGTAATCTCGCTACAATTAATTATCTCTATCCCCGATCTATTGCTGTAAGGATATTCATCAGTATGGGATACACTTCACTGGAGATTTAATTAATGTTTGGTTTAATGTATTACTCTGACCTGTGAAGATAAATCTTAACATAAGACCCAACTGTATCATTGGATATATTAAGCATAATTAAAATACAAACATTTATAAATTTTTATTTTTTTTAGCTTCACGCTTTATCCTGCACATGGCCGGGTAGGCAGAGGGAACTGCAGGGACCGTGGAAACCTAGTGTTAAGACACTCCGTTGCTTAGTCCCAGCTTTCTCCGTCCCCGCTTTTCGCCTTTTTCGAGGCATTGCGTGTTGAGTGGCGCTATTGCGCTAACGCTATTGCGCTTTGCCTAGTTTGCCAGAGCGAAGAAAATAGAAATAGAAAAATCCATCTTCTCCGACTGGGGATTGAACCGAGAAACCATCGCGTTACAGGCAGACTTTACGCCTCTGCGCCACGACGGTCCTCACACATTTTATATTTCTGTAAATATATGTATGTATCTCATATATATTTCTATAAATATATGTATGTATAAAGAAATATAACATAATAAAGTGATTTATATAAATATAACATATATAAATATAACATAATAAAGCCATCATCATACGACGGTTGTGGGATCGATTCCGAATTGGGCCAATTAATTATTGCCATGACTTTGCTCCGGCTAAAATTTAACTAATATTAATGTTAATTCGTGTAAGTATAATAGAGTGTTTTGACTCATTGAATTTTAATAGCACAAGATGATCATATGCTTTAACTGATAAGCAAAAAGAGTTTTAGCAAGTCAAAGGCCAAAACAAGTAGAATTCGTAGTGAATGAGTAAAACCCATCTAGAGCTGTTACTTAAATCAATTTGATGTAATTTCGTTGTTCATGTACATGCCATATTATTGATTAATATATAGATTTTTTTCTGCTATCGGAAGCCAAAAAGTATGCGTGAGTAAATATTTTTTATGATTTTCCAAAAAAACTGGCTAAAATTGAATTATTTTTATAAAATCTACATGAAATTTTTCAATGCATTTTAAATACGATTTTTACTTATTAGACCTAACATCACGAAGAAGTTAATATTTAAAAAAGGTAAAGTTTAAAACGTCAAAGGTCGAAAGGTTAGAGAGACGTAAAAGCAAAGACTTTCAAAGTTTACAAAGCTATCTTTGACTTTCCTGCGGGCGCTCGTTTATGGAGGATTTAATTTACACACAGTTATAAAACTTTTAAATCTGATAATGGTTTGGCGAAAATAATATTAAGCTTCATTGTCATTGCTTTTCACATCTATTACATTTTGTGCGTCCGCACTTCAAATACATTTAAGGTGTTTATTTATTTATTTATTTATTATGTATCTGTATATGTACTTAAGTATATATGGGCGCAAATCAATATAGATTTTTTTATTTTACTGTCCCGAAAAAAAATAATGTTTAATTTTTCAAATCAATAAAGCCTATTTGTAATGTAAAGTTTTTTATGATAAATCAATTTTGAATATTGAACAGAAATGTCAGCTGTTAAATAAATAAAAGGACTTAATTATGTAATGTTAATCTCTTTGTATTAACAAAGTGCCACTGTTATTTTATTATGAAAAATGGACTCTGAACAACGAAACCCAGGCCTATCCACTGTATACACAAACATTATAGTAAGATAGTACAAAATTATTTATAAATAACTTATTTAGTAACAGCTATGTTCTAAATGACAATAAACAAACAAAAATTAAAGAGATTACTTCTATATTTGTTTTATTGATAATATCTATTATAATTGATATTGAAAATAATAAAATAAAACTATTGTAAGTTCAAAGGCTAGTAGAAAGGATAGTGTTACAGACTCTTGCTGTATTGTAATCAAGAAAATATATTTTAAGCACGTATTGACATTATCAAGAAAACAAAGTTACTATGACTAAGAGTGTGATTATCGTTATTTAAAAATCTGAAAACATTTGAAACATACACACAAACTGTTGAAACTTTATTATACAATAAGCAATAATAAGTAAAACATTTATTAACAAAATATTTAAATAAATTCTTTCAACATTATAACATAAACTACATGATCAGGAAATAGCTTATGGACCAGGGTTTTCCAAGCAATGCGTCGTGACGCTCTGGGGCCAATTTTACCGTTGTAATGTGAACAGCGGGCTGTTGGACCGATCATTAGAGTTCTCTTCTGTATTTACGTACTCAAATTACCTGAAATTTTTCATAATACTATCTTAAACAGTGGCGATGGATTGATTGGTGGTGTCGTAAAACAGGCGTCAGCGTGCAAATAGTTTTGGGAAAATCTGGTACAAAATAATAATTCAAACAAATATTTTATTATAAATATAAATCCAAAAGATAGTGATATTACATATTATAAAGACAAATATACTTATAATGTTAGAGTAAATGAGATATAAATATACAAATAAAGCAAATTTGGTTTTATGATTCTCATAGATGACAAAGCTTTTGCTGTGGGCGCTCTCTTCTTGAGGATTTGATTTACTCGATGTAATAAAGAAATAAACAATAAATATACTCGTACTTTTAAAAACGTGTTGACAAATAGGTAACTATTCTAGTATTTTAATGAAACTGAAAGTCATAATTACCTACTTACCTTTATACTATTATTTTAATATTTTAAATATAACTTTTCAGGTATATATAGTAGGATGACAACATATAATGTCTTATTATCTTTGATTCCTCCTCATTACGTTTTAGAGAACCGCTAAGAAGACGCCGCTCTATGTCTAGTTGCTAGAACGAAGAAAATAGAACTGGATAATTCCATCTTCTCCGAGTGGGAATCGAACCCATAAGCCGTCACGTTCACCGGCAGATATATGTTTTGGAAAAAACATAATTTATTAAAATAATGTAAGTTATTTATTATAACGTTTTATTTATATCTAAGCTAAACAAAATGAACCTTGTGTTATACGCCAAACTATTCTTAAATAGTCCTTAATGTCTTCTAATTTTCAAGACAGAAAGTCTTGAAATGAGGGTTGGGTGGATAAATACCACAAAAGAAGAAAAGCGAGTGTATAATGAGTTTTCACTAAATACGACTGATGTATGAGATGAAATTGTATATAATATCGTCCAGTTCAGAGTGAAATTAAATTTCAAAGTAATAAGCGGTTAAATATTTGACTTTACATAATTAAGATAATAATATTTAGATTTTTGTGAAAGACATTTTCTCTTAGTAAAAAAGGTAAAATATTTTTAATATATTAAGCTCGTTTTAATTTTATTTTATGTTATTAATTCACCAATCGAAGCTACGATTTGTACCTCACAAGCATGTAATATGCCACATAAAATAATTGCAATTTTTATATATGTTTCCATAAAAACTACACTATATAACAGAACTCTTTCCAATACTCTTTCAACTTTCACTAACTAGGTCATATTCCAACATGTAGTACTTCACGGTCAAGTTATACAAGTAGGCATGTTACAATCGTTAAGCTTTTGGCATCGAGCCAGCCCATATTGGTATGTTATGTTACATGCATTAAACAGAAAATATTGACCATTGACAGAAATTGAGCTTCTCTCTGAATTAAATTGATTTATTCTAACATACTAATATAAAATTTGCAAGCAGCATCTTTAAAATATGCTTTCTATGAAATTATTTATTTAAATATGTATTAATAATACCGTTAAAAATCCTTTTTGATAAAATGAAAATATTAATAAAATATATTTCAGACCTCTTTCAAAAATAGTCTCTTAAAGTTTCCCAAAATGAAATTAAAAATATATAAGTATCTTATTGAAAAAGTGAATTTTACGATAAATATAAATTGAAATAAAATTTCTATTGTCAACTCAAATTGTATAACACGTCAACAACACAATAAAATGAACCATAAACTAGAGTGGGTCGTTGTCATTTTATTTCAATGGGTTTATTCTATGTTTGAATATATTATCGACAAAACACACACATAAATTTCACTTTTAAGCTTTTTATATGAACTATAGATATTATTACTCACTTTGCTTTTTCACCAACGAAAGCTTAGAAAAGTAAAGCTCGCGGTCCCAAAACATATTATTCTCAGATCTTTACTACAAACAAAATCGCATTGAAAATGTGTATTGTTATCATAGATTCGTAATTATCATCATAACATACATTATTACAGAAGTGCATTACTACATCAAATAGTATATGTATATATACTACACAGACATTGCGTTTGCATTGTTGCGTTGTGTACTGTACGAGATATACGCGATGGTGGTAAATGTAACTCTATAAGTATAGTTTCAAATTATGTTACTATGTATATATGTGTAAATCCTTAACTAAACAGATGCCTAGTGAGCTTCTCTTGTGTTTTTGAACCCAAAGATGCGTTTTGTCTTACTTTAACAAAGTAATCCATAATTTCTATTCACTCAAGTCATCCATTAAAAGTCAAATGCTGCCAATTACATCACAATGACTTCTCATATTTCGTACGTACAAAATATCAAGCTCTTTTGTCTGTGTAATTAATCTGTAGCAGATCATCGATTATATATAGTATGGTAACCATGATGGTTACAAATCGTTATTACGATAAATTGCCACTCCGATAAGGCGTCAGGCTGTTCACTCGTTAACCTTTATAGCAATATGAAAGAATTGTGATGAAAAACATTTGATCCATCTTGAAGAGAAAAAAGAATATTAATAGGCAGTTTAGATTTTGTGAAAACGGTGCATATTACATATTCCTCACTAGTAATATATAAAAAAACTTTACGTATAGCAGGTCTACATCAGGTAGGTAGGTTGTGGAAACCTATACTTAAGATACTTTATTTCCCACTGTCCATCCAATATTTCTGGTATTCTTTGTTGAGTGGTGACACTCAAACTCGCAAATTGAAAATAAGAATCGAACCTACAACCGTTTCGTTTACAGTTGGACGCTATGCTGCTGTACCACGACGGCCTCAAATAATTATTTTTCTGTAAATATTTTTATCTTTTATTTAGTTTAGTTAAAGTAAAATATGTATAGTCTGAAATCATTAACTGCTCCCAGAAAAGTATATATTTAATGAACAATTAAACTTTCTTATAATTTATAAACTAATAAGCTTAAGCTGTTGAAATAATAAATCATGTCTTTTTATAGCGTTAATGATTTATAATAATGGTTTCTATATTTATTGCAGTATATATTAAATTGCAGTATTTTTGTAAATCGCAATAAATTGGCAAGCTATTGATTACAGGAAGGAAGACCGCGGTTACAAATGGAGGTTGCGACAAATTGGTTTTCCGTAGGGGCCCGACACATCATCATCCTCATTTAGCAATCTAATGTAAAAATTACCAAGTATTTCCTGTATAGCAAGCGTATCGCATTTGCAATTACTTTACTTTCAATAGAATTATGAATTTTATATTGAATCTTTTAGTATTCATCTAGCCAAGTACATACACAAAATGCATGAAGAAATGAATTATTATGTAAGGATGTAGAAATATAGTTTCGAGCCAAGAACTAACAAAAAATAACTAAAATTTGTATATGACGTTAAAATATTATGCATTATTTAATGTCTTATTTATTTTTTTATAAAGCGTGAAGCTATCACGCTTTATCCCGCACATGGCAGGGTAGGCTGAGGGAACTGCAGGGACCGTGGGAATCTAGTGTTAAATAAGTTTACACTCCGTTGCTTAGTCCCTGCTTTCTCCATCCCCGCTTTCCGCCTTATTCGAGGCATTGCGTGTTGAGTCGCGGAACTCAACACCGGGCTTTGCCTAGTTTGCCAGAGCGAAGAAAATGGAAATAGAAAAATCCATCTTCCCCGACTGGGGATCGACCCCAGAAACCGTCGCGTTACAGGCAGACGTTGCGCCTCTGCGCCACGACGGTCCTCAATGTCTTATTATTATATATTAATATTGTAATAGAATATAAAAATAAATATTTTGTATAGAAAAATCGTATTGGTCAATAGCATTTTATTTAAGAGCTCATCTTTTAAATACTCTCACGCCTCTTCACTGTGCGTTCAGTCTGGATAGGTCTTAATCGAAAAATTCTGCCAAACATTCCCTAAACGCTCGCATATTTTAACTACGAGCACGTCATTCTGCACTTGACTATATTTCACACAGTACAGCTGGAAAGATTAGAAATAATTTTTAAAATGACATGAACTAGTTATTTTCTTTTTCTAAAATATTATACTCAAAATAATATGAATCCCTAAGAGGACTTTGTTGTAACTTTGTTTAAAGAGCTTTTTATTTTACTTATTATTCGCTATTGGTTGTGTTAATTAAGGTATACGGCTCGAATGGTAGCATATTTAATTCAATTGTAAGCCCTCATAGTGGAGTCACAAAGTACTTTATGTATCACAAATATTCACAAAACGTTGTAAGATCATTTTTGTTATCTTCGCTTGGTTAAAATATGGAAAAGCCAAAAGTAAAAATCTGGGTGTGAGCAAGTATTTATATCGATTTTTCTTATCACGTTCACTTTGCATAACGTTGTGGAATAAAGCTGTGATGGTATGGCTATAAATAGTGTTCTAGTGCCTTTAAGATTACACCAAAATTAGAAAATTATTGTATATTTATTTATCACACCATCATACTGTGGTCAACATAGCGTAGTGGGAGTTTATTTCACTGTAAAAGTCATAGTTGCAGGTTCAATTAGAGGAGTTATTTATTTTTTGAGCAAGCAACAAAGGCGCTCCGATCGCCATGTCTTCAGACGAAAAATAGTGAAGAAATTGTAGTAAGATAAGTTTTATCGCCTTCCCTTAATATGCGACAAAAGTACTCTGTATAAAGAAAAAACATACAAATCAACCCAGAATCTTCTTATTAGTTGGTAAAAAATAGTAAAGATTTAAGCTATTACCTATACATTTTTAAACAGATTTGCTAAAATTTTATGATTAAATCGAATCGAATTTTTAACTTCATTCATATTTAAAACTAAAGTAATTAAATTTCACCAAATAATAAATAGAACGTTAATTGTATTAACTTTATTAGTATATTGTATTAACCCCCACGATTATTTACAGGGAACTTAAGGGAATAATTGAAATACTGATAGCTTCCTTCAAAATCGATCTGTAACAGTAATAATATGCTTAAATAACATTCAAAATCGATTTGCTTTTGGAGTCGTGACCGCGTTTACTCATTATCACATCACTTAGAACTCGTAACTAAGTTTTAAGTGCACTTCCATCTAATGACGCGTGACTCAACGATTTTGTTCGGTTGTTGAATGGAGATACTTAAGTTGGCTATTGTAAAACTATTTATAGTAACTAATAAATTACAATATTGTGATGTACAGTAAACAAGTATTTTGATACCTAATTGTTAAAAAAAATGTTAAAAATATTCTATCGCCAAGAGGTAGAACTGATGTTATTAACTCTAAAATTATTATTTCATCTTGTCTCTAAAAATGTTTAATGAAAGAACTTTTTTCTTTTAGAAAAAGCTAGATATTTATTAATTGTTACCAAATAAATACCAAATCAATAAAAATATATACTAGAATTAAATTATACACGATTAGTGTAATAATTACAATACTAAAAATGTGGAAATAAATTTTTGAAAATGTAAAATTGAAAATACTTTGGTATACGCATGATGCTTAGTTACTTGAAGGTGATGCTTACACTTCCATAATGACCTGTGCTTCCTACTGCGAGCGTAAGCTATCTCTCGTGGGTAATACATTAGTGCAGATAAATTATGTCACTTTAACGTTAGTAAACGGTATATGACGGTATATAACGGAATGATATGAAGAAAATAGCTTTTAAAGATGTTAGATCTACATATTTCTGTTGCTTGTTACATTTTAAATAATAATGAATTAATAATTTATTAATAATTTATCTTATAATCTATTTGAATGTTTATTTTAAAAGTAAAAGTCAATAGGAGTGACGAGTTAATTACTATTACCATTAGATACGGCTTACAAATTTGTTATCTTTATCGTACTTTTATGTTTTTCTTATTATTTTAATTCGATTTTGATTTATCGATGAAATTTTGTCATCAATAACTGCTAATACTAGTACTAAACTTCACAGATTATAATATCCTATGATTTACCCAGGCCTAATTGACTTGCAATAAAATCATTTCAGTTAAATCCATCGTGTAGCTAAATGTGCTCATACACACTCGTATATATTTGAATATTCTATTATAGTAGATAAAGTATGTTGATAAATATTTATCGAAACTTTTAAACTATAATAAATCACTGCTTAAGGAGTTTTTTAAATGCATGATATTTTTATATAAAAATAATAAAAGAATACATTAAATAAGAACATAGAATTTTGTCATTATTTGCTTAATATATATTTTTTTACGTTAGAGAATATCGTTACGTTAATTTTGTGAAATTTGTTATAATGATAGTAAATGCCCCTATAAGCCCCTATGAATACTAACAAATACATTGACACAAAACTCTTCCTTGAAAATTATAAATGTTTTACTACATATATTTTAAAAGACAATCCAAGTACTAAAATGTTTTAGGGACATTCGTAGAGCGCTATTTTTTAAATAAAATATTAATTTTTCTGAGTAAATCGTAAAGCTTAAGACAGGTAATCAATAATCACAAGAGAGAGACAATAGCTTTAGGTGCCAGCATCGGAGGCTCTCGGCAACTGGCATTCACTATTGTTGTAAATGTTGTAATCATTCAAACAGCGGACTCAAAAGAATTGGTCGTAGAACCTTCATTTGAAAAAATAGCTTGAATTTTGAGCTTGAATATTGTTACCATCCTGCCTTCTCGTAAATTCACATGGTTATCGTCATTATGTCGTTGTTATATTAAAATACATATATTGGATTTACTTTAATTTAAATATGTCACTAAAATATTTTATAACTTTGAAAGTTATCTGTACCATTGTAATTAATTTAAGTTTATTAGATACGTTAGCATTTATTAAAGGCGGAAATTTCGTTACCAAAGTAGTGTTATATTTATTATTTATTCTAACTATAAATACATTGGATAAATTTTCAGTATTTACTAGATGATACGAATTATTTTTATTAGACAAGGACACATAAAGCAATGCATAGTGTTCTGTTCCACAACCATGCACACAATGACATAACACAAAGGACCTTCTACTTACCTATCCTATGTACCTTCCGAAAAGCCTACCCGAAATCTGATATACGAAATCTAAAATTAAATCTGACTTAGATTTATTGAATTGTGTCAAATAGTTTTATATTTTAAATTTGGACATATATTTTATATTGCTTTTTACATTCATAAGAATATTATTGTAACGTAGGTTAAATAAAACATTTTTAATATTTTGTAAAATAGAAACAAAATTTTTGTTTATTTCCATACACAAATCCGCAGGACATTTTTCTAACTACGTAACAAAGCCTTCTCTTACGGCATACATTATTAAACTTTCCTTTTGTTTTTTATTATTATATGGTACCAAGCTCGCTCTGTATGAAACGTGAACAATTAATATGTTTTGCGACATTCTTATTACGCTCTTTAATTTATTTTTAAACAACAATATTATACTTTTATTTTATGAACTGTATAAGCTTTACAACTGACCTTTAAGAGCACAATATTGAACGTACCAAAAAAGATCATGTAATAAACACGAGGACCTTCTGGAGGGCATTTATGTAGATCTAAATGACGATGATAAGACTTTTTAGGATAATGATAATATGTCGTGAGGACCGTCGTGGCGCAGAGGCGCAAGTGTCTGCCTGTAAACGCAACGGTTTGTGGGCTCGATTCCGACTCGGGGAAGATGTATTTTCTTTTTCCATTTTCTTCGCTCTGGCAACTAGGCAAAGCGCGGCGTCGAGTTCCGCCACTCAACATGCAATGTCTCGAAAAAGGCGGAAAGCGGAGACGGAGAAAGCAAGGACCAAGCAACGGGGGTCTTAACACTAGTTTCATATGGTTCCTGCAGTTCCCTCTGCCTACCCTGCAATATGAAGGATAAAGCGTGAAGCTAAAACAAATAATAATAATATTATGTGTGTAATCTATTTATACCATTTCGCCGCTTTGTAACAAAATAATGAGGACCTACATCATTCAACTGATTAGATGTACAACAATCTACCACAGGCCTAAACTTCTAACTCACGATCAAGGATTTTGACAAGTATGTGAAGTGTCACATATTTCTTACCCCATGTTAACTCACTTTGTTCAGTTAAAATTAGCAGCATTTCGAATATGTACCTACTCTATATAGTTTTAATTTCACGTACATATAATATTACATACTCACTATGTCACTTGTAAGTTAAGATGCATATGTTATATTGAATTAGGAAAGTGAAGGACCGAGACTACACTCTTTCCTCTCCTCCTGTGAAATTAACATAATATAATGTATTTCATCTGTAAATAGGTTAATGTCATGGACTTTTATTTCAATTTGTTTCGGTTCGTTATGAGCGTTCATAATGTTGCAATTTTAAATGTTTGCTATTCCAGAAACCAACAGCTAACTATTTGTTTAAGCAAAATAACGTCGTTTCTTGTTTTTTCGCTACACAATGTATCGTTGCGCAGCATTACGTTCGTTCACACACCTTATGATAGGTATCTGTCTGTTTTGAGATATATTAAAAATGTATAATCTTTTATATTACATATATATAAGAAATGTTAAATAATTACAGAAATAATGCAGTAACTACATTATTTTATTTTTCATTGGTAACAATTCATTTAATTAAAAATACCAAAAATATACATATATATATATATATATATATATATATATATATATATATATATATATATATATATATATATATATATATATATATATATATATATATATATATATATATATATATATATATATATATATATATATATATATATATATATATATATATATATATATATATATATATATATATATATATATATATATATATATATATATATATATATATATATATATATATATATATATATACTGATTTTCATAAAAATGGAAAAAAATTGTCACAATATTAGTGGTTATATGTGTACAGTGACAATGATATGAAAGACTATGTAAAAAAATTCTGTGTAATTTTGTATCAACTAATATAAAAAAAGATTTCTAGAGTCTTTTCAATACAAAGTTAAGCTCTAATCTTATTCTTCCTTTTATAGTCGAGAAAAATAAAGTTAAACCTTTAAAGCTTAATTTCTTCATAAATATTCGTTTATTCGAAATCTTACGTAAATTAAAAAGAATGTTACAATTGTCGTAGAAATAATTTAAAATCTGCATACTTGCTACCAACAGGATAAGGAAAAGGAAAACGCAGCGGTGCATTTTATGGCCAACAAATAAATAGAGTTGCATTGTAAAAGCGGTTTGTAATGTTGACACACTTTTAAACAAAAAAATCTTTCTTTTTCGTAAGCAAGACGAAGAATAAATTGTAGTTTGCCATAAACTGCTCTCTATAATAACATTTGGCTAAATATTCTGTTTGAATCATTTGTGGGTAGAAATTGTCGATTACATTAGTTGTTTTTATTTCTTCACGCTTTATCCTGCATGTGCTAGGGTAGATAGAGGGAACTGCAGGAACCATAGAAACGTAGTGTTTAGACACTTCTTTGCTTCGTCCCTGCTTACTCTGTCCCTGCTTTTCGCCTTTTTCGAGGCATTGCGTATTAAATGGCGAAACTCAACGCCGCATTGTGCCTAGTTTCCAGAGCTAAGAACATGGAAATTGAAAAATCCGTCTTCCACGAGTGGGAATCGAACCCACAAACCGTCGCATTTACATATAGACGTTACGCGTCTGCGTAATTACACATTAGTTTAATAGTTAAATTATAGTACAGACATTATATTATAGAGTTACAAATTATAAAAACAATATTGCCTAAAAAACTTAGTAAAAAGTGTATAAAAGAAGTGTAAGAATTACAGTTTTTATTCTATGATCACTTTTCTGTATGTAATATATTTATTGCACTATCAAGTAACGATAGACTAATCATTCTTAATTATTATCTGAAAATTCGAATAACAAATAATGATGAAAATTTATCGTTCTAGAAGTGCTTGCAATAGAAGATCAAACACAAACGTAGCAATGTTAATAAATATTGTTTTGATATCCGATTCCCTTTAAGGACGATGAAACTTTTAGTGGGAAATATAATATTAAAATTTATCTTTACTAAAATTATTACAATTGTAGATTTTAAAAATTCTATAATAAATAGCATTCTGTTTTAAATAAATATAAAAGCTAATTTGACAATGAATATGAAAATATTTGTAATCAAAGCACAGAATCAAGCAGCGGGCAACTACCAAGTGGCAGTGTTTGTGGTCAAAAAATTACTTATAAATTGTATGATTTTCCACATTTATTTATAGAGAACTATATTTGTACATTAGCTAATATTATGTAAGTAAACTTAGAAGTTCATTAATAGTAAATATATGTACTAATACACAAACACATCAAAGCAAATATCGCCCCTGTTTAGTCATAATGAGTCTCGTAATAGGGCCTCTTAGGATGTAGAATATGTTGTATTAACCAATTAGGCACTCAATTTGATTAATCGCAACTTAGCTAAAATTCAATGAAATATTAAATTGTAATTTAAAAATAAAATTACCAGTAATATAATAAAATTTAGACTGAATAATTTCGCAAGTAAATTAACATATTGATTTATTGTTCTTTGTTAGGTTTAGGTTTACCAACCGTAACAGTAAAAAAGTATTTTTTTGTTTTTTTTTTTTTTTTTTAGCTTCACGCTTTATCCCGCACATGGCAGGGTAGGCAGAGGAAACTACAGGAATCGTGGGAACCTAGTGTTAAGACACTCCGTTGCTTAAATCCCGGCTTACTCCGTCCCCGCTTTCTGCCCTTTCGAGACATTGCTTGTTGAGTGGCGGAACTCAACGCCGCGCTTTGCCTAGTTTATCAGAGCAAAGAAAATGGAAACAGAAAAATCCATCTTCTCCAAGTTGTGATCGAACCCAAAAACCGTCGCGTTACAGGCACACGTTGCGCCTCTGCGCCACGACGGTAAAAAAAGTAATGATGAAATATAAAAGCCATTTAAACTTATCTTTTATAATTTAAAATACCTTTAAAATTGTAAATTAAGGTTCGCTGAGGGAATTTTTACTTCATTTCTTTCACTCGTATTAAAAGTAACAGAGTAGCGTGCGAGGAAGCAGGTCCCATTATATTGTCATTATCGCTTTTCCGCTGACGCATGAAATTTATTTGAAAGCTTTTATATGGCACTGGCTTAATATATTTTCAGTTTTGTACACAACACAAGTTAGTACCGTGCAACCATAATACGAAAATAAACACATTTTATTAGTTGTGCAATTTAAATATTACTATTGAAAACTCACAATTATTTTGACCGTATAGGTAAAGGCCACCTGATTTTAGCTGGACATACCTAGACCTAGTCCATGGACCGGGAGAATGTGGATAGGTTGCCCCCCTTAAATTGATATTTAAAGCATGATGCAATCAGGAAGCTTGTCGATAAAGCAATGAGATTAATCACAATATGTATTATGGAATCTAACTTGAAGATGGCCATTGGGGGTAAATGTATCTACAAATATTATATATCTTGTTGAACTGCGTAACCAACTAATGGCCGTAAGGCCATAATATTTGTAGAATTAAATTAATTACTTTGAAGTTGAGATTGTACTATAACTAGTCGTCATTCCTACCAATAGCTGGACTCTTAGAGTTAGAAATTATTACCTATTAATGTAATTTACTAAAAGTAAGAAGTAAGTATACGTGAACGTAAATTAGTACAGAATTAAGCTTAAACTATGTCAGCTAATAATAATGACAACCAAAATAACGGTGCATACAAATTTTATGAAGCAATCTGCTGTTGCGCTGTTTACTATTCAGATATTGATTTTGATCTGTAATTATAGTTTGATAATTAATTTTCAATTTCATATTTTTGATCGAATGACCGTTGTGACGCAGAGAGACTGTATATGACTGTTATTGTAATTATTGAGTGTTCGATCTTCAATGACATTCATTTTTATTTTCTTTCTCTTTCTGGTAATTAGATTAAGTTTTTAAGTTTAGAAAAAAGATTAGGTTCCGCTACTCACACAAACACACACACACACCCACATACACAGGCACGCACGTACACACGTACAAATACACGCACGCACTCACACACAATGTCTATCTACCATGTGAGTGAAAAACAAATGGTAGAATATGTTACGTCACTACGTTTTCTCCGTTTATCATGCTATGTGGGACATAGCACTTAATTACTATGTTACGAAATATACACTATTGTAGTGCGCATAATTCAACTGTAAATCATCAATATATTCTGTTTTACACATAAAAAACGAAAATGATGTTTCAATTACTTTGCATATTGCTGACCAACGTCGACGTGCAGCGGATACTACATGAAAATTGGTTTGAAAAAGCCATATTATTATTCGCTTCAACGGTTCAATTCGTTTTTATATTTTCAAAGTGTACATGTTTAAACAATATGTATTTTAACTGAAATTTAACGTGAAGTTGATTATATATATATTAAATATATCTTACTACATATTTGGTTATTGCCACTACGATACAAGGCACTTAATATCATATGGAATTAATTACCCAAGGTATAGCAATTAGCTAATATGTCATCTGTTTTGCCGAGTGTAAGAAGCTCATCTATTAAATAATTCTGTCATTTAACTTAAAAGCTCTATTGTGCTTTCTACGTAATTTCATAGATTTAAGCGTTTATCAAAAGAAAACGATTTATTATTAAGCAACGACATTAAATTGAACAAGAAACAAGTACTGTGAAGCCGTCAACTACACGCAAATGGTAGGAAAACAAAAATCAATTGAAAGATATTTATTTTCTAATAAATTATCAAGTATAATACAGGATACGGGATAAAATATTTTTTTTATTCTATAACTTTTAGGTGTGGATAGGATGTAGGCTTAAATTGTTTTGAAAACTCTAAGAAATAAAGAATTGCCTTATTAGTAAAATTTGTTTCACTAAATGTGCATTTTACTTTAATATATTAAAATCTGAAACACCTCGTGATAATGTCATCTAAATTACACATAAACTACACGAGGAAGGAAATGGCTCACTAACAGAAGTTGTACAGCGAGACGTACAGTACCGTTAAATAAAAACCACAAAAATGCTAATTTAACTTATAAGTTTATTTATACGTATTAAGGCACAAGTATATGAAGGAGGTTTGTGACAAAGGCTAAGGCTACTCACAGTCTCTTACGTCAGCACTTTACGTGAAATAGGCAAATGTTGACATATTGCTGTCAGATTGTCGTATTTAGTACTACGACATGAACGATGCTTTGATATTATTTAATAATTTAATAGTAGCTTTCCTTTAGCGTATAAACTAAAATTGGATAAGTAAAAAAGTGAGATACTAAATAAAACTATAAAAAGCCACCTTTTACACAAAATTACGTAAATAAACATTTTATGAAAGGGTATTCTTAAATTATCAAAATAAAACTTTTGAAAACCGCTTAAAGGTTAAGAACTTTGAACGCTCTGTTGTGGGTAAAATTCATTTATAAAACTATATCTTCATTGTATTTCGAAACTTAAGAAATAGTGTTTTTAGTGTATTTCCTTAGTAAATATTAAAATGTATAGCTTATATTTGTGAAGATACACCAAAAGCATATTATATTTTCATGTATCACATATGGCCTCGCGGCATGTTGTCTGTCTACGCAATTGTTATATTTAATATGGCTGTATAAGGAAATGCAATACATGTATATAATATTACAAAATGATTATATATATATATATATATATATATATATATATATATATATATATATATATATATATATATATATATATATATATATATATATATATATATATATATATATATATATATATATATATATATATATATATATATATATATATATATATATATATATATATATATATATATATATATATATATATATATATATATATATATATATATATATATATATATATTATTTGTTTAAAAAAATTATAAGATGAGCATTTACTTTTTATATAGAATACAAGATTACCTTGGCTACTTAAACATTTAATTAGTAAACTACGAGTGTATTGTAAGTAAAAAACATGCGATTTTATATACATAAGCTCTTCCTACTACAGGAGAAGTACTAATAGGGACGTTTGCAGACGATATAGAACTTATTGTATAAAAAATCCCTAAAGAGCGTCACATATACATAAGGAAAAAGACAGGTCGCAGTATAAAAAAGAATATTAAAAATTAAAGCTTAAATAAAAATAAATGATAAATATAAGTTAAACTACCAATTTAAGACATATGTGTTAATCAGTAACACATAACGTGAGAAGGAATTATTAAAACATAAAACCTGCAGCAATTTTAAATCTAGAAAAATGATAAAAAAATATCTAATGGCGCAAAAAGCATCTAACCAAGGCGGCAGCTAAGTTTACGCTTGAGTGAACCTCAGCCGTCTGCATCGTGTTATATGAAGTGAATACAGAAAAGTATTTGGTAATGGTCTTGGTATACCTACTGAATATTTTAACTTCTCTTAGTGGGAATTCATTATTTAAGGTATTGAATTTATTTACGTTGTATTTTAATTGATACCTTAGTTAACGATATGTCATTCGAGTTAGAGCAGAGGAGCGTACTCTATAGTGAAATTCATATCTATTTGTTTTCTAAACAAACGCAATATTTGTAATTTAAATATAATATTTGTAATTAGTCAAGTTTAGTCAGAAGGCAAAATGGAACAAAATTATTTAATAAGAAAAATAAAAAGATCAATTTCAAGGTGGGTTACCTTATTTCCACTAAAACGAAAAGCTAAAAATTCGTGAACGTAATTACCAGATTAATAGAAGCAATAATATAGCCATTGTTAGAAGGAACGTTTGTATCTATTTAATTATAGGATAATTTGCAACTTTTGAAGGGACAGTTTTGTTTCTTGAAAAGAATTTGTCATCTTTTATCATTCGCATTTTGTCATATTAATTACAGTATTAATTATAAAAGACGACCTCCGCTCCGACCCTCCCTAAATATTTGTGTAATGATTAATTAGCTACAATATAATAATGAAATATGATAAGTATCTTGCTTGCTTTATTTTGTTCATTACACTATTCATATTTAATAAGCTTGCCAATTGTTCGATCAATCGACTAAAAAAATCAACTCAAGCAATATCTATATAGAAATTGTTTAAATTTGTTTAAACAAATATATGAACGTTAAAATGTAAAAATAAATGTCCTCGGTGGTAAGGGTCTTATGAAATAAAAGTACTTAATCCTGTTATTGATGTGTTTCTGTATTTTTTCCATTAGCTTTACGCTTTAAAGGGGATAAAGAGGATAATTGTAGCAGTGTGGATAGATAGTAGGTACCTCTGTACCAGTGCGTTAAAAATGTTCTGCTCCCCGCTTTGTGTCCAGATTTGAGTTATTACATGGTGAATATACACAATTATCGAATGTCTTAGACGACATTCCAATGCGTCATATAGACGTAAAGTTATTAAAAACAATACGAAAAATGGCTCCTGCAAAAATTTAGTAATCAAAGTAAAATATGCAGTAAGTACGTACTGCCGTATGTTGCTTAGCAACAATTATATGTAAATATATTACGAAAATATACATATGCACATACATACGTATGTTTTCGTAACATATTTAATCATCGCCATCGTCTTGACTAATACATATTTGCCAAGACGATGGCGTGCAGTTTTAAAAAATATCAAATTTTCGAGTAGCCAAGGTTCTTAACACATCCTCAATCTATGTACAAATATAATATTAAGTCAGATATTGACTGAGCTAAATGTAAAGCATTTTGATTAAAATATAATCTTTGAAGTTATTACGAATTGTATAAAAGCGTTTAGTTTTAATAAGCTTAAACAGTGCCTTGTCCTAGCTAAACTAAATTTGTCTCTAAAACAGCATCCCTCAGTCTATATATAGATACATTATAATTATGCATCATAATCACTATAGTGAAAATAAAACCGTGCGAACAATAAGCAAACATAACAATTAATAATAAACGTAATTGCTTGCTGACTTCCCAATATAATATGTAAGTCCAATCTGTTATATAAGTCTGTGATAATTAAAGCTATATAACTGCAATATCACAGATCGAAATGAGGATTACAGACAGTAGTGTGTGGGAATGAGTATTGTAAATAACAAATAAGCGGCTACTCTTTATGATCTTTGTAAGTGACCATTGTTGTTGGTTGATAAAAGGAAAATGAAGATATAAATTTATCAGATCTATTTATATGCACTTTGATATGCAGAGAAAAACGTAAAGCTCTTAGAAACAATATCTTTGTTATTTTTCTATTAAATAATATTTATTGTTTATTAACAAATGTAAGCAAAAATAAACATAGTTAAATTGATCAAGTTAAGTATCTAACTATTATGGTATATTCACATTTCCTCCATTTAATTTTAAATTTCTTTAAAACAATTAAACATAATATAAACTATTAAAAACAAAGAAACTGTTTTAATTTACTACTTTAGCTCGTATCGTTAACTGGAAGGATTCTCGTGACCATCGTTAATTAGTGCTTTCACCACAGCGTAGTAGCGTTTTACTTAATAATATTAAATTCAATTCTGGTTTACAAATAAAAGGTTTAGATTATTTTGGTTCTTGCAATTACTTTATTGGTCTTATAATTTCTTGATTTATTAAAAAAAGTACTAATGACGATTCAATTTTACGCTCTGAGAAGTAGGCAAAGTGCGGCGTTGAGCTCCGCTCGAAAAACGGCGGAAAGTGGGGACGGAGAAAGCAGGGAGTGTCTTAATACTTGGTTCGTATAGTCCCTGCAGTTCCCTCTGCCTACCCTGCCATGTGCAGAATAAAGCATGAAGGTAAAAAAAAACTATTACCTTTAAAATTTTGTAACGTATCGTGGAAAGGTTTCCAACTTTTAAACTAACAGGGTTTACTCTACTTTTCAAAAGTGGGTTATCACCACCTTTTGAAAAGTAAAGTCAATTATGCATAATTATATAATTATAGAAAACAGGTAAGTAAGCGACGTTGAGATATACTCAGATGTTGCAGACATATTCTCATATAGAGCATTTGATAAAATAGTTGTATAACTTCGGACTCCGTTACGTATACATGTGTAATATTTTTGTTAACATATTACACTATGTGCTTGTTGTATACAATACAAAAAGTGACACGAATGATTTACGTCTGACCTAAAATTTTGCGTAGAATAAATAAAATATAATAAAAAAGACGAATGGTTTATAAAAGCATACCTATAGTCAACAGTTCTGAATGTAAAATGTGAACACGTGCGAATGCCTAAAATAAAATAATTTCATGAACAATGAATGTATGAAAAATAAGTAATAAATGAACTGAGCGTGAAAAATCAGTGTGAAATTAAGCTTAAACTATGTTAGCTAATGATGACCATCCAAATACTGCCGCATACAAATGTTATGAAGCAATGTGATGATGCACTGTTTACTGTGCTCAGATATTGCCTTTGATCTGTAATAATAGTTTGGTAATTAATTTTCAATCTCATCTCTTTGATCGAATATCCATACATCCATGTTGTAACGCAGTGAGACAGCATTGGACTGTTAACTGTGTTGACTGTGTATTTAATCTCCAATCAATGCATGAACATTTGTATTTCGCTTACCTGGTCATTACGACTATATTGGATTACATTCACACTCAGAGAGAGAAAATGCACACACTCATAAACATACACACACACATATATAAACATATATCTACAGTATAGTTCATCCTAATAACTATCTAACTTATACGGCTTTTAGGTAAATTGAGTTATTATTAACTTTTGATTTTAATAGTTATAAATACTTAATATTTTAGGTTAAAAATCCGAACACTAATGATTCACAACCACAAGCTTCAACATCAAAGCTAGAGACAAATATAATAATATCTTTACACAGTGCTAGAATTTATATTTATTATGACAATATAATATTTTGTGATTACAAGTTTATTTTTAGTTTTTCATTCATTTATAATAAGTTTGAAAGAAAAATTACATATATTTTTCTTATATGTAATTTTCTCTGTAATAGAAGGTATATACGAAATCCGTTATATTATGGGTCTAACATTCAGAGTTAATTTTATTTATTTCTTTATTTATAAATGATAGCTTACAAATGAGCAAAATACACAAAAGGCGATCTTATGGCTCAATAGACATCTCTTCCAGACGACCTTTAGGGCGAAAAGAAATACTTTACACTAAAAGAGGTAGGTGAGAAAGAAATATGAACTATTATAAGTAAACATAAACAAATACATGATACCTATAAGACAACACCAATTTTACAAGCTAGAACTTGTTTAAAAATAAAAGTTCCTTAAACTAAGTTTAACACATGTCCCATGAGTATATTCACGAATAATTTGAACAAGTGATGGAATAAGTAGATGTATAACTGAAATCATATTATATTTGAGGACCTTCGCGACGCAGAGGCGTAGCATCTACCTGTAAACGCAACGGTTTGTGGGTTCAATTTTCACTCGGGGAAGAAGGATTTTCCATTTCCATTTTCTTAGCTCTGGAAACTACGCAAAGCGTGAGGTTGAGTTACGCCACTCAACACGCAATGCCTCAAAAAGGCGGAAAACAGGGACGGAGAGAGCAGCGACTAAGCAACGGAGAGTCTTAATATTAAATTATGGTTCCTGCAGTTCCCTCTGACTACCCTACCATCTGCTAGATAAAGAGTATTTATTTTAATTTAATATACGTCTATGTACAATATGCTTAAAGCACTTTTGATTACATCAGAAACAGACAATCTTATTTTTTTGCGTTCTATTATTTATTTAACGTTCAGTGACTTTTCAGAGAAAGGAATTTCTTTATTTAATTAGTTTTATTGGGATCATATCCCAAGAATATATTGGGCGGAGCTTATCATCACCAGCGTTACTCTAATATAAAGTTTCACATTTCAGGATTTTATCAGTCAAAAGAATTAATTAGCACTCTACTTCTTTCATCTTTGTAAGCTATCCGATTAAATAAATAAAATGCAAATTCAATTTATTAAAACTTGCGGTAGTTGCCTGTGTCTACCTAAATATCATGACGTTGTTATAGCTGTGCTTAAAGTGAGTTCTATCCAGTATTGAATGTTAGAACTATATATAGATTTTTTTAAATTTTAATCTTCCTACCGCCGCTTCAATAAAAAAAGTATAGCAGTGATAACTTTAGTTAAACACAGGTAAATTAGATATTGTCACCCCAGAAACTTTCCGTTTATGTATATTACGATAATATAGCTGTATAATTAGTATTATTATTTTTTATATTTCTTGATAAAAAGATTTAAGTGAAACGTTCCAGTTACGTGACCAGTACATATAATACTTCAACGTTTATGCAAAATGTACAAAGAATGCAATCGTTAGAAAAAGCATTTCGTTTTAATATTTATCTCGGCTGTACAAAAATGTTTTGCAGCATAAATATTTAAACTCCTTACTCCACTGAAGGCTTTTAGTGAAATTTTAAACAAACGTTTATTTTATATTTCTTTGTTGTCGTAACTTGCTCTCAGTCACAAATGTTTTAAAATCATTCTGGTTGTAGCACCTTTATATATTTTAAAGTAATTTTTCAGTACTTTATATAAATAATTTTGCTATTGCGGCCTCTACAACGTTGAAGCGAACAAGTTAGCTTCTTTTATGTAAAATTTTCCCTATTAATTACGTATTGTTATCCGCAAAACTCATTTAGACCAAGGTAATTAATTTGAATAGAATAATTAATCACAATCCTATACAACGTAATCTCTAGCAAATACTTCTATGTTATTAAAATCATATATAATATTAAAATCTTTTATACTTATTATGTTATGGATTTAGTTTTAATCAATTTTAGATTACGACTAGTACCTATATAATAAATAAATCGTAAGCAAATACTTTAAGTAATTAAGCACTTTTCAGAAATTATATGATATACACCTTTTAAAATACCCTTTGTTTTAATTCCACTATCCCTAGATGTACAATGATTGCTGAAACATTTAAACGGCATATTTCGTTAAATCAATCACTAAGGTTTTCCTGTCATATTTATTTTATTTATATATGTATACACAGTCCAGCTCCACTCATTATGTACAGATATTGTGTTCGCATGTTATTGTATGGATTGAGATTTATGTTTATGTCACCTAACATAAGTAGATCCTTTTCTGGTAAAACGTTTAGCATATTATTTAATTCTCGTATGAAATGTGAAGTGTTATATGAAAGAGGTCTGTATATAGCCCACAGATACATGAGTCGTTTAGAAGGTGTTGTGAGCTGTCCAGTGATCCAAAATATCTAGTCAATTTGGGATTTAAAGTAAATTTATATTTTTATAAAACATATATTATAAAGCCACCTCCTTTACGATCGTTACGTAACGGTGTGTACATACTGTAGCCATCTTATTTAAATAATGTACAAAGATTATCCGATACACCTACCTCAGTCAATACTAAAATATATTTCTTTTGGGTTAGCAACATTAAATTCTATATAGACAAAGTTTTTTATAATTGACCTTATGTTAATGTGAAGTTATTACTATAATCTGGACCATGTTTAAAATATGCAATTATATCGACAGAATCATGGATCTCAGTTATAACAAGTTCGACTAGCCATTTTAATTTTTATACCTTTTTTTTTTTTTTTTTTTAGCTTCAGCTTTATCCCGCACAAGGCAGGGTAGGCAGAGAGAACTGCAGGGACCGTGGGAACCTAGTGTTAAGACACTCCGTTGCTAAGCCCCTGCTTTCTCCGTCCCCGCTTTCCGCCGTTTTTGAGGCATTGCGTGTTGAGTGGCGGAACTCAACAATACAACTCGAAAATAGAAAAATCCATCTTATCCGACTGGGGATCGAACCCAGTAACCGTCGCGTTTTACAGGCAGACGCTTACGCCTCTGCGCCACGACGACCTCTTATATATAGTTACATGAGCTTACTTTTATAATCCCTTCAAGTCTGTTTCAGTTCTAACAACAAATATCTTACTCATTTCGGATTTTCTTACCATTATATTGCCTTCCTTACATCATACAAATTTGAATTTATCTTTACACATTAGTTTCACATTCCATAGTAGACTTCTATTGTAATGCGTTAATTCTTCTTTTAAATAAATTTTTCCTTGACTACAATTATCACTGTTACCCGTTCTTGAGAGAATGTTGTTCACGGAGATTATGGTGGATTTTGCGTGTTTTATCCAATAATTTCTTTTGTCTTCATCATGCATTTCCAGTTTTAATTGACCCATTCTTCCAGGTTGATTTGTTTAATATCTGACACGTCTTTGTGTATTTTTTTTACTATGGCGTTTGATATTTCCTTTAAGTTTTCATTCTCTAGATATAGTATTCCAGCTACTTCAGTGTTTTTATTTAGTTCTTTTTTTCATAGTCATTTAAGCGTTGTTCTAAAGCACCGATTTCATTTTTCATGCACTTGTTTTTGTTATCTAAATTTATATTTTTCTTTTCTATTTGTTTTATTTTATCCTTGAAAGCTTGCATGCACTCGTGATATTCATCTACCTTATCACTGCAGTACTATATTTAGAGCTGTATTTGTTTCCCTTACTTCCTTCTTTATAATTTTGTTTTTTTCTGTTGTTAGGTCATTTAATAGTCTTCATGTTTAATGGATAATAATTTTGATTCTGCACCTCCCCATCTTCTTCTTCCTGTAGAGTGATAAATGATCCTCTTCAAGGCGATTTCCGTGAGCAGTCACTGCACGTCCATTCTTAATTTCCAGCTGATCTCAAGGAGTTCAATTGTTGGATTGTTACCCTGAGCAAATTGCTATAGCATTGACAACTACACTACCGTTGTTACATTCTAATCCAGGATTCTTTTTGGATATTAATTTGGAACAGTGCATTAATTTGGAACAACACTTTGTAATATTTGTGCTTCTTTGTTCTCGATACGTTAAAGTTTAAACATCTAACCGTTACGATGACAGATTAGGAATAATAATATAGTATAATTAGTTTAATAAATTTATGAATAGAAAAATATAATAAAATACTTATTGAATCAATTTATAACCTTTTTACAAATAAAAACATGCAAATGTCATAATCATTATCTTTTTAAAACACATCCTGCAAATACAATTTCATGATAATTTATCCCTTTAAGCTTAAATGATGTAAAAGTAAATTCTTGAATGCAAATGATGTGCCGTTATATTGAAGTGCGATATAAATAAATCAAGCAAGATCAAGAAGTCATGAGAACAGATCACTGAATAAAATCTTTTAATATTGTTCATAGCCGAATAATATTAAGAAAGCAAATTATGTTAAAAAATTTAACAAACTACTATTTGTTATAAAATTTGTGTAGGAACTTTTATAACAAATAGTAGTTTGTTAAATCAACTCAAATTTACATTTCTTAGTTAATTCGCCCAAGTGCGCTTACCAATTAAATTAAGCATTTTCACAACTTGCCGAAGCTAAAACTTTCTGTATAGCCATATTAACTTTCTTTATTACTTTAATATGCAAATTTATGGTTTACTTATTTTTTTGTTTTTTTTTTTCTTTAATAGTCATTTTTAGTATTTAAAGGGATCAATATTATATTTAAAGTAAATTTTAAGTGTTTCGTTATTTTGTTAATTAGCTTACTTATTGGAATCAAAGTGAAGGACTGTATTTATAAATTGGGCGATAAATTCATTAAAAACCTTTTAAACTTTATCTTCTTATTTGTCTTAAAAATGTTTCGATTGGCGTCTACACTAAAAATGTGGAACAAGCTAAGAGGAAGTGTCCAAAGTCTACTTGAACTTGGTATTAAAACATAAATTTAAAAAAAATAATATAAACAAATTCGATTCCCTTTCGGAGAAGACGAATTTTTCTATTTCCATTTTCTTCACACTCTAAACTATGCAAAGCGAGGCATTGAGTTCCACCACTCAACACGCAATGTCTCGGAAAAGGCGGAAAGCGGGGACGGAGAAAGCAGGGACTAAGCAATAGAGTGTCTTAACATCAAGTAGGTTCAACTAGGTTCATATGGTTCCTGCAGTTCCCTCTGCCTACCCTGCAATGTGCGAGATAAAGCGTGAATCTAAAAAAAATGGTTTTTAAAACGTTTATCTACATGAAGGGTAGAAACAATATGCCTCGTGCAAACCATGAGATCCAGAAAAGATATACCTAAATATTTAATGAAAAATCAACACCGGGAAGACCCAGGAGATAAGGAGCAGAGCAACTAGATCTCTACCGCTGCTCATAGGCACAGAGATTGTGGAAAGGGTCCACAAGTTTACCTACCTCGGGAGTGTCGTGACTGAAGCTGGATGGACCGAAGAAGACATCGGCTCGAGAATCGCCAAGAGAAGAGCAACCTTCGCACAGCTGTGCCCCGTATGGCAATCCCGGAAATTAACTAGGAGATTTAAGCTCCAAATAATCCGGTCCAATGTCAGTTTTGCTATACGGGTGTGAAACTTAGAAGGTTACAAAAGACATATCGCACCAACTCCAAGTCTTCATCAACCGTTGTCTTCGCTGCATTCTCGGTATTTACTGGCACGAGAAAATTTCCAACATACAACTCTAGGAACGCTGCAGCGAAACTCCGATCGACCAGCCAATCAAACGTAGCAAGTGGAGACGGATTGGCCACACGCTCCGAAAAGATCCAGATCACATCCCTAGGCAAGCCCTAGACTGAAATCCCCAAGGCAAGCGTAAACGTGACCCCCCTAAACTGAGCTGGCGTCGGACGGTCGCTGCACAGGTGGCAAACTTAGGGAGGACCTGGAGCGAAGTGAAGCGCGATGCTCAAGACCGGACGGGATAACGGCGCATTGTAGATGCCCTCTGCCCCATCGAGGGGACTTAGGACCTTAAGTAAGTAAATATTTAATTCAAATTAGTTTAAATGTTGATATGTTTAATTATTTTTTTCTATCCTTAGCGTGGATTAACATTTTAAAAATCATAAAAATATTTAATAAACTAGCATTCTCTCTCGCCAAACGATTAATACATGTTGTTATGTGTTTACAAACAAATATGAAACAAGAAATTATATACACATTTCTTTGCAAATAAAACTTTTAACACGATCCCCAGATGATACATAAAGTTATTGTAAGACAAACGATCCAAGTTATAAGGTGCCAAACTTTACCAGTAGAGATGATATTTCAAGTAAACATCTTTTTTCTTTTTAATTCTTACAAAAATATATCCTATGTGTAGTGTAAATATGGTGAAAACTTTACAATGATTTTGTAGTTAGTTAAGATCATCATAGTAAACGCCATGAGTGTAGTTTAGATTCTAATTTCCTCCCTTATAGCAAGATAAAGTATGGGTTATTAATTAGTGTTGTTGTGGGAAAAATATAACTTAAGAAAATACTAAACACAACTTCTTTGTTAAGAAGGCTTTGTTAAGTGAAAAAATAACATTTTTACAGTTCTTTCTTACTATTTGCATAACATTTTGTAAGATATATGAAAATTTTAAATAAAAACGTTCTTTTGTCATAGAAATGGAAAAAAAAACTAGAACTAGAGTTGTCCTTCTATTGTTCAGCTTTCTTATTTTTTAATTAATTATAACTAAAGGGGTTATATTATCGTCGCCAGACTATGGTTTCAGAATTTTATTTTAAAACTATACCAAGTAATAAAAATATTTTATACATTATTATATTTAAAACAGTATGTACATAATATGTATATACGTTTTTTTTTAGTTTTCTATAAGATAACAAAATACTCTGACGTCTTCAAATAATTTTAAACTTGAAATAAAAACATTTCATCGTTGTACGTAAATTAATTACAATCTTTAAACTTAAGAAACAGGAATATTTATGAAAATAATTTATATTTTCATAAATATTCCTTATTTTATATTTTATTTTAAGCCTGCGGCAGTGTTTCCAGTTCAATACGACATAGGTTCCTTCAAAAAGCGCGTCTGCCTCCATCTTTAAGGCCGGCAACGCGCTTGTAACACCTCTGCTGTTGGAGTCGGTGATTATATATATATATATATATATATATATATATATATATATATATATATATATATATATATATATATATATATATATATATATATATATATATATATATAAATATATATATATATATATATATATATATATATATATATATATATATATATATATATATATATATATATATATAT
The DNA here is from genome assembly GCA_037178615.1 of Dione vanillae. Lineage (NCBI taxonomy): Eukaryota > Metazoa > Arthropoda > Insecta > Lepidoptera > Nymphalidae > Dione > Dione vanillae. The sequence continues at coordinate 347,720 of JAZFAU010000162.1, forward strand.
ATATATATATATATATATATATATATATATATATATATATATATATATATATATATATATATATATATATATATATATATATATATATATATATATATATATATATATAATCACCGACTCCAACAGCAGAGGTGTTACAAGCGCGTTGCCGGCCTTAAAGATGGAGGCAGACGCGCTTTTTGAAGGAACCTATGTCGTATTGAACTGGAAACACTGCCGCAGGCTTAAAATAAAATATAAAATAAGGAATATTTATGAAAATATAAATTATTTTCATAAATATTCCTGTTTCTTAAGTTTAAAGATTGTAATTAATTTACGTACAACGATGAAATGTTTTTATTTCAAGTTTAAAATTATTTGAAGACGTCAGAGTATTTTGTTATCTTATAGAAAACTAAAAAAAAACGTATATACATATTATGTACATACTGTTTTAAATATAATAATGTATAAAATATTTTTATTACTTGGTATAGTTTTAAAATAAAATTCTGAAACCATAGTCTGGTGACGATAATATAACCCCTTTAGTTATAATTAATTAAAAAATAAGAAAGCTGAACAATAGAAGGACAACTCTAGTTCTAGTTTTTTTTTCCATTTCTATGACAAAAGAACGTTTTTATTTAAAATTTTCATATATCTTACAAAATGTTATGCAAATAGTAAGAAAGAACTGTAAAAATGTTATTTTTTCACTTAACAAAGCCTTCTTAACAAAGAAGTTGTGTTTAGTATTTTCTTAAGTTATATTTTTCCCACAACAACACTAATTAATAACCCATACTTTATCTTGCTATAAGGGAGGAAATTAGAATCTAAAGTACACTCATGGCGTTTACTATGATGATTTTAACTAACTACAAAATCATTGTAAAGTTTTCACCATATTTACACTACACATAGGATATATTTTTGTAAGAATTAAAAAGAAAATAGATATTTACTTGAAATATCATCTCTTCTGGTAAAGTTTGGCACCTTATAACTTGGATCGTTTGTCTTACAATAACTTTATGTATCATCTGGGGATCGTGCTAAAAGTTTTATTTGCAAAGAAATGTATATATAATTTCTTGTTTCATATTTGTTTGTAAACACATAACAACATGTATTAATCGTTTGGCGAGAGAGAATGCTAGTTTATTAAATATTTTTATGATTTTTAAAATGTTAATCCACACCAAGGATAGAAAAAAGTAATTTAACATATCAACATTTAAACTAATTTGAATTAAATATTTACTTACTTAAGGTCCTAAGTCCCCTCGATGGGGCAGAGGGCATCTACAATGCGCCGTCATCCCGTCCGGTCTTGAGCATCGCGCTTCACTTCGCTCCAGGTCCTCCCTAAGTTTGCCACCTGTGCAGCGACCGTCCGACGCCAGCTCAGTTTAGGGGGGTCACGTTTACGCTTGCCTTGGGGATTTCAGTCTAGGGCTTGCCTAGGGATGTGATCTGGATCTTTTCGGAGCGTGTGGCCAATCCGTCTCCACTTGCTACGTTTGATTGGCTGGTCGATCAGAGTTTCGCTGCAGCGTTCCTAGAGTTGTATGTTGGAAATTTTCTCGTGCCAGTAAATACCGAGAATGCAGCGAAGACAACGGTTGATGAAGACTTGGAGTTGGCGCGATATGTCTTTTGTAACCTTCTAGGTTTCACACCCGTATAGCAAAACTGACATTGGACCGGATTATTTGGAGCTTAAATCTCCTAGTTAATTTCCGGGATTGCCATACGGGGCACAGCTGTGCGAAGGTTGCTCTTCTCTTGGCGATTCTCGAGCCGATGTCTTCTTCGGTCCATCCAGCTTCAGTCACGACACTCCCGAGGTAGGTAAACTTGTGGACCCTTTCCACAATCTCTGTGCCTATGAGCAGCGGTAGAGATCTAGTTGCTCTGCTCCTTATCTCCTGGGTCTTCCCGGTGTTGATTTTTCATTAAATATTTAGGTATATCTTTTCTAGATCTCATGGTTTGCACGAGGCATATTGTTTTTACCCTTCGTGTAGATAAATGTTTTAAAAACCATTTTTTTTAGATTCACGCTTTATCTCGCACATTGCAGGGTAGGCAGAGGGAATATATATATATATATATATATATATATATATATATATATATATATATATATATATATATATATATATATATATATATATATATATATATATATATATATATATATATATATATTCAGAAGTTTCAGAAGTTAAAATTTATTCGTAAATCTTCAGTGAAACAAAAGAAAATAACCGCTCTAAATGGAGTAGGACTGGGTTATATTATTTTTTTCTGTAGATGTAAATTTCAATAAACGGTAGGGTTAAGATCAGGATCAGGCTCATGATATATTGGGCTTAATTTATAATTGCTTTGTTTTAGTATTTGGAAGTCTTTTGCTATGATATGTATCAAAGTATATTACCTTGTTATAGTCTATAACTTTTCAAACTTTAATACATTTGACAATTTTTTTATGGAAGCCTCATTTGCCAAGAACTTATTTTATACTATACGCATACAAGAAAATAAAAAAATTGAACATAATGACCACCCACGCCTCCTGGAAACTATCCAAGATTAAACCTTTTAAGTATTTTTCTACAATTATTTAGAGAGAATCAACAATTTACAAAATGTTTACTCATTGTAATAATCTTGAGAAAGCCAAAATTTGCAAAAAAAATCCTGAAAATGCAAGAAAGAATGCGCTTGGACTGCGTCCATGAGGCGGCGGTTGAAATCTTACTGTTTCAAATTTTATATATTTTCTTGATAGTGTAGTGTAGTATCTACTAATACTGTACTATTTTGAAAATAATAAAAATATTCAAATTATTAGCTTATTTTCCTTGCCATTTTGAAGTCATGTAAAAGTGATAATTTGCTATCTTAACGTGAACTGCAAACGAGCTATGACAATTTACTTCAAGTTGGATGTAAGTAACATGACTTTTAAGTCAACACTCAGTAACTTCTAGTTCCAGCTAAGCTTGTAAAGAACATAGCCGCAAGCTTCAAGTTTATTCTTTGCATGTAGTAGTTTTTATTGAACTTAGTATATAGGAGTATTAAAGTGTTAACTCATCTTGGATGCTGTTTAAGTCTATAAAGTTGTAAAAGGCGGAGAATATTGACATTTGATAAAAACGTACGTTTGCAGAGTACCTAAAGCAATTGACAGCATTTGAGATGCACATTAGTCTAGAATGGTTTAAATGTAATGCCTCTTCGAAAGATTTTTGAAGGGTCTAAAAAATATATAATGTTCAAAATAAAATTATAAGCAATTAAAAACTATGTATATGTATAATAAATATTAATTAGTTTAAAAAGAAAGTAAAATTAAGTAATATATAGTATTTGTAATATGACAGTGTATAGACAAACTTATATGATAATAATTTATCAATGTCTATCCGCCAACATCTTGTTAGTATCCATTAAGGAAAAAAAGTTTTGTCACTTGTGAGGCCGATAAGTGGTCCATATAAAACCGTAAGTCCACTTTAAGGACCTAATAAATCTAAGTAACAAGGGCTAGCGCTCTCGCGTCTGATCGTGTTAGAGTAAAGAATAGAGATGAAATTATATTATTCAATAAAGTTGTTATCAACATGTTATTATGTTATATGGCATTAACTACTGCAGTCATACTTGTTTCCTGCTAATATTGTTTTTAATATTGTTTCTTATGGAAAGAAAAGGGAATTAGTATTTAAAATATATTTTTATGTCCGCACATAACATTTAATATATATATTGCCGATCTTTAAGCGAACTCCATATTAAAAATTACATATTTATTTGGGACGAGTAACTATCGGAAAAGCGTAATTTCGTATTAAGGAGAAAAATAAGTGCTATATATTTGTGTTTATGGGTGCATAAATGCAAAGCTTTTATTGTATTGTTATTAAACTATAATAAGCGCTATTTAAGACCATATATCCTACCGCAATGCGTACCAAAAAAATTAAAGAGAGAAAGAAGAGAGAAATGAAAGCTTTAGTAGCTAATCATTCCTGAGTGACAAATATTTGTGTTTTGTTATAATTAATAATATTTTATAACACATATCATGATTTAGTTGTTTTTCATGATAAAGTCTAGTTTGCGGTTTAAATTAAATTTTATATTATTTTATGTGAAAAAGTGGAAAAATTTATTGAAAAATATGGTATTTATAAGTAATATTACAATTCGAATTCTTATTTAAATTTTTACTTACATTGTACAATATATAATTTAAGATATTAATTAAAATAAATAGGCTTAAAGTATAATTTGTTTAAAGAGTCGAAGAAAACATTTTTATATAAATCTGACATTTGAATGCAAACACAAGCAGCAGCTAATTAAGATTACTAAAATTAAACTAAAATTATGTTGGCAGGACTCAACGACTCAGCCTTGTGACCAGAGCAAGGAAATAGTAATAATTTATTCCCCTCAGTAAGAATTGAATCCACAATTATCGCGTTTGCAGCCAGACTCTGTGGCTACAAAATTACGAAAATTGACACAATTACTAAGACATGCATTGCATTCTAAGCGAAAAGTCCAAAGAGCATGTCTCGGGTACTTGCCAAGCTAGTGCACGTATTTCTGAAATAAACTTTAGCAAGATGTTAATTTATAAACAAACTCTTATCATTTCGAATTCACATTTTGGTCTTAATTTCCTTAACATTGAATGAATTCATTCTACTATACTGTTTGTAAAAATTAATAAAAAATATGTTTTTATAATCTTTAATATGAAGTTTTGGAGCTTAATTTTAGTATAAGGTACAACGTAAAATCGTTTCTTCTTGTCGAATGATTACTTAAGTACTCATAAACAGTGTACATTAATTAAATAACTGAGAGGAAATAATTGTAACTGAGAGGTTTTGTATAACAAAAATTTTCCCTATGCCATATAAGTTTTATTATCTCACAGCGAAACGAAATTACAGCACCAAACTTTTTCTTTCCTGCACAGAATAAGTAGCAAAGGTTATTTTATTATTTTAACGAATAAAATTACTTTTTACAATACATACCTAAAATCGTTCAAAAACAACATATCTTCATACTCTGAAACATGAATATTCTTTAAGGTTCTTCGATATTGAGTTTCATCACTCTACACCCTTACTATTTGATAAATCAAAATATTTCCTGAAACACCACAATATACGTAAAATAAAGCCTCATTTGTACACAAAATAAGAAAATAGCGATGTAAATGCTATATTTACACAAAAAGACAATTAATCCCTGGAAGATGTTCATTGTTACGTTTAATTTAGAAGCTTCATCTCAATGTTCTCAGAGAAAAATAAACTTTCAAGTGATTCTTGGGTCACACTTTAGTTTGTTCTTGTCACGACAACTCTCGAGAGAATTGTTTATATAACTTTTTAGTTTGAATTTTTAAAAATATCTTTTATATAAACTCTATTTGTATTTCAAACTAGACGTATATTAATTATCAACAGACCTTTTTTGTAATGTGACGTAGAAGTCGTTTAACAGCCTAACTTTACGAACTACATACTACTTTTATTTATGGTTTACCCTTTGCCTTGTATATAGTGAGTGACGTGGGGAGGAGGTAGATCAAGGAAATCGAAATATTGCATATTGTTGTTGCAGCACTCGGTAATTTCTTCAATATATTTTACTTTACGTCGTTTTATTTTGTTCTTCCATGTTTTATTTTTATGTTGAATCTTTTTGTTTTCGTACAATAATCAGTAATATAGTATAATATAATGCCATGTACACACTACTGTTTTATTTTGTTATTTAAAGTTTTATATAGGTAATTTTTTTGGAAATTTGTGTTTTATAAAATATTTTAACTTTACAAATGCCTTGGAAGCTTAGATGAAATCAAAACTTAAAAGTACAATAAGTTGTAGTATTTTTTTAACATATTCAATGTGAATATTTAAATTAATTAATACACTATAAAGAAAGAAATGATACTTATAACAAGTTTTAGTCGAAGATTTGTGGTCCTTATAAAGTTTTCCGACGATATTCCATTAGGATTTTTTATTTACTGAGACCCTCCTCAGACACTTTATCAAGAGCCTAGGTTTATGTCCATAAAAATAGATGTGAGAAGAGGTGATTTATTTTACTGAGATGAATGGACTCCGTTTCTGATTCAGTAAAAATTATTTACTACTATTATTTCTTGATAGCATATTTTTATGTGTTTATTTTGGAGTAATTTGAAATGCTTTTCGTTAGTATTTAAATAAAAAAAAAGATTAATATAAGCGATGCCCTTGTTATTGAATCTTCATTTAGAAATTAGTTATGTTAATTTATCTGCTCAGGGACTAAGTAACGGAGTGTCTTAACACTAGGTTCGTATGGTTCCTGCAGTTCCCTCTGCCTACCCTGCCATGTGCGGGATAAAAGCGTGAAGCTAAAAAAAACTATATCTGCTTCGATATAAAAAGGCCCTTTCCTTGCGGAAAATGGATTTTCTTGTTAAAGCAGACAGACGTTACATATGCGATAGTTGTAAAATATTTAATAATCATAAAATAATTTTAATATATAATTTAAAACACTAAGGAAAGTACTTGATAAATTAAATATATTTAAGTAATATTTAAATCGTAAATATAATACTGGCTGAATTAATTATAGGCAGTATGTAAAGGAAAAAAAAGAAAGGAGAAAATCGCGAGCGTGACGTAGAGATTGGAAAAAGACTTAACGAACTCTAGGAAAGTTAATATATTATTGATTAATTTCAGTTATATTTGTTTGTATATAGCTGTATATATTGTTTAATGTTTATTACATAAGAAAGATATATAATTATAGTTGAAAAGTCGAAATTGGTAACATAAGCATTTCCTCTAGGTATGCGCACTAATAAAAGATAAAACTATGTGTGGGTAAATTTTCTATTATATTATAAATATTGCAAAGAAAAATTCTATCGTATATAATTCTGCAAAGAGATAACTATTATAACTAACTGGAAACAAGTTTAAGGAGATATTTCATGAGGTATGTATGTAATTGTAGTAGTTATAGTTTACATATACGTAAAGCATCTGCCGTTATTCTAATTTATTGTAAGAGTACGTGTACTATATACTATTAGGGCCATAGCACACGGCGTATTTTAAACGCGCCGAAGACGCACGTTCCAGGAACGCGCGTCTTCGGCGCCGTAGATGCTGATATTTGCGTTTACATTGCGTTTACATAGATGAAATAAAAGCGCGCGTCAGACGCGCGTTCAACGCGCGTTTGAAGCTATACAAACGCGCGTACGAAGGAGCGCGGTAGGGGCGGGGCGGGGCGGGGAGGCCTCACGCCACCACTGCATCGCCCGCGCCTCAGATCTATAACTTATACTTAGTTATAGATCTATAACTTATACTTACTTTATTGCGGGATGCGCATGTTTTTAGTTTAAATTGGAACCCTTCGACACTGACCGCTTTATTTCAGAAATAAACAATCGCCCAGCTACATACCGATGCCATTGTACAAGTGAAGAAGAGGAGAGTCTGATCAAAACGCAAAAGCTACGCGCGATCACAGCGCGTCTGTTCGCTGTATCTGCGCGTACACGCGGAGTAGACGCGCGTTTCATGATCTCCTCGTGTGCTTAGGTTACAAGCTTGCGTTCGAATGTCGTTTGAATCGTGTATACGCGCGTAATCTGCGCGTCGTCTGCGCGTTTAAAATACGCCGTGTGCTATGGCCCTAAAGGTATTGAAATTTAACAAATTAATTCTCCGGGAAAAATTTAAACAACAAAAATAATTTTAAAAAATATAATTTTTGTTGTTGTAATTATTGAGGTTAATTGATTAAAGAAGGACACTTCGTAGGGTAGGCTATTCTTAATATAATTTATTTTCAAAGTCAATAAAAAATGGACTGTCTAAAACAACAATTTTTGCTAAACACATGGTATATTTTTTAGATTATTTTTTAAATTTATTAAGAGACGTTCACAAATAACTCATAAGTATGAAGCTGAACTTGAAATTCAAATCCCAGGAGGATTATATATTAATATTATATTTCTTTCTCTGATTCTGGCTCTCTTCAAGAAAACTGATTAGAAAATATAATATTAATTTTGAGATAATTACCCGTTAATCTCGTATGATATTAAAAAGTGACGTTCCGTGTTGAAATATTTGTGCAATTTTTAACAAAATATTTGGAGTACATTCTAGATCTCCTACCCCAGGAGATATCATACAAATAAAGATAAACGAAATCCTTATGAATTATAGATTTTTACTATTCTTCTGTGTACAAGCTGTATGTCAGTATTTTGAAGCAGATACAAATATCAAAATACTCAATCACATATTGTGATTGACGACCGTCGTGGCGTAGAGGCGTGACGTCTACCTGTAAACGCGACGGTTTGTGGGTTCGATTCCCACTCGGAGAAGATGGATTTTTCTATTTCTATTTTCTTCGCTCTGGTAACTAGGCAAAGTGCGGCGTTGAGTTCCGCCACTTAACACGCAATGCTTCGAAAAACGGCGGAAAGCGGGGACGAAGAAAGCAGGGACTAAAGCAACGGAGTGTTTTAACACTAGGTTCGTATGATTCCTGCAGTTGCCTCTGCCTACCCTGCCATGTGCAGGATAAAGCGTGAAGCTATAAAAAAAACATATTGTGATGTTTCAATATCGGGTAAGGTACTAACCGAGTGTGAAATAAACACAGCTATAAAAATTTAATAACTAAGCAATGACTAAGCAACGTAGTCTTAACACTAGGTTTATATGGTTCCTGCAGTTCCCTCTGCCTACCGCAGGGTAGTATGCGGGATAAAGCGTGAAGCTAAAGAAAATGTATTAGAATACCTTTCACAGGATACCTTGCATATGCCGCGAGGTCAAACATGTATTGCATGTGTTTATTGCTTTTCTGGAAAGATATAACTTATTTAAATTAATTTTTACTAAGAACAGTACTAATATATACGAATTCTCAAGTTTCAATAGAATTAAGATCTCATCTTATGAGTGAAGCCATTTTACCTATAACAGAGTTGGGAAAGTTCTTATCGTTGTAGCAGTATTCAAAAGTTTCATACTTATAATTAAAGCCTACCCTTCCATAAAATATTCATTTATGTAATTTTATGTGAATGTTTTATTGGGAGTTATTGAAGACTATATATATTTCAATTATTAAAGCATATTAAATAAACGACGCGACGTATTAAATTTTAGTTTTGAAATTAGCTCGTAATACTTGAAACACGTATATACCTATTAGTATTAAGTTGTAATATAACATATGCTGGTGAGCTGTAGGCTCTTAGATAGTGGTCAATATTCGCGGCTCCATGAGAAAGTACTATAAATCATTCGTGAAAAGAAACATAACAACCAGCTAACGCTCAATAGAGTTTGTGAAAAAAGGTTCTTATAAAAAACCTACACAAAAGCCTTTCTCCGTATTAGATCCAGCTCCTGGTTGGACACTTGTGATGGACACGTATGAGAAATAGTATAGAATCCCGGAGGATATTTGTGTTTCGTCAAGCAGACCGGATATTTTTCTTATTGCTCGAAGCCTTACAGTTCCGTGGTAAACAAATATCCCGAAAAGTCACCACCTTAAACTCAATAAGTATTTCGATCTTACAAACGAACTGACCAGGAATAGGTTCAGAGCTAGCTTATATGCGGCTTTGGCAGAATCATTTAAAATTTGGTTAGGTAGTGGGAGGAGCTCGGACAGTGAAGATGAGCGTTAATATATTTAAAAGGGGCCCTTTAAACCTACACTTGGGTCGCAAGTCCCAAGCGCTGCTCGGAGTTCCTCTTCCTACAACACGATAGGCCCGGCACCCGCACGGTGAATCCATAGAACGCTAAGTTGTTTCTTTTCTATTTTTTTATATTATATTCTATAATACACAAAATACATTACAAGAATATGTGTGGCACTCAGGGATTATCTGCTTTTCATTTATTTAAAAATATATAGCGCTTAAAAAATGATCTGCTCCACCGCACTTTATTTCCTAATCAATTTAATGTCTTTGTGTAATAAAAGGAGTCGTCTTCTTTCTGTAAACCCTTATATACTCAATAAGAAATCACTTACAAATTGTTATAAAATTTAAATAATTTCTATAGACTTTTATATAATGATGGAATGATTCACATAAATTATAGCCAAAAAGCATTTTATAAAGGGAAAAGAAAAACATTTAAATATGTCTGCGATATTTAAAAAAAGCTCAAAAAAAATTCGAAAAACATTCTTTGTTTTACATGATGATAAATAATTTCGAAGGTTTTGTATATTTACGTGAATTGGAATTTGTTTCTTTCAGCGAGTCATAAAATCTCACCATTGGGTTGTTTTGATGTTAAAATGACTTATCTAAACAGAACAGAAAACATAACTTTGTATGTAATTAAAAATGGCGGTCCACCATTATTGGGACGAGATTTTATGGTTAGCTTCAACATAACATTGTCAACTGATAACAACAACTTAACTGCGAGCAATTGCAATGATAATGAGGTTCGATTACTGTTAAATAAGTTCAATAATCTATTTACGGATGGGTTGGGTTGTTTTAATCAGTTTGAGGTAAAATTAGAATTGAAAGAGGGAGCCAAGCCAAAATTTTTTAAAGCTCGATCTTTACCATTTTCATTAAAAGACAAAGTAGAATCGGAAATTAGTAGATTAGTTCAAAGCGGCATTTTAGTCCCGGTAAATTACTCCGATTACGCAACCCCTATTGTACCTGTGATTAAACCGAACGGCAGTGTTAGAATATGTGGTGATTATTCTATAACAGTAAACAAGGACATTTATATAGATAAATATCCATTACCGCGGATTGAGGAAATTTTCGTTAAATTAGGGGGCGGTCAGCGGTTTACTAAGTTAGACTGTAGCCAGGCTTATACGCAATTTAAGCTATCAAAAGAATCACAAAAGCTTACCACTATTAATACGTCAAAAGGTTTATTTATGTATACGCGTTTAGTGTACGGTTTAGCGAATGCACCAGCGATATTTCAGCGAGCACTAGAAAACTTATTAGTAGGTATAAACGGCGTATCAGTTTTTCTTGATGATATTTGTATCACGGGGTCTAACAAATCTGAACATTTAGAACGATTACAACAAGTGTTTGAACGTTTAAGTAAGGCCGGTTTAAAATTACAAAAAAATAAATGTGCATTCTTTGAAAAAAGTATTAATTACTTAGGTTACATAATCGATGCGACGGGATTACATAAATGTCCAGAAAAAGTAGTAGCTATTAATAATGCGCTCCCGCCTAAGAATTGCACGGAGTTAAAACGATTTTTGGGTATGGTAAATTATTATAGAAATTGTGTGCCGAACGTGTCATCAATATTAAGCCCGCTTCATGAACTTTTAAGATCGTCAAAACGCTGGGAGTGGGGCGATAAACAACAAACCGCATTTAAAAGAATTAAAAGCGAATTATCGTCCGACCGAGTTCTGACTCATTTCGATCCTAACGCACAGCTGACTTTGGCGGTAGATGCGAGCCCCGTAGGCTTGGGCGCAGTGTTGTCACAGATTAGCACCGACGGCGTCGAGAGACCGCTGGCATTCGCGTCGCGTTCTTTGTCGGCTACTGAACGGAACTACAGTCAATTGCACAAAGAGGCAACAGCGATTATATTCGGTATAAAAAAATTTCATCAGTACGTATACGGATGTTGCAAACCTTTTATTTTAAAAACGGATCACAAGCCATTATTAACGATATTTGGCAAGAAAAAAGGCATATCTGAAATGACAGCGGCTAGATTAATAAGATATTCGATATTCCTTTCTGCGTATAATTATCAAATTCATTACGTAAAAAGTGAGAACAATCAAGTTGCTGATTATTTTTCTCGAGCGCCAATATGTACGAGTAACGAAAAAGATATTTACGCGTGCCGCAGCCTGGTAGCAAATTTCTGGCAGGTAGATAATTTACCTATCACCTATAAAAATATTCAATTGGCTACGGATAAAGATAAGACGTTAAGAATAGTAAAAAAATATGTAAACTACGGCTGGCCTAAAAAAATTAAATGTAAAAAAATATTACCGTATTTTTTATGTAAAAATGATCTTGACATGGAAAAAGGTTGTTTATTAAGAGGACATAGAGTAGTTATTCCTTTAGAATATAGGGACACATTATTATCGGAGTTGCATAAAACTCATCAAGGCGTCGTAAAAACAAAAAGCATAGCGCGCTCGCGTCTGTGGTGGCCGGGCATAGACAGGGACATAGAACAAACAATCGGCGCTTGCACCGTGTGCGCGGCGACGCGCCCCGCCCCGCCTCGCGCTGCGCCCGCACCCTGGCCGCAGCCGGACGGGCCGTGGGAGCGGCTGCATATCGACTATATGACGATAAAACAAAAAGTTTATTTAGTAGTCGTGGACGCATACAGTAAATGGGTGGAGTGCTTAGAGATGAATACCGGGACTGCAAGTAAATCGTTAATATATAAATTAAAGACATTATTTTCGCGATTTGGCCTGCCTCAGACAATTGTATCAGATAACGACGTAAAAATTGTTGCACCAGAATTTTCTGAATTTTGTTTATCGAATTCAATTAAACACGTTACAACTCCTATATATCATCCATGTAGTAACGGCCAAGCTGAAAATTCTGTGCGAAATATTAAAAAAATGATTAAATCAATCTTAGAATCATCCGCAAGTGGAATTAATGAAAAGTTATTAGATTATTTATTTCAATATAGGAATACAGTTCATTGTGTCACTGGAGAGACTCCAGCAAAGTTATTGTTGGGTCGTAATTTACGAAATAAATTAGATTTTTTAATACCTCCGCGTTGTAAAAAAGAACAGGTGAATAATGAATCGATTGATGAAATACACAATAAATGTCGTTTACTAGAAATAGGTCAGCATGTTTGGGTTAAATGTTTCAAAAATCGTAAACCATATTGGGATAAGGGGATAGTTTTAAAAAAATTGGGGAAGAGAATGTACTTGGTTAACATAGAAAATTGTGGCTCTTCATGTAAACGTCATATTGCCCAACTATTAATATATAAAAATAATAATAATGACAAAAATTGTAATATGCCCAAAGACTTATTGTCATTTCAATATTCACCTGGTTCTATAGATACACGTGGGCAGGAAGAGAAGGACAAAGAAGGTATAGAGGTAGGGGAAATATGGGAAGATGCCGAAGGTAACGATGCGGTCACGGGAGTCGACTCGACAACTAATTTAAGTACGCCTCATGAGTGCGATAATAGTCAAACCAATGTTTTGCCAATCGAACCCGATCCACCGCAACGTTATAATCTTCGCCCGAGAAAATATATTAATTACAAAATATAATTGTAACTAGATATAAGAATTAGTGGTATGATCATTGTGGTATTTTTATATATGTATTGTTATTATGCAGGTTTCAAAATTAATGTCAGAGGAATGATGTATATGCTGTCTACGCACACTGTATTATGGTGCCTTGTGCATATGTGTGTGTGTGTCTATAAATAGCTGATGTACCGCATAACCAGCGAGTAATAAAGTGACCATTGCAACAGTACCATCTCTTTTATTCTAAACCGCATACATATCAGTTCTACGTAACACTTTAAGTGATACGTAAATCTTTCATGTCATGTTATATATAAAAGACATACATATGTATGTGTCTATATGTAATATACACAAACACATGTAGAGGACCGTTGTGGCGCAGATGCGTAAGCGTCTGCCTGTAAACGCGACGGTTTCTGGGTTCGATTCGATTCGCTCTGGCAACTAGGCAAAGCGCCTCGTTGAGTTCCGCCACTCAACACGCATTGCCTCGAAAAAGGCGGAAAGCGGGGCCGGAAATAAGCAGGGACTAAGCAACGGAGTGTTTTAACACTACGTTCGTATGGTTCCTGCATTTCCCTCTGCCCACCCTGCCATGTGCGGGATAAAGTGTGAAGTTACAAAAAAAAGAAAACATGTAATATTTCTCAATGCCTCTGTGAAAAGAAGTATAAAACTACTCTACAAAAGAAATTATATCCAATCTAATTTTATTTTCACCTACTTACTTGTTTTCAAATAATTATGCTTAATTGCGATCACTATTACCCTAGATTTGAAAACTGGAGTAAGCTCTATTAGTTTAAAAGTTTTTACTGTACAAAGTTCTACAAGAAATAATATTATTCTTGAGTTTATTACGTTTTAATGGAAAATATCTAAATTTTTTTTTTTATTTTTTTTTTCTAACTTCACGCTCTATCCCTAGCGGGATAGTCAGAGAGAACGGAGCGCCAAACGCTGCGGTCCCTTCATACCTCTTTCGCCTCGTCCACTGTCATTAACCTCTTCATGCATGCTCTCCGGGGAGTCCTCATGCTTTTTACGTGACCTTCCTCCAGTATCTTCGATACTGTGTTTTCGAAGGTCTCCCCTTACCTCTCTTACCACTCACTTGTCCATCGTATATCTAAATAATTATAATTTTTGTAGCTCAAAAGAATCTAAGCCACTTTTTATATAATTTCTTGGTTGCATATCTCTATTTCTTTATATCCGTTAAGCCTGTTTTCTCAATATTATTATAATATTCTATTACGCTAAAATTAATATACAAATCTAGATTGGTGATCTGTGATTTTTTAAGCCCTTTGTTACATGAGTAAAGTCTCACTTGTATTACAAATATTAGTTTTTTTACCTTTCATTCCTCACTCAATAATAAATAATTTCCAAGCTTTTGTACATTTACGTCAAGTGTGGCTTGTTGATTTTGAGAGTGCAATTTACAAAAAATTTACTAACCTATTTCTTTTTACATTTTTCGTACGTTTAGTGTTTATGAAATTCTTCCGTTTTAGTCATTATATGCAAAAATTCGTTTTTCAGAACATATTTTATGTGTTCCACGCAAAATTTTATATGGTAAGTAAATCTTTCATATCATGTTACGTGTAAAAACCATATGTACATATAGGCTAACATATATATGTATGTGCCTATATGTAACGTACAAAAACTAACATTTAATAATGTGTTGTAATAATATTGTGAATTAAAATAGTTTTACAATTCGTCTCCTCTTTTTCAATTAAGTTAGTAACCACAAAGTGGCTAATTTGGCTTGACTCTGGCATATGTCAAAGCACTAAAGCTAGAATTTTACAAAAATATATTTTATTCAAGTAAACATTTCAAACCTTTTGACTAAAATTTTTTTTCAATTTTTAATCAAGTTTTTCAGCAAATTTCAGTAATTTAAACACAGCTTTACGAGATTCATATATACAGAGGAAAACCTAGTATTAAGACACTCCCACTTTCTTTTTCATTCTGACGTTGCATGTTGAGTGATGGAACTCAACGCTATGCTTTATCTTTTTACCAGAGTATAGAAATGTAATAATTTAATCCACAACCACCACGTTGACAGTCAGACAATTGTTTATCACTACGTAGCTTTATAGAAGCAAGTTTTTTTACTTTTCCTTTGGTGTCATATAAAAATACAAGTCGAAAATAGATAACTTTTTACTTATATTCCAATAATTGATATAGTATTCACTACACCAATTTTATTACTAGAGTTATCTAAATATGTCGCAGCAAATTCAGTAATATAAATTATTTCTTAAATGGTAGATTAAGTAAACGCTATGGTGAAAGCACTAATTAACTATGATCATGAGAATCCCTCCTAACTAATGAAATAGTTTCGTTGTTTTTATGTTAATTATTTTCTTATTCAATTACAAATGGAAGTAATAATCCTATTGTAGTAGTTCATACCGGTGAATTGAACTGCGTATTCTATTATTATTTATTATTCATAACATGTGCTTAGCAGTAAGCATTATTCAATGCAAAATTAATAGAAATATTGTTTTCAAAAGCTTTATGCTTTTTCCCCTGAAGCAAAGTACTCATAGTGTTCAGACATTCAGCTTCCCATTAACCGCCTAATATTGAGCTCTGAGTGCTAACCATGTATGAAGAAAAACAAAGTTGGGGGGCGTGATCGCTTAATTTCTATCTTACAATGCCGTCTTCAATTTGTATTTTATTGCATATTGTCATCGTTCTCATTCCATTTGAACACATACATTTTTAAATATCAGCTTAACGATACTTACTTATAACATATGAACTTTGCGCGACAGGGATTAGTCAGATTTTATGAATATATCACATTTTTTAAGATCTTTTAATATTAATATATTAATAACTGATATACAGTACTTACTGGAATTTATAAAATTGAAGTTTTATAAAACCTGTGCTGTATAAAATATGTCAAATAAATTTCTTCGTCAGCGTAAAAGCGATATTGGCAACATAATGGGGTCAGTTTCCCAGCACGATACAATGTTACTATTTCATATTTACTGAGGAAAAAAATCACTTAGCGAATCTTTAATTTACGATTTATAGGTTGATTAAAATATTTATTAAAATAGTGAAATTTAAATAGATTTTACACTTCATCAATACTTTATTACCGTCGGTTGGTAAATATTTTTTTATCAATTCAATTCGTAGATTATATTTTATTATTGGATAATATTTCTTCGGTTTGATTATTAATGTATAATAATCGGAGGTACATTTTGCGGTTGTCAGGATATGAATAGAATTATCACCATATTGGAGGACATGACCGCTTCGTTTCCATCTTCAATGGTCGTCTCCAAGTTAATTGCGTGCATCCTTTAAATCAGTTCAGGTTGGTATCACATCCACATCCTTTCAAGTCTCTATGCGAGGGATCCACTTAAGATCAGGCTATAGATCAAGACTGATAAAATGAGAACATTCTTCTCGTTTGCCTTTTTATAATATAAAATTATATATAATATTTGGTTTTTGCGCAACATACCGGTAGTATAGTCGGTGCTACGAGTGTGAGTTTAAATTTTCAATATTATTAATTAAATACATATTTTCACAATAAATAAAATGTGTTTCTATTTTTATTAAGATTGTTGAGTAATGACTTGAATGTGCAATGCAAATGTATAAAACCAGTGCTATACAAAAGCTGTCAAATAAATTCCATGCGCCGGCGGAAAAACGATAATGGCAACATAATGGGACCTGCTTCCTTGCACGCTAATCTGTTACTTTTTAATATTTACAGAGCTGAAATTTTCCTGCGCAGACCTTAACAATTTATAGATATTTTTAAATATTTCTTATAATATTGAAGTTCAAATGGACTTTACATTTCATGATTACTTTTTTATTGTCGCTGTGGCAAACCATTTCAACAAAAAACACATTGAAAATAAATTTACATGTTAATTTATTCACGAAATTATATATAAGCAATTATATTTTATTATTATATAATACTACTTCGTCTTGCACCCGTTTATAAAAACATTTTTGGACTAACTCGTTTCGTCCTACAAATCTGAAAACTAATATATTTCATGAATCAGCCACTTTTCCACTTTAACTGTTTATTGTATAAAGGATTACCACGTTAATATTATTAATTACTACGCTACAAGTTGTCATTAATTTTATGTATAACATATGGGTATATAACAAGCTTGGTTACTCGAATTTATTGGGTCCTTCTTGTGCACTTTTATAGGAATTTTACAAATGGCTCAATGACGAAAATATGTTTTTTTTTTTTTCATTATTGCTTGATTTTGCGGAGACAGGCGCAAAATATTCTGCCAATGTCACGTATAGTAGAGAAAATACGTTAATGTTACGTTTTTTTCTTATTTATATTTTTTCAATCATGAAAACAATCATCTGCTGTCAAATAAGTGTCAAATATCAATGCGTTTCGTTAACGTTAGAATTCGTATTTCAACATGATATAATTTACTAAATGGACATCTTTATGCAAAATAATATCAATATATATTTCAAGGAAGAAGTATATAGGTTTCACCTCTATTTTATAGAAAAAACATTCAAAATAATAATAACTTTAATCATACAGTCGTATTGTTAGATGCATGCAACGAAACGCCTCGGAGGGACGCGTTACCTAAAGATATCGAATATTATCTGTCTTTAACTAAAGTTGCTATACTTTTGTTATTGAAACGGCAGTAACAATTTAGTTAAAGTGTTAACAAAATTCTGGCATCTATCTCAGTTTGACTGTTAGTATGTTATTGAGATTGGCCGTTAGTGCAGTTGTTGAAATTTTTTAAACCACGGATCAAATAAAATATAGCTTAAGTCCAAAAGTCAAAATGTCTTTAGCACGAGAATGTCATATTAGATTGAATGTGATATATAAAATGATGTAAGTAGTAATTACGTTATATATCTCTCGAGGTTAATTAAAGCTAGCAAAATATTTATATTTTTATAGTGAAATATCTGAGAGTTAGCGTCACAGGCACATGACCAGCTGCTAATTGGTTTACACCTTACAAAGGTGATCGATAAATAAAAATTATTAGTCTTAGTTCACCATAAAATAGAAAAAATATCACCATCAAATAGAAAAAATATACTTATTATGTTTTTATAAAATTTAAACGCCTTTTTATTAGTAATAACCCCACAATGTGTAAACATGTAAGAATTACCAAAAACAAAAGAAAATCAGCTATAAATTCGAGGCGCAGGGGCGCAACGTCTGCCTCTAACGCCACGGTTTACGAGTTCGATTCTCAGTCGGAGAATATGGGTTTTTTATTTCCATTTTCGTCGCTGTGGAAACTAGTTTATGCTTCGAAAGGCGGAAAGTGGAGACGGAGAAAGCAGGGATTTAGCAACGGAGTGTCTTAACACTAGGTTTCCATAGTTTCTGCAAAAAAATTGCAATAATTAGAGTTATAGGAGGTTATAGCATAAATAAAAAATAATGACATTACATTTTGATTTCAAATAAATAATAACAGAGAAGCGTGTAAGTGAAGTGAAATATTAAAGAACAAATTCCATTAACATTTTTACACATTGTATATGTACAATAAAGTTTTATGAAAACTCGGTTAACTTAAACTTAAAACTTAAATCTATTAATATGTTATTATGTCACAAAATTTAGCTGACACTATATGTGCATGTTGGTATTTCAAGCACTTTCTGACTCGTTAAATAAAGCTAAAAGCTGAGCTGATCGTAGAAATTGGCTTGATGAAGTTTTTAATAATTTTTTTATAGAGCAATGAGAATGAAATTTATATATTAACTTTTTGGTCGCACCTTCTTTAGTGTCAGGGTTTAGTTTTGTCTTACCATTGTCAAGACAGTGTGATATATGCTATCAAGTATAAAGCCTAAAATATCCTTATTTTAGGTGGTCAATACAAACTCGTAAGGATTTTTTTTATTTTATTTTATTTTTTATCCCGCATATGTCAGGGTAGGCAGAAGGAACTGCAGGAACTTAGTGTTAAGAATCTCCGTTGTTTAATCTCTACTTTCTCAGTCTCCACTTTCCGCCTTTTTCCAGGCATTACGTTGTTTAGTGGCTTAACTAAACGCCACGCTTTGCCTAGTTTCCAGAGCGAAGAAAATGGATATAGAAAAATTCATCGTCCCTGAGTGGGAGTGGAGATCGAATCCACAAATTTCGTAAGTTCTTTCCTCAAATGTGTTGACAGTCGGTGTTGGGGTTGTTGTCGGTTTCGACGGCATTTATAAAAAGATTACACTTTGAAACTACGAGACCACGTTCAGCAACATTTTTTTCAATAGGAAAAAAGAGTAAAAAGCAGCATAAAACGATATACTTCTCACTCCTTATAGTCCAAGATGAAACTGTTGTAAATTTCTTGCTATATAATATTATAAAGTGTTTTTAACCATCTCGTAGTGGATACGGTTCAAAATATAGAGGATATTTGAAAATATTCGTTTGTAAAAGGATAAAGAAGTGGCAAAGATCTGTGATATTAAAAGTTTCACGACGTTTTCTTACGGGTCTTCGCACTGAGCTTACTTTAGCATGTTTATATTTTATAATACATAGATAATGTTTTAAAGATTTTTAAAAACGAAAGCCTAATGGCATTGAAACTCTTATACGTTTTATATAACTTATTGCGAAATACGAAACTACTGTAAATAAAATCAAACCATATTAAATGACTTATGAGTAAACAGATATGATATACGCGAAAGTAACTTCATAACGGCCATTTACAAAGATCATAAAGAGTGGGCGCTTATTCATTATTTACGATACTCATTCCCACAGCCATTATTGTCTGTATTTCTCATCTCGATCTGTGAAATAACAGTTATATACCTTTTATTATACAGACTCGTATAACAGATTGGACTTACATAACATATTGTATGAAGGTTTGTATGTCAGCAATTAATGAAGTTAATTGTTAATAATGAGTTATGTTTATTTATAGTTGTCATCTTATATTTTTGTTATAGTGAATAATAAGATATATGTTTTTAAATGTAGACTGAGATTTCAATATATTTAATAACCATAATTATTCGTCCCTGGTCTATTTTTCATTCGTACCCAAATGGCCCCTAGCGGCTTTGTGTAACGCTTACACTGCAAACACGATACGAGGCTTGGCTTGGCTTAGCTTGGCTTGGCTTGGCTTAGCGATACGAGGCTATAGAAAAATTTTTTTTTCATAACTACACGATTTGAGATAATTTTCTTCGTCTCTTTATTGCGAAATAATTTTCATATATTTCTAGTGACGGTGTTTTCTGTGTTTTTGTTTTCAGTAAGCTTTATACCTATTATATAATTTATTACAAAAACTACAAAAAATAGAATATAGTTTATGTAAATATATGTTTTGCACATACATCAACATTTACGATTGTTCATATAGTGGATGTAGTTAAAGTTGAGTTTTACAAATAATATAGAAATTTGACTCAATTTTAACTTCTGCATGAAGATATATTAAAACGATAAAACGTAAGAAAAAGTAAATAAATAACTTATGATGACAGACAGATACCTTACATATCTTAACATCTTCTTGACTTTATAAACAGTATTTGTTTTAACTTCACTATTTTAATAGTTTTAATAAATTATTAGCAGTAAAGTAACATTAATAAGAATGCTTCTTGATGTGAATTTTCAATGAGAATTCAATTAGTCGTAAATCTTTTCGGTATCTATTCGCTTAGCCATTTTAGAATAAATAGCATTTTCACGGTACATGCATTTTAGATCTATTATGAATCTGTAAGATATAGGAATTTTTTAAAATTATTTCTAGATGCTTAGATCTATATTAAAATTTAACAGAACAAAATGAAGCATGCAAACAATATTTAGAACAAATAAGTACAATATTTTTTTAGAACTACCAATTAAAAATGAAGTCGTCACTGTATCATTATTTTAGTCAAAATATTATCGTCTTATTTTCTTTTACAAGCAACCTCAAGTGTGGTCTCCTTGAAATGATTATACAAATGCAAAACAGAGAATATCGTTATAAACGCGCGCGTTATAAAGCATCGGACTTTAATAAGTGTCGTCAAAACTTTGTCGATGTTTCATGTTGCGGGGAAAATTCGCAATTCGAAGAGTAACTGTTCACTTTTTGTTTTCTTTATTGAAGTTTTTTCACGATCTTTGTTCTGTAAGATAATATTGACAGTGGAAATAATATTATTTTAAAACATTATCTTTTATAAATTTTTTGTTAAATATTTCGTTCATTAAACTTGTTATTATTATAAATTTGTTATTTTTTTACATTAGGATATATTTTTTGTTAATACATTTTTATATAGAAATTAATTTAAATTTGCTTTAATCTAAAAAGCGGCTTTAAAATTTTTCTCGCTTAGCAATGTAGGGAAATTCGAACTGGTGTTAAGACAACACGTTCTCCATTTTCCGCCTAATTTTCAAAACATTGTGTTGGATGTTGAAAATTAAAGCGTAACGCGGAAAAAAATGAAATGATCTTTCACCCTAGTAAGGCTGAAACCATTACAATCATCTCCCAAATTATACGCCGCCCCATTGTACCATGACGAATGCTACTGTAAAATGACGAAATATATTATTAATAATATCGTTAACTAAATTTAAATACTTAATTTATCTAGTTAAATATCGTTAATACTATAATGACGAAATATATTATTAATAATATCGTTAACTAAATTTAAATACTTAATTTATCTAGTTAAATATCGTTAATACTATAATGACGAAATATATTATTAATAATATCGTTAACTAAATTTAAATACTTAATTTATCTAGTTAAATATCGTTAATACCATAATGACGAAATATATTATTAATAATATCGTTAACAATGGTAATTTTTAGTAAGAACCATAGATTAATTATTAGTGTAAAAATGACGTAGCAATTTATAATAAAAAAGAATCATTATATTCTAATTGACACTTGTTAATAAATAAGTAGGGGTCCAACACAATACCATTACTTTTTCATACGCTTTGTAGTTCACGATCATAATTTACTATGCTTCAGTATGGTTTTTTCTCGTTATCTTCTCATTTATATTATTTTCATACATATATAATTCATAAAACTTATGGCAAAAACTTATTTCTTAGTTTTTATTTTTATGAATAAATATTTTATTATTCCCTATAATCACATCAATCACAAAACTTAACTTAATAAATATTTTTTATATATTTTTTCTTTGACTTAACTCAAAGTTAGATATACATGATGACATTCTAATTTCTAAATTTGGATCAAATTTGTTATTATAATATGAAACTTAGTAAGATCGCAAGATAAAGTATGTACCAACGTTAAGGTAGGTAATGTAAAAGGACACTTCAACGTATAATTCATTTTTTTAATGGAATCTTTAAAAGAAACAATGGGACATATATACGTTGTTGAGTTAGGAGAGCGGAGAACAGAGTGTTTTGTGTTTGCATCTACGTCTTTTTTCTATATTTCCTCTGTTCGATGTGTGACACATCGTGTAGGCTCTACAAATTGAACCCTTGTTTATGCACCTATATATATTTTTACAAAATACTCCTTCCTTAATCCTTTTGAACAATTATTGAAAGTAAAACAAAACAGCTACAAAATTAATAAAGTTCGCATTTGTTGGAATTTCATTAAAGTGCTGTCGAAGCTTGTGAGTTTGCTATTAATGTTATAATTATAAGTAATCAAATCTAAATGAATATTTTGTGCTATTATTAAACGAAGCGACTTGCAGAGTCGAATCGTGAGCGGTTACTGGTGTGGTCTGCAGCAGCAAAATATTATATTAGCTCAAGGTCACAAGTAAAAGTTCAACCAGTTCTTTTGCAACCAATGTGTGCCAGAACTGTCTCCGCTGAACTGAATTAATTAAAACTTTACAAAATATATATACGAGAAAATACTACTAATTTTGTCTAAACAAAGCCACAGTGAGTTAACATAGGTTGACAGATTTGTGACACTTTGCATACTTCTTAAAATCCCTGATCATGAGTTAAAAGTTTAGATAAGCGGTAGATTGTTATATATATAATTAGTTCAATGATGTAGGTCGTCGTTATATATAATAGAGTAGGTAAATGAATTAAAGTGAAAGTTATTTTGTATTTCAGGAAAACAGGTGAAATTTTAACAATACTTATACAATTGTATTGTCATTATCCAAAAAAAATTCATTCGAAACGTGATTTTTTTTCTAAATCTAATAATATCTAAATATTAATCTATCTTAATATCTGGCGCGGTAATGAAGGGCACTAATCTCTTATTGGATAACCATTAGGGGATCGTACTTCGTACTGTGCTTGTGATCTGTACAGACTGCTTCATATTAATTTTTTTCAAT
Source organism: Dione vanillae (assembly GCA_037178615.1). Classification (NCBI taxonomy): domain Eukaryota; kingdom Metazoa; phylum Arthropoda; class Insecta; order Lepidoptera; family Nymphalidae; genus Dione; species Dione vanillae. The sequence goes on from JAZFAU010000162.1 coordinate 371,527, forward strand.
ATAATGTTCTTTAAATTTAATACAGATGGGACTTGCCAATTTTACCGATTTTCGAGCTTCATAGTATATTTAATTTTAGCATTTTTCTTAAAAAAATATATTGTTAATTGTAAATCCATTACATATTTTATTATATTTATATACATGATGAAGTCTCAGATTTGTAATAAAAGCAATTAAACTTATATAAAACCGTATATCACTATAAAACTTACGTGATTCATGAAATAAAACTTTTATTATTGTTGTTTCAAATGAATGAGAGAGTGTAATTAGAATGTCGTAAAACATATTAGTTGTTCACATTTCATATATTACGAGTATATGCGAGCTCGTTACCATATAATAATAATGTACGCGGTAAGAGACAGCTCTTTTAAGGGCTTTGTTGCGTAGTTAGACAAATGCGCTGCGGATTTGTGTATGGAAATAAACAGAAATTTTGTTGGCATTTTACAAGATAGTAAAAATGTTTTAGTTGACCTAGATCGAAATATTCTGTTGAATTTGAAATAAACAAAAATATTTATAATCAATTTTAATCTAGAAAACTATTTGACAAGGTATTTGATAAATTTTAATAAGTCTATATTAGATTTTTTTTAGATTTTGAGTATCACATTTTTATGTAGGTCACTTTTTATAATTTTGACTAAATGAAGCTAAACCTCTGTCATGTCAGCGTTATATTTTAGTCACTATTATATCACATGTTTTGTGACTTTACAATAAGGCAAGATGGGTACAAACTCAGATAAAAAACAAGTATTAAATATTTGGTTTGTTTTATTTGACTTTAGTTCTACGACCAATTCTTTTCAATCAGCTGTTTAAACGATCACGATATTTGTAACAATAGTGAATGCCAGTTTCCACGAGCCCCCGATGCTGGCACCTAAAGCTATTGTCTCTCTCTCGTGATTATTGATTACCTGTCGTAAGCTTTACGATTTACTGAGAGTAACTAAATAATTCACTTCAAAAATAGCCCTGTTAATAACAATGTAGGGTTTTAGTACTTTTTAATAAAAGTTAATACTTTTTGGATATATATATTTAGAAGAAAGTTTTATTTTTACATACAAATAAATGAAATAAGCAACGTTGCTTTTAAAAGTAATAGAATATATAGTTTGGCTTTATTGCTAGATTTTCTTCTAAAGAGAGTGCTTCTCATAAAGAAATTCAAAGAGCAGAAACAAAAAGAGCTATTAAATAACAAGGTAAGTGAATGACGTGTCAGAACTATCTCGATCCGCCATATGCATTTTATATCTTCTTAAAAAGTTATTATTTCTCTCTTTATTCATAATATGTATTCAAAGTATGTGCGCCTAAATTTCCTTCAAATAAAGCAAATTCCAACGTACATAATTATATGTAGTAATAAAAAAATATTCTTTCGCGTATATATAAAAATACTTTATAGATTTATATAATTATTTTAATATAAAGTACTCATTTAAATAAAAAATTCTTTAAGCATTGTTTTATCACAAAAGCATAGCTTCGACTGTATGTGAATTATTTCAGTAGCCAAGTGCCGCTCCGTAAGCACTTAAAGTTTTACGTGTCAACGTGGTGCTTGTTTAAGGGTCATATAGAACTAAGGCGGCCAATTTCAATTATAATTTATCAATATACATTACCTATTATGAAAGAATATTAAAATATTAAAACGCGTAAACGATTTAACTCAAATGTTTTTATTATATATCAATTAAGCATAGGTAGGACCTTATGGGTATTAGAGATTAGAACAAACGTTTGTTTAATATCGGCAGAAAAAGCAATATTAGTTTTTTTAATTACTAATAACAGTTTTGATAGATAGAACAAATTTAAAACGAAGAAAACTAAAAATTTGTAATTCTATAAAATTTAGCAAGCCAGAGAAATATACAAATTTAACATCTTTAAAACCTATTTTCTTCATTTCATTAGAACTTTACATATACCGTTTATTAAAGTTAAACCGAAATAATTTATCTGCACTAATGTATCACGGACGTGAGATACCTTATGCTCGTAGTAGAAAGCACAGGTCATTATGGAAATGTACGTGTCACCGTAAAGTAATAAAGCTTATACTATACTAAAGTGAAATTCAGTTTATCCATTGGCCAGAGCGAAGAATAATTCTAACATCGCAGTATATCGTGACTTATTTCATTCATTGGACATTTTTAGAGACAATATTAGAGTCAATAAATATCAGTTCTGAAGCTTGGTGATAGGATATTTGTAACAAATTTGTATACAAAGAGTTGATAATCATTAAAATACTTGTTTACTCTAAATTTCATCATAATTTATTAGTTACAATTTATAAATATTTTACTATATAAAGTCAAGTTTAGTATGTCCATTCAACAGCCGACCAAAAACCGTTGAGTCACGCGTCATTAAATGGAAGTGCACTTAAAACTTAGTTACGAGTTCTAAGTGATGTGAGAAACGTGGTCACTTGGTGGTTATTTAAGAATATTGTTACTGTCAAAGATCGATTTTGAGGGAAATGTTAAGTTTTGCGTATATATCTATTATAAGTCTTATATATCTATTACAAGTAATTTAGTTCTAACAATAATTGTTCTTCCTCAAACAATGCACATTGTTTGAAGCAGTAATAATAATAAGTAAGGTAAAATCTCGATTCAAATTAACCATTAATTGCTAGCAAATATATTTGAAAATATACAGGTAATCAATCACAATAATACAAATTAACGTCTTTACGATTTTCTAATAAACTTAAATAAGGAGGGTTCAGGATTTGGTATGTATGACAGAAAAAACCTATGTCACGACTCTCTCTTCACTGTTTAACTAACTTTGGGACATTACGTGACTTATCTCAACGTTTTGCTCTTAGTTGCTTATAAAATAAATCATCATTAGCTTGAGCGAAACTACAACCATCATTAATTAATGTAATTAAAATATTTTCACATGTTCCACTAATCTATAATGACTAAAATACGAGGTGTGATAAGTAAATATTTAATAATTTTCTAGTTCTCGTGCAATTTAGCTTGTGCTTATTTAGCAATAGCGTGCTCAACATATCTCTGGAACATTTTTTATAGCCTAACAAGTAATATCTATATGAAAATTTGCTCTCTAACCTATTTTGCCGTCATTTTTTCATCTAAGCTAAAACAAATCCCTATTTTACATTTTAACGAAAGCGTTAGAAGCGAAGATATAAAAGGCAATATTTACAACTTCTTGTAAATATTTCCGATTCAAAGAAATATTTCGTGACTCTACTATCTAAGTGGCGAAAAATTGAATTGTGTATACTATAACATTTTATGTACGTCATAAAAAGTTGAGCCAACTTTATACCTTATATAACCAAGCAATAACGAATGTTTCTTTATTGATAAAAGTAAGCTCGAATTATAAATAAGAAAAATATTTACGTACAATAAGTGTATGTAAATGATAATTTTTAAATGACTATAGAATATTAGTATTAATAATAATACCATTAAGTCACTTATTGTCTTTATACGAATAAGAGATCACGAGATTCTTCTTTAAAAAAAACATTAATAATAATTAATCCTAAGATAAAAAATAAAAGGTGATATAATACAGGTAGACATATAGAGACAAACAATATAGTTTATTATTGGGAGGCACGATTTTTTTAAAAGATATTTTAAAAAAATACAACATCATATAAAATTGCCATTTTATATTGAATTGCATAGGTTAATATTATTTTCAAAATTATTTCAAAACATTTTTCAAGCTTTACTCTGTGGAATATAGTCAGGTGCAGAATGACGTGCTCGTAGTTCAATTATACAAGTACTTAGGGTATGTTTGGTAGAATTTTTAGATTAAGACGTACTCAGACTGAATGCACAATGAAGAGTCGTGAGACTATTTATAAGATGAGCTCTTTAAGAATATGCTACTGGCCAATACGATATTTCGACATTAAATAATTATTTTATATTTTATTGCAATTGCAATTTTCATATTCATATGTTATAATATAATCGTAAGTTATTAAGTAATGCACTTTGTTCCAGTATCATATTAAGCTTTTTATTTTTGACGTGACAACGTCCTAAATTAGGTTGCGGCTCGGAGTCACATATGAAAAAGGTAACGTAACGATGTGTCAACTGTCACCGAACTATGATCGGTCTGCCGCGCGTATCACTTGACACATGTACAATGTTTTAGTAAACAACATATATTTTCTATAGTTAAAATTTGTGCAATTTATATTATAATTATTAATCATATCAATAAATATTCTACCGAGAAAAAGACGTTGTCACGTAAAATTTTCGCCCGTAAAACCCACTTTACAGGCAACCATTTTTTTAATAATTATTTTTTAACCTTTAGGCAAAACAGAAAATCGTGAAGACGGTAGCAGTAAAAGTTAAAATATACAAATAAATATAAGTAATAAATACATATATATCTATATACATACATACATATACATACACATACATACACATACATACACACATACATACAAATACATATACATTTATATATAAAAAACAATAATAATAACAGAAACTTAACACAGATTCTTAACAAGATGTTCGTGTAAACGACACCTGAAAAATGCCCTAGTAGGTGCCTTTCTGATTTCTTGTGGAAGTTTATTCCACGATCTTATACCTTGTACAGAGAAGGAGTTAGAGACGAAACCAGAGTGGTGACTGGGAAAAGAGAGTTTAAAATTGTCTTTTAAGTACACAGGAGATTGGGGATCGAAAGTAATGGAAAAAAGAAGACACAATAGTCGTAATTCTCTGCGTTGGCGGATGGGAAGCCATTTGAGTTCTGCTCGACAATGAGAAATGTGGTCAAATTTTCTAAGGCAAAAGATAACACGTAGGGAGTTATTTAGGAGGCGGTTAAGTTTGTTCAATAGGATTTCATTGCTATCAGGATAACACACATCAGCGTAATCTATAATTGGAAATATAAGCGCTTGAACAAGCAAGATTTTAGTTTTAATAGGTAGAAAATTTCTTAAACGATTAAGGCACCTTAAAGTGGCAGTAACCGAACGACTAACTTCAGAAATATGCACATTCCAACTTAATGTAGAATCAATATGAAGTCCAAGATCTTTAACGTGGTGGAAGTATGTAATCGTATCGTATTGCTAAATGCAATATATAGGTGGCAAAGAGCATACATTTAACTTAGACATAAGACGTGAACTACCAACAATGATCGCCTGACACTTAGTAGGGTTAACTACAATGCCAAATTTATTAGACCAGTTATAAATGTAGGAAAGATTTTGATTTATTTTATGTATAGCTGTGTCAATATTGTCTATCTCAGTATTAGTGTAGAGTTGCAAATCGTCGGCGTAAAATGATAAGAACAGTCGAAATGAAATGAAAGGGAATTTATAAAAAGAGAAAAATAATAGGAGATAAAATGCCACCTTGCGGTACGCCAGCAGAAAGTTCAAGCCACTCGTAGAGGGATTGATTCAACTTAACCGCTTGCCGATGGCCCGCGAAGATAAGAGGGAGAACCATTCCAGAGCTGGAGAAGAAAAATTTAAATACTTGAATATGGCCAGGACGATATCAACCATGTTAAAAGCATTGGAAAAATCAATTAAGACCAAAATAGTGATCATTCTATTCTCCATGCCAACCCGAATGTCCTCAGATACTTTGAGAAGAGTGGTATCTGTGCTATGGCCTGGTCGGAAACCAGACTGATATGAGGTGAGAATATTATTATTATAAACAAAGGAAGAAAACTTGCTTGTAAACACACACTGCCAAATTTTTTGATAAAAAGGAAGAATAGAAATAGGTCTGAAATTATTAGTTGTGAAAGATTGGGAACTTTAGGAAGTGGAATGATATAAGCTTGACGCCACAAGGAAGGGAATTCTCCAGATGAAATGAAAAAGTTTACTATATGGGTAATAGCCGACAGGACATAGTCTAGGATAGATAAAATCATAGGTCGATAATACTATCAACACCAGTAGCATTAGGTGTTATTCAAATGATTATTTTACGAATTTCTTCATCAGACACTGGAGAAAGGACTAAGTCGTTAAAAGGAGGAGAGGCCATGGATTCAATCTCAGAAATAGTTGTTAATTTAGTATTAGGACATAATGGAGAACTGGAAGAAAAATATCTGTTTAAGATATCAGAAGAAAACGAAGAGACAACAATGTCTTCACTCCGTTTATTTATTTGATTCGTTTATTTCGTTTGAAGAAAATTCCATACTCAGGCCGAAGATGAATTACTGACATTTAAGTGACAATAGTGGCGTTTGGCTGTTCTTACCATTAGATTACACCTATTGAGAGCTGCCTTATATAAATCCCAGTTTTCTTTGCTCCTATCACGCTTAAACCTACGGAAAGCGCGATCGCGTCGTGACATGGCCATACGGACTCCTTTGGTAATCCAAGGAGCAGGCGGACGTCTGATCTTAACGGGTCTCAAAGGTGCGTGTTTATCGAACAATGATAAAATAGACAAATTAAAGTGAGAGACTTTATCATCTATCGTCGATGAACAAAACACCAAGGACATGTCCAGCGATCTTGCATCATCTAAAATGTAGACTTGTAGTATAGTAGCCTTATATAATGACCCTTTTCATAACGTTTATTTCTTTAATTATTATGAATTTCTTGAATTAATCTATGTATCAATTATTTAAACAGTATTATCTAAATATTTTATGACCTAAGTTTAAATTTTTTATTTATATTTTATTGTATGATTAGCGACTAAAACAGTGAACTGGTACAATAATTTTCTGGCTTTCACACAGGCTTTAATTTAAGAACTAGATTAGATTTAAGTTTACTTATGGAAGAACTTAAATAAAGTTTTTATGAAATTCCCCTCTAACAAAATATATTTTCATGAATTTGTAGAACTTAAGTAATATAACTCACTTAAACCGTCTTAATGCCTAAACGTTAAATTATACTTCAAAGTAATAACCAAACTCTTGAACCATAACGGTATATTCTGTGATTAAATTAAGCTTTCTATCTTTTCCATAATTTAATACAAAAGACGAACGTTCAGTCAGAATTAAGCCTAGCTTCGTGCTTTACTAACTAGTAGCTACGATAGTTATATTAAAAATGACAGGGCAAAATGAATCTCGCATGTTTTCGCACCATTAAATGCTCTTTTAATTTACATTTTATGTTATTAAAAATAATTGAATTAGTAGTTGATTTCATAATGTGTTCAAATAATTAAAATTTATAAAAATCGAAATTATTTTTATTAATATTTTTAAAGTTTCCTATAAAATCCGTATATTACTGTTAGATAATTTATAACTGCGCCAAATTGTTGCTACATCGATGTAAAATTGTGGCCAAAACTACTAACTTACTGTGAAGCAATACTGATAAAAGGATTATAATGTACGAAGCTTTGTAGCAGATTTTAATCAAGGGCTATGATTAATTAATACCTAACTACAAAACTACAATTGAATAACTAAATACAAATAACTTTAAAAAATTAAGATATTACACTAAGCATACCAACAATTAACCCAAACTCATTAATTTTAAATAGACTGCTTCGATGTACATGCTCCTCTACGAACTCGTGAAGCAACAACATTAGCTTAGTTCTTTAGATTTTATATACATTGGTGTATACCAATGGATGTAGTCCCACTATAAATACTATTTATGTCAAGCATGAACTTCATAAAGTTGGTTCCGACGAAAAGGCGATCTTTGTGTGTAAGTTTAATACTTAGAGTCGTCTCACGTTTTCAAAGCGATCTTACTTCGAGTTACGATTGTTCACTCGTAGTAAAGGTTATTTATGTTTGCTATATATTCTCATTATATCTGTTTAGAGAAAAACAAACAAAAGACTTTGTAACTTTTTCTTTAGACTTTGAGATGAAATTGTGTGTTTAACATATAACCGTATAACCGTATCGTCCACATGTTGTGGTATAACCGGAAAATATTTTAGAGTATCGATGGAATCCAATGTCACTCATCACTTAATCAAATTGAAATCTTATTTTTCATCATAATTCCTTCCACCACCTTCCACCCAATAATCTATAGTTTACCCAATTTGTTCAAATTTATAACTTGCTTTTTGTTCCAAATATATCAATTTTTTACATAATTTAAACTGCCTGTTAATATTTTTTCTCTTTAAGATGAACTAATACATTTTGATCAAATTCCCCTTGTTAAGCTGCAAAAGTTAATGAATAAACGACCAGAGATCAGGCATCAGCCTTCATCGAAGAGGCAATTTATCGTAATAATGATTTGTAACCATCACGGTTTCCATTATAATCGATGATCAGTTACAGATTAATTACACACACAAAAGGGCTTGATATTTTGTATGGTGTTATAGGACAGTATTAATGCAACGTTTAATGGATGAGTTGCGTCAATGGATTATTATCGACATTTTGGTAAAGTGAGGCAAAATACATCTATGGATTCCACCATTCAAAGGCGCAAGGAAAGCACACTAAGTGTCTCTATATTGTATATTTATTTTATAATATTATATATAACTGGAAACTAAAGTTTGTGATATTTATAATACGTATAAAAATTGAAACGTGAAAATTTATGTGCGTATTTTGTGTCAACAATACGTATTCGTAATACCGTACCCTTGTTTATTGTTGAGTTTATTGTGTTGTTGCTGTGCTATACAATTCGACTTCACATTAGAAATATTTCTAATGTGAAAGTCTACTCTAAGAGACGACTCTAAGTATAAAGTTCATAATTTAAATAATAGAAAGTATTTAAAAGTTGTATGAAATGTGTTTTATTTATATATGCATTTTGACAAAGTTTGTTTAATGTATAAATAAAAACTTATCTTTTAATGTAATTACTTACGTCTGCACATTTTTATTAATAATTTCATAGAAAACTTGCAAACTTTAACTAATAATAAACTTTAACTTTAACTAAAAACTTTAACTAAACTTTAACTAAAAACTATAGTATGCTAAAATAAATCAATACGCGATAAATTCAGAGAGAACCTCAAATTCTGTCAAAGTTCATTATATTCTGTTAAGTACTAACATATCATACTAATATGCGGCTGCATACACTCGCTTCCCTTCTTATGTGGTATTTATCCACTCCACCCTGAATTCAAGACGTTTTGTTTAAAAAATTAGAAGATATGGACTATGAATAATTATATGAATAATTATATGACGTATAATTTTATTTTTGGGTCATTTTATTCAGCAATGACAAATAATACTTCAAAAAATGAATATAATAAATAAGATAATTTTGAAATAAAATAGTAAGAGTTAAACAATAAAAATATTAGGGTTGTATAATAAATGCAGATATTAGATTATTAGATCATCATTTGTTTAAAATACGTTAAAAATATATATTCCCGTTTTTAGTATTTAGCTTACCCAGAAGAAAAGATGGAAGGTAGAAATTCAACGAAGACAATGACGTTTTTGATTAACTGACAACCGATTTTTTCATTTATAGTTTTTAAAGTTTGAATGTGAACAACATCATGGTTAAATCGTCTGACGAAAATTTAAAATTTTCCAATAAAATTATTTTAATTACGTTCATAACTGGACCGGAAAGGATTGAGTACTATGTAAACGTTAATTACAATCCAAATCACAGAAATTTCATATAAATGCCGCAATATATTACGAATTTGTTTAAATGTTTTATTATTATATTTGTATATTTCTTGATACATCTGTTGAAAATGTCTGGTTTAATTAAGGTAAAGATCAATTTTATGTGTAATTATTTTGTAACGTATATTAAAAGTATAGATTAACAACAAAATAAATTGATATTCAATAAATTACTTCAATTATTTGTAATACGCTTTTCGTGGTCTGTGGAATTTCGACGTACTTACATTAATTCGAGTAAATTAAATCCTCAACAAGAGACGCGCCCAGAGAGCAAAGGCTTTGTCATATTTGAGAATCTCAAAAACCAATCTTGTCTTATTTATATTATTTATACCAGCAAGAACAGCTTCACATGTTTGAACTACATTATTATTTTTTTAATAAAATAAATTGATTGAATACAAAAACATAAGCACAATTAATAAAAATTCTAGTAATAAATTCCGTGGGAAACATCATCGAAATAACCTTAATTTGTAATACCTTCATTGGTTTAAAATAAATAACATTACTTATGTTAAATTGTAACCTAATATGAGTAACTAATAACAAGTTGTACTAGGGAGAAGCATTTAATGTAAAATAATTAGGATATTTATATATTGTCGTTTTTATCTTTAAAAATTCTTTAACGTAATAAAACGATATATTATTATTATGAACCCACATAACTATAATAAATCATTTTTTTTTAAATTAAAATATCGTCTGAGGACCAGATCATACCAGGAATATGCATTTCTAACTTTAACTGTAACCTTAAATTTACAAATCTTTCATCAATGTTATTTATTGTTTGACAATACAATCTTATATAATAATGGATAACACGCTGCAAACAAGTACAGATATAGACAATTTTCAAATTGCCCAGGCTTTAACGTGTAACCCTGACGAATGTCATAACCATATTATTAAAACTAATCACCTCACTATCCTGACACAAAATATAAGGAGTATTTATAAAAATTTTGACACTTTTGTAGTAACACTAAAATCATTAAAAATTGAATGTGATATACTTGTTATGACAGAGTGTCATTTATCGTATGATAAACCTATACCTACTCTAAATAGCAATTATAACTCGTATTTCACCAAAAATACTTTAAACCGCTGTGATGGAGTAATCATGTATGTAAATAAGAATCTTAATTGTAATGTATCGGAACCTTGTATAAAAATTCTTCTTGTCTAGTGCTAACGCTTCCGGACACGGTAATAATAGGTATATATCGTACACCTTCTATAAGTAATACGGATGACTTTATTTCTTCACTTCAAACTTTACTTCAGCGATTCGATAATTTCAAGAACATTATTCTAACGGGCGATATTAATATAGACATTAAACATGATAGTTTAGACCCGAGCTGCCCTAATTATTTAAATACACTCGCGTTTCACGGAATTTTACCAGCTCATAGGTTACCTACTCGCCACAAAATGTGTTATGATCATATGATGCTGAAAACTACCAATTCTGCAAAATCAATTGTACTTAATAACGCTCCTACTGATCATTCAACGGTTCTTCTAAATCTAACATACAAGCAAAGCCGAGTTTTATTTAAAACAAAAGTTATAATTGATTACGTTTCAGCATTTAATGATATAAAAAACAAACTTTCGGATATATTGACTATTGAGGATCCGACAATCGCTACCAAAACGTTGATAAGTAGAATAACCGTAGCATTTAATAATAATAAAAAAACAATTACGATACCTAACAGAAAACGTCACCTACAGCCTTGGATGACCCCTGGTGTTTTGCGTTGCCTTAGGACTCGTGATAAACTCCATTTAAAACTTAAAAAGAATCCTGATAATCAGATAATAAAAATAACTTACACTCGATATAGAAATTTTTGTCATAAACTCGTTAGAAAACTAAAAACAAGCTATGAAAAAAATAAACTGGATAGCGCTACAAATTCTAAAACACTTTGGAAATCTATTAAATCAATATGTTATATTAGTAAGAATAAAACTGAACATATACATAAACTTATCAATCTTTCGTCATCCCCTGTACAATCTGCTAACCTTGTCAATGAACATTTTTCTAATATGGGTGGGAATTTGGCTGAAAAACTTAAAGCTTCACCCCTGCCGTCATCTCACAGTAGTATGTCAGTAACATTCACTCATATAAATTCCTTTGTTCTCCTCCATACCGACCCTACTGAAGTAGATACGATTATAAATAGTCTTTCTAGTAACTCTGCTCCTGGGTGGGACAATATTCCTACTTCATTTATTAAAATGGCCAGGCACACTCTTATACCAATATTGTGCCACATCTATAATCTTTGCTTCACAAACGGTTGTTTTCCTAAACCTTTCAAACAGGCTATTGTAACTCCAATATATAAGGGTGGGGATGGGAGTGATGTCGATAGCTACAGGCCGATTTCTGTGATTTCCGTACTAGCTAAAATTTTTGAAAAAATAATTAACAATCGCTTAAAACAATATCTCACTAATAATAATCTGTTGTCTTCAAACCAATTTGGCTTTAGAAATGGCATTTCCACTGAAGACGCAGTTCTAGCACTAACGAATGAAATAAGCAATCAATTGGATTCTGGTAACAAATGCGCTGGAGTGTTCCTTGACTTGGCTAAAGCTTTCAACACCGTGTCCATTCCCATCCTTCTTGAAAAGTTATATAATTTTGGTGTAAGAGGATTGCCACATGCACTTCTCTCAGACTACTTAACCGACCGTCAGCAAATATTAAAGTTGAATGAATATGTGAGCCAGCCCTCTAGTGTCAATTATGGTGTTCCACAGGGAAGCGTTTTAGGATCTACCCTGTTCCTAATATATGTAAACGATCTCTGTAATTATAACGTTCAAAACTGTAAAATATACACGTACGCTGATGATACAGCCCTGATCTTCAATGCAAAATCTTGGGACGAGCTTCATTCTATGGCTGAGTCGGGAATTCATCGAATTTCTTGCTGGTTAAGGTCCAACCTTTTAACATTAAATATAAGTAAAACTAAATATATAACTTTCTCAATCCGGAAAACCACACAACCCGACTCCCACTTTAATCTGAAAGTTCATAACTGTAATTATCCTAATTTTAACATTGCTTTTGTGATAACATATTGATAACAGATAAGTTAAAATATCTTGGTGTAATTATTGACCAGCATCTCACCTGGAGACCTCATATTGAGAGTATCGTTGACAAGATAAGAAAAATGACTTGGGTTTTCAAAAAACTTAGACACGTTGCGAGCGAGGCCACTCTTATTACCACCTACAAAGCACCAGCCCAATCTATATTGAGCTACTGTATCCCTGTATGGGGAGGTGCGGCTAAAACGCATTTAATAACTTTAGAAAGGGCGCAGAGGTCTCTCATAAAAGTAATGTTTTTCAAACCGTACCTTTTTCCAACGTTTGATTTACACAATGAGTACAAATTACTGACTACTCGTCAAATATATATAGTTAGGAATCAGAAGTGATTAACAAAATAAAAAAATAAACAATTCGAACAATCTAAAACTAATTTATTTAAAGATAAACCCACTTTAGACAATTAATCAATAAGTCAACTAAAACGTCTACTAATTTAGTAGCCGCAAGTAAATCGTACGGAACTAGAAATACTGCCCAGTATCGATCCCTACAACCTTATCGCTCGGCGACCTAACGCAGAATGCCCCCCAACACTACTGAACAAGCCTTTATATAGACAGTGGTGGGGATCGACACTGTTCACAACAAGTTTCGGCTTACACGGCCTCTCCTGACTGTGCACCGTCCTCGGCTGCACTCGGGACTTCTTCTTCAGGTAGGCATGGGCGACTCTTTGAGCACCGTCTTCACCCGTAACACCTGAAGCACACGGAGAAACTGTGGGAGCACCTGAGGCTTCACTGTCATCATCCTCGCAATCTGTTGAGGAAACCGAGTTTAATTAACATTGAAAATGCACAGCGATGCCTGTTCAATCATTCATCAAACATTCAAGGCCCTCATACAAAAATAATCTTTCGTAACAGAGATAAAAGCACTCCCATTTCAAAAATATCCATACATCGTCTGATAAAAGTCTCTTTCAACCTCATACTTTGAACTTGCAAGTTCTCCCACGTTAAAAACGTGAACCAGGACAGCGCCTGCCAGGACTGCGCCTGATACGTATTCATAGAACACGTATACCACATGTACACCGGGACTGAGCCCGCCAGGACTGCGCCTGCAACGCGTTCGTTAAACATGTACACCGGGACTGAGCCCGCCAGGACTGCGCCTGCAACGCGTTCGTTAAACATGTACACAGGGACTGAGCCCGCCAGGACTGCGCCTGCAACGCGTTCGTTGAACATGTACACCGGGACTGAGCCCGCCAGGACTGCGCCTGCAACGCGTTCATTAAACATGTACACCGGGACTGAGCCCGCCAGGACTACGCCTGTAACGCGTTGGATGAACTTGTACACCGGGACTGCGCCGGGACGGCGTCCTGCTGCGCAAAGCACCCTCTTCGAGTGCACAAACTGGCTACGTAGGCACACGCTGCATCGACGGCGCCAGCGCACTACAGGCACACGCAACCACAGCGGCGCGAACGCACCACAGCCGCCTCACAGCATGCCAGTTGCCGCATAAAACATGTCAAAACATAAATAGGAAAATATTAGATTCCTATTACTTAATCACCTCAGGTAAACACAGTCGCCGCAGCGTGCACAATACACAGTACGTCTTACCTAAGATTATTTCTTACTACGAGAGTGGGGGTGTGAGCGACTCACAACCGCACGTGACACGCCATACTCACACGAGACACTAGCGGCGGGAGCATGTCAAACTCACATGAGACACCAGCAGCAAGAGCATGTCACACTCACATGTGACACCATCGAAGGGAGCACACCACACTCACATGTGACACACCAGCGGCGCGGGCGGCTCACAAGCCACACCAAAGCAGTAGCTGCGTAGGCGCCTCTTGTCCCGTGCACAGCTCTTCCACATGTAAGCAGTATATGTCAAAACATAAAACGTAAACAAAGATTCAAATAACTGTTATGCCTTACGCGAATAGATGTCGTACAATGAGTGAAAATAGGCTCGGTCATATCTGACCATAACCGAGTCAAAAACTCATCATTACTGAAAAATCACAAAATAAAAATTAAAACAAAATGACAGTAATTGTCTTTTGACAATTTCACAAACTTCATAAGTAATAAACATTCATATGTGCTTAAGTCCTTTATCATATAATCGCGAGCAACATCTTGCTCCGATCCCCAATACAAAAGGCACACCTTTTCTCAATAGCTTGGCAATACAAGCAGTCTTTTTAGGCGTATTCAGCAATGTACCTGCGGAAATAACCTGCGAGCCCAAAGAACTGACGCATCTCGTGCACCTCTTTTACGTTTGTGGGTTTCAGGGACTTAACTAGAGCATCAGTTTTACTCGGACTCGGCCGTATTTGACCCTGTTCAATCAACTTGTTTGTCACCGTGCTTACCACACGAGAAACATGTCACCTGTCCTCTACTAGATGCTTCGCGTTTACGAGGTTTGTGCGTTTCAGCAACTGACGAGAGTATGTGATAACCGGTAGCACTTTACGTGTTCTTCGGTTTAACGTACACGGACAAAAATTCGACCAAGTCCTTCGGCTGCCGTTTGGCGTTGGTAGCCGCGTAACTTTCAGGACACCATTCGCCTTTCCAGAGCACCATGTGCAGGGCCGCGGCATGAACGGTCTTGCTCTTGGCACCACTCAGCAACTTTAGTTCGTTTCAGTCGCTAGGCAACACTTTTACGACGAAGTATGGCCCTCTCATGCCAGCATCAAGCTTTCCCGTTGACTGAGAGTACTTGATCACGAACACCTGATCGTTGATTTGAAATTGTCTTGGCGGACGTGTTGTAGTGCCTTGACGACCACCAAAGTATCCAATTCATAGGAGTGGTATTTAGATTCCTCACTTTGAGTTGTTTTACTACAATAAACTCGCTTACCTCCATCTGCGTGAATCTGCATTAGGACCGCACCATACCCTACGCTACTGGTGTTGGTATGTGGCTCAGTAGGAAGGCTGGGATCAAAATTTGCCAATATGGGCTCGCTGGTCAACTGCCTTATGAGATCTTATCGTACGCGATCCTGCCCAGGCCCCCATTCAAACTTGACCTCTTTCTTTGTTAGCCCTCGATAAAGCGTCCGAAATATCCCGCCAAGCCTAGAAACCGGCGAACCTGTCTAACGTTGTTAAGAGTCGGTACGTTGACCAACGATTTGATATCATGTAGGCTCTGAAATCCACGCACATTCTGTCCGAGCCATTCTTTTTCTTGACCAAAATGATCGAACTTGCGTATTCAGAATCCGATTCTCTAATAATTTTTTTTATCAAAAAGGTCCTGACAAATCTCGCGAACCTTAAATCTTTCTTCTTCTTCTTAGCTTCACGCTTTATTCCGCATATTGCAGGGTAGGCAACGGGAACTGCAGGAACCATTTGAACCTAGTGTTAAGACACTCCGTTACTTAGTTCCTCCTTTCTCCGTCCCCCACTTTCTATCTCTTTTAAATCTTTCCTGGTAGGATAAACGATACGGATGGTATGCAACCGGAGCCTTGTCAATCTGATGTGCATTTTGCCAGTATTCACAGTTGTGGTATAACTTCCATCACCTTGGCAAGTTCTGGACCTTCGAGTGAATACTCCTCAGTATTCACTTGTATAGATTCACTAGCACTCACTGTATTTACTTCCGTTACGATACTAGGCATATAAGTTAGGTATTGCTCATATTTTGTACGAACAAATGTAACACCCTCCCGATTGAGAACGTCTGTTCTTATAATAATAGGTTCGGGTATAATGTCAAAATCTACCTCGACTGCAATTTTACTGAACTCAACCGTCAAAGTAATGTATTCGCGAGCAACAAACTCTGTCACCTATTCCTTTTAAAGTACAGTTTGTATGCTTCGGGGAGCCAGAAAATAATCTACTATCGCAGACGAGATTAAAGACACGTTGAGTGTACCACTTTCTATGAGGACATAAACGGGTATGCCCTGAATTACCGCTGAGTTTACATTAGTGTTACGATCCGAGTTAAAAAAATTCATTACACAAATTAACTTTTCGATGACTATTACTGCTTTAAGCCTCCGACCGAACTTTGACAAAATAGTCACTTTCCCTATGTCCCACCTTCTTACAAAAAGCACACGAAAGTCTAGTGTTATTGTTGGTCTTAACCGCAAAGTTACGTTTCTTGGGGCATTTATTTTACGTGACCCGTCTGACCGCAGTTATAACAATTACTCCCGAGCCTACTGGAATTATTGTGAATACGTTTTTTGTTTACGCATGAGTTAGATGGCACCGATTTGCCAAACGGTTAATTATGAGTTCCGCGGCTAGGTTTAGTATAAGTAGCTAAAAAAGATACAAGGTTTTCTGCCGTTAGCACAGCATTGGTAGCTGCCGCACGTACCTGTTTATCGCCGATACCATAAAGCACTATTTGAACCATAAGTTCCTCACTAAACCCCTTGATCACGCGTAATCGTAATAATAAACGACAGGCATACTCGGCGTACGTACATAAAGCTTTAAATTTCTTCACGAAGCTAGTCCACGAACGATCATTTGTGTTCCAGTCATTCAGCCAGACCTTCACGTCACCCCTCAAACAATCTGCTACAAGAAAAAAACACTCGAGATCGTTCCAATTATTCCTGCGAGCCTAACCCTATTTACCTCGTTTTACCAAATCTCATAAGTTACCGATGGATCAAAGTTAGACACGTAATAGTTGCTAGGTTTTGACTTTGTTAGCGTACCAATCACATCGGCCAGCGTTTGAGCCACAGAAGTATCGCTTTTAACAAACTTTGCTGCGTTCGCTTCAATAACTGTTAAACGTGACATAATCGTACTCAACGCGCTTCCCACAGCAACATCTCGAGGGCGAGATTGCGATTTATTTCGGTGACGATTCGCAATTGAACGCGACTTGGATCTTTTACAATAATAATCGTCTTGTGTACGCGAGCGATTACGATGTAATTGAATTCGGCGATACTTCGACGTGCGCGACCTGTCGTGACGCGAATATGAACGACTTCTACTGCGACGGTGGTAGTTTCTACTGCTACGTAAACGTAACCGCTCATGAGATCTATCGCGTCGCGAACGTGAGCAATGACTGTTGCGTCGCACTACCCCCGACAGCGTTACGAGGCGGCGTCCGAACTGACCGTTCACGAGGAACATGTGGCATTTTTACGAATATTAATGGATGCTTACTAACACCGACTTAATTGTGAGCGAAATTCTATCCCACTTCTGAAGTTAGGAATCAGAAGTGATTAACAAAATAAAAAAATAAACAATTCGAACAATCTAAAACTAATTTATTTAAAGATAAACCCACTTTAGACAATTAATCAATAAGTCAACTAAAACGTCTACTAATTTAGTAGCCGCAAGTAAATCGTACGGAACTAGAAATACTGCCCAGTATCGATCCCTACAACCTTATCGCTCGGCGACCTAACGCAGAATGCCCCCCAACACTACTGAACAAGCCTTTATATAGACAGTGGTGGGGATCGACACTGTTCACAACAAGTTTCGGCTTACAATATATTAAATTGTATACTTAAAATCCATCATCATTTACCTTTTGTTCCCACTCAAACTCAAAACCGTAGGCGTAAATATGTCTGTCCTATCCCTACTAGTAAAACAAAATTTAAGAAAATGTAGTACAATTATCAGTCGTCATATCTTTGTAATAAACTAAACAGTAGGCTTGACTTCTACAGACTGACAAAGACCAAAGTAAAGAAGAGAAGAAACTGCTTAGCATTCCATGGATTCACCGTGCGGGTGCCGGGCCCATCGCGTTGTAGGAAGAGGAGCTCCGATCAGCGCTTGGGACATGCGACCCAAGTGTAGGTTTAAAGGGGCCCCTTTAAAATGCA
This sequence comes from Dione vanillae, assembly GCA_037178615.1. Classification (NCBI taxonomy): domain Eukaryota; kingdom Metazoa; phylum Arthropoda; class Insecta; order Lepidoptera; family Nymphalidae; genus Dione; species Dione vanillae. Next base: position 390,230 of record JAZFAU010000162.1, read on the forward strand.
TTAACGCTCACCTTCACTGTCCGAGCTCCTCCCACTACCTAACCAAATTCGAAAAGATTCTGCTAATGCCGCCTTTGAAGTACGTTCTAGAAATGTATTAGTAATAGTTCTAGACAGGCCGAGATCTTTTAGCAAGCTAAAGAGAGATTTCGCTGTTATACCTCTCGCTCCTACTTCTACCGCGTATGAATTTACTCTAAACCTATTCCTGGTCAGTTCGTTAGTAAGCTCGAAATATTTATTAAGTTTGAAGCTATGACTTTTAGGTATATTAGTCTCCCACGGAACTGTAAGTTCTACCAGTACTACGCGTTTTAGGTTTCGAGAATAAAGAAAAATATCAGGTCTGGATGACGAAACACCAATGTCCTCAGGGATTTTATACTGTTTCTCATACGTGTCCATCAAAAGAGTCCAATCAGGAGCTGGATCTAATATTGAGAAAGGTTTGTGCGTGTGTTTTTTAACAGAACCTTCTTTCACAAACTCTGTTGAACGTTTGCTGGTTGTAATGTTTCTCTGTGCTCTTGCTACTGAAAGACTAACGGCTTCACGTATAATTTCTAGTACCTTGTCATGGCGCCGCGAGTATTGACCACTTTCCAGGAGTACCCTACACCCCACCAGCATATGTTTAGCTGTCCCCACTGCCTCTTTACAGATGTAGCAAGATTTATCGGTAGCTTTACCCCATCTCACTAAATTACTTTGATCTGGAAGAGTCATTTGGAACGCATTCAGGTAGAATTTTAATAGTGCTGGAGACCAGTCATGAATTAGGGTGCGCCATTTTAAAGCTAAAGGGATACAAAATTCTCCTAGAGTTAGCCACTCGTTTTGCATTTCTAACCCCATTGCGTGCATCTTATACCTATCATTCTCGTCTTGCCGTATAAAAGATTTTATTATGTCCATATCTTGAACTTTCCTCTTTGATCCTAACCCTACTTTACTTGATTGTGCTCCTATCATAAATTGTTTATGGAACTTAAGTCTTGACTCGAGCTCTGGGACACTTCTGTCTTTTGGAAGTGAGGTAACAATCTCATCTCGTGATTTTCCCAGAATATGTGTTTTGGCAACTCTTAGATGTTTATAGAGCTCCGATGGTTTCTTTAATCTCAACCCAAAGTTATTTTTTTCCCTAAATAAGGTTGAGGTGTCTGCCGAATGCGCTAGCCCAAGCCAAAACTTCAGTATCTTTATGACGCTTGCATCTAACTTAGCCAAGAGGGTGTTATTAAAATCATATACGAGGAAAGGCCAATTCAGACGTGATGTTAGAAAATTGTCGTATATCCAAACTTTTTTGACATTACTTATAGGTTGATGTTCTACCTTTTCAAGATCTGTCAAAAAGCTGTCGACTAGTACATCTAAAGATGGAGTACGGCCTTTATAATCTATTTTCTTGCCGAGAAATTTAAAAGGTGCCGCTTCGGAAACTATAGAAATGCTTTTACCATCTATTTTAAGTCCCGGATCGTATGAGGTATAATTAGTGTTTCGTCTACCCAGACATAAGCAGTGACACTTACTAGGTTTTGTCCTCATTCCCTTCGTCCACGCACAAAATTCTTCCACTTCATCCAATAGCAGCTGACATTGCTTTGGATTCCTAGTAAGTATCGCGAGATCGTCCGCAAAAGCAAGAATGGATTCTGTGTATTTATTGTTTAACTTAAACCGATAACCCCATTTTCTCTCATGTTTAATTAAATTATCTATTAAAATATTTATGACGATATTAAATATTATTGGGGATAAACAACAACCCTGGAAAAGACCTACTCTATAGCTTAAAGGTTTTGAATTACCGATTTTTGAGGTTATAACGAATTTTAATTTTGAATAGTATGACGCGATTATGTTGCTTACTATTGTAGGAAAGTTGTACCATTTTAAAGCAAACATCAATAGATCGTGTTGTACTGATCCGAACGCGTTTTCTAAATCTATCCAACATACCGTAATTTGCCTCTCACACTTTCTGGCGTCTTTTAAGCTTTCGGTTAACAAAGTATTATGCTCCAGGCATCCAGAAATTCCAGGTAGGAACCCTTTCTGGTAGCTCGGCCTGAAGTACCTATTGCTAATCATAAAATGGGTCATTTTCGTTTGAAATATTGAGAAAAAGATTTTAGACAAAGTATTCGTAAGAGCAATCGGCCTAGTAGCCTTTGGATCTGTTACCCGGTCTTTTTTGGGAATGAGGACAAATATCGCTTCTCCAAATGACGTAGGTATTTGCTTTCTTGACCAGATTTTACCATATAAGTTGTGGAGGTGTTTACGAACAGATGAACATTTTTTGTAAACTATATAGGGGATACCATCAGGACCTGGAGCTGATTTAGATGGTTTCTTTTTGATTTGATTATTTATTTCCTCTAAAGTTGGTGGGTCAACTTGAAAGTCAACGTGAGGAATCTCAGGTCGTTGGTTGTTTGGCTCCATATATAGCCTTTCTATATTAGGCACTTAGTACGTGATTTTATAATGTTCATAAGTTGCCTCATCGGTCAAGAGAAGCTTACCTCTATCTTCCTTAAAAATGTTTTTAGAGTACTCAAAAGGATTTTTATCGAAAGCAACCTCGTGTTTTGCCCGATCAAAATTTGTATGACGTTCCGCGATCTGTATCGATATACCCTGAATTAATTTCAAGGTTGACCGTAGCGCCCTAGACAATTGGTGACTAAGATAATTATCGCCTAGAGCTTTGGCCGCACGAAGATTCTTTTTTAGCTCTCTTTTTTTCCTCCTCATTTTCGACTTGAACGCGTTTTCTTTGTTTTTACGAGCGTAATGATTTGAAGGTGGATATATTTCGTTGAAATAGTCATAAATAGTTTTTTGGAAAGTCTCTACTTGCATGTCTAACTCCTGCTTCGAGCCCGGATGCTCTAACAGGACCGCTAATCGTTCTCGTCGTGTACTTTCCATGTCGATTGCTTTAAATTGGGAATGCTAAGACGTGTCCGGGTAGAAATGGACTCCTGATATTTTTCACTCAATGGCTCACCATGGGACATATGAGGGTCAACTCTATCCGCAGTGATAGTCGAAGAGCTTACCGACGACAGCCGTGCTTCAACACCATCATGTGTTTTAAGATGTTTAATATACCAGGCTCTTCTCTTGTAATTTTTCCCGCACGTGGGGCATTTCAAGTCCGTATTCGCGCCGCTTTCGTTGTTTGTTCCAACCGGTGGACAGATCTTCCGCCCCCCCTCTCGGACTGTCCCAGGGGTATTTTTCTTTTTTGGACTTTTAGCTTTTAGGATTTCCTGGGCTTGGCTTGCTAGGCCATTGCCCTCGGCTGTCTTTCCAACAGTCAGCTGTCTTCCCAGCTGCCAGCTGTCTTTCCAGCAGTCAACTGTCTTTCCAGCGTCATCCCGTCTCTCCGGGTTGTCATTTTAAATGAGAAGAAACTGCTTAGCATTCCATGGATTCACCGTGCGGGTGCCGGGCCCATCGCGTTGTAGGAAGAGGAGCTTCGATCAGCGCTTGGGACTTGCGACCCAAGTGTAGGTTTAAAGGGGCCCCTTTAAAATGCATTAACGCTCACCTTCACTGTCCGAGCTCCTCCCACTACCTAACCAAATTCGAAAAGATTCTGCTAATGCCGCCTTTGAAGTACGTTCTAGAAATGTATTAGTAATAGTTCTAGACAGGCCGAGATCTTTTAGCAAGCTAAAGAGAGATTTCGCTGTTATACCTCTCCCTCCTACTTCTACCGCGTATGAATTTACTCTAAACCTATTCCTGGTCAGTTCGTTAGTAAGCTCGAAATATTTATTAAGTTTGAAGCTATGACTTTTAGGTATATTAGTCTCCCACGGAACTGTAAGTTCTACCAGTACTACGCGTTTTAGGTTTCGAGAATAAAGAAAAATATCAGGTCTGGATGACGAAACACCAATGTCCTCAGGGATTTTATACTGTTTCTCATACGTGTCCATCAAAAGAGTCCAATCAGGAGCTGGATCTAATATTGAGAAAGGTTTTTGCGTGTGTTTTTTAACAGAACCTTCTTTCACAAACTCTGTTGAACGTTTGCTGGTTGTAATGTTTCTCTGTGCTCTTGCTACTGAAAGACTAACGGCTTCACGTATAATTTCTAGTACCTTGTCATGGCGCCGCGAGTATTGACCACTTTCCAGGAGTACCCTACACCCCACCAGCATATGTTTAGCTGTCCCCACTGCCTCTTTACAGATGTAGCAAGATTTATCGGTAGCTTTACCCCATCTCACTAAATTACTTTGATCTGGAAGAGTCATTTGGAACGCATTCAGGTAGAATTTTAATACTGCTGGAGACCAGTCATGAATTAGGGTGCGCCATTTTAAAGCTAAAGGGATACAAAATTCTCCTAGAGTTAGCCACTCGTTTTGCATTTCTAACCCCATTGCGTGCATCTTATACCTATCATTCTCGTCTTGCCGTATAAAAGATTTTATTATGTCCATATCTTGAACTTTCCTCTTTGATCCTAACCCTACTTTACTTGATTGTGCTCCTATCATAAATTGTTTATGGAACTTAAGTCTTGACTCGAGCTCTGGGACACTTCTGTCTTTTGGAAGTGAGGTAACAATCTCATCTCGTGATTTTCCCAGAATATGTGTTTTGGCAACTCTTAGATGTTTATAGAGCTCCGATGGTTTCTTTAATCTCAACCCAAAGTTATTTTTTTCCCTAAATAAGGTTGAGGTGTCTGCCGAATGCGCTAGCCCAAGCCAAAACTTCAGTATCTTTATGACGCTTGCATCTAACTTAGCCAAGAGGGTTTTATTAAAATCATATACGAGGAAAGGCCAATTCAGACGTGATGTTAGAAAATTGTCGTATATCCAAACTTTTTTGACATTACTTATAGGTTGATGTTCTACCTTTTCAAGATCTGTCAAAAAGCTGTCGACTAGTACATCTAAAGATGGAGTACGGCCTTTATAATCTATTTTCTTACCGAGAAATTTAAAAGGTGCCGCTTCGGAAACTATAGAAATGCTTTTACCATCTATTTTAAGTCCCGGATCGTATGAGGTATATTTAGTGTTTCGTCTACCCAGACATAAGCAGTGACACTTACTAGGTTTTGTCCTCATTCCCTTCGTCCACGCACAAAATTCTTCCACTTCATCCAATAGCAGCTGACATTGCTTTGGATTCCTAGTAAGTATCGCGAGATCGTCCGCAAAAGCAAGAATGGATTCTGTGTATTTATTGTTTAACTTAAACCGATAACCCCATTTTCTCTCATGTTTATTTAAATTATCTATTAAAATATTTATGACGATATTAAATATTATTGGGGATAAACAACAACCCTGGAAAAGACCTACTCTATAGCTTAAAGGTTTTGAATTACCGTTTTTTGAGGTTATAACGAATTTTAATTTTGAATAGTATGACGCGATTATGTTGCTTACTATTTTAGGAAAGTTGTACCATTTTAAAGCAAACATCAATAGATCGTGTTGTACTGATCCGAACGCGTTTTCAAAATCTATCCAACATACCGTAATTTGCCTCTCACACTTTCTGGCGTCTTTTAAGCTTTCGGTTAACAAAGTATTATGCTCCAGGCATCCAGAAATTCCATGTAGGAACCCTTTCTGGTAGCTCGGCCTGAAGTACCTATTGCTAATCATAAAATGGGTCATTTTCGTTTGAAATATTGAGAAAAAGATTTTAGACAAAGTATTCGTAAGAGCAATCGGCCTAGTAGCCTTTGGATCTGTTACCCGGTCTTTTTTGGGAATGAGGACAAATATCGCTTCTCCAAATGACGTAGGTATTTGCTTTCTTGACCAGATTTTACCATATAAGTTGTGGAGGTGTTTACGAACAGATGAACATTTTTTGTAAACTATATAGGGGATACCATCAGGACCTGGAGCTGATATAGATGGTTTCTTTTTGATTTGATTATTTATTTCCTCTAAAGTTGGTGGGTCAACTTGAAAGTCAACGTGAGGAATCTCAGGTCGTTGGTTGTTTGGCTCCATATATAGCCTTTCTATATTAGGCACTTCGTACGTGATTTTATAATGTTCATAAGTTGCCTCATCGGTCAAGAGAAGCTTACCTCTATCTTCCTTAAAAATGTTTTTTGAGTACTCAAAAGGATTTTTATCGAAAGCAACCTCGTGTTTTGCCCGATCAAAATTTGTATGACGTTCCGCGATCTGTATCGATATACCCTGAATTAATTTCAAGGTTGACCGTAGCGCCCTAGACAATTGGTGACTAAGATAATTATCGCCTAGAGCTTTGGCCGCACGAAGATTCTTTTTTAGCTCTCTTTTTTTCCTCCTCATTTTCGACTTGAACGCGTTTTCTTTGTTTTTACGAGCGTAATGATTTGAAGGTGGATATATTTCGTTGAAATAGTCATAAATAGTTTTTTGAAAAGTCTCTACTTGCATGTCTAATTCCTGCTTCGAGCCCGGATGCTCTAACAGGACCGCTAATCGTTCTCGTCGTGTACTTTCCATGTCGATTGCTTTAAATTGGGAATGCTAAGACGTGTCCGGGTGGAAATGGACTCCTGATATTTTTCACTCAATGGCTCACCATGGGACATATGAGGGTCAACTCTATCCGCAGTGATAGTCGAAGAGCTTACCGACGACAGCCGTGCTTCAACACCATCATGTGTTTTAAGATGTTTAATATACCAGGCTCTTCTCTTGTAATTTTTCCCGCACGTGGGGCATTTCAAGTCCGTATTCGCGCCGCTTTCGTTGTTTGTTCCAACCGGTGGACAGATCTTCCGCCCCCCCTCTCGGACTGTCCCAGGGGTATTTTTCTTTTTTGGACTTTTAGCTTTTAGGATTTCCTGGGCTTGGCTTGCTAGGCCATTGCCCTCGGCTGTCTTTCCAACAGTCAGCTGTCTTCCCAGCTGCCAGCTGTCTTTCCAGCAGTCAACTGTCTTTCCAGCGTCATCCCGTCTCTCCGGGTTGTCATTTTAAATGAGAAGAAACTGCTTAGCATTCCATGGATTCACCGTGCGGGTGCCGGGCCCATCGCGTTGTAGGAAGAGGAGCTCCGATCAGCGCTTGGGACATGCGACACAAGTGTAGGTTTAAAGGGGCCCCTTTAAAATGCATTAACGCTCACCTTCACTGTCCGAGCTCCTCCCACTACCTAACCAAATTCGAAAAGATTCTGCTAATGCCGCCTTTGAAGTACGTTCTAGAAATGTATTAGTAATAGTTCTAGACAGGCCGAGATCTTTTAGCAAGCTAAAGAGAGATTTCGCTGTTATACCTCTCGCTCCTACTTCTACCGCGTATGAATTTACTCTAAACCTATTCCTGGTCAGTTCGTTAGTAAGCTCGAAATATTTATTAAGTTTGAAACTATGACTTTTAGGTATATTAGTCTCCCACGGAACTGTAAGTTCTACCAGTACTACGCGTTTTAGGTTTCGAGAATAAAGAAAAATATCAGGTCTGGATGACGAAACACCAATGTCCTCAGGGATTTTATACTGTTTCTCATACGTGTCCATCAAAAGAGTCCAATCAGGAGCTGGATCTAATATTGAGAAAGGTTTTTGCGTGTGTTTTTTAACAGAACTAACTTTACTCACGTATAATTATGATGAAACTGAAAAATTGATAATTAATCTAAACTTTTCACAATTATAATAAAATTATATATGTTTAAGTGTACACACACACATACACACACATACACACACACATACACACACACATACAAACACACACACACAGACACACACGCTCGCACACACACACACTATTTTTTTTTCTAGTTACGTTATAAAATTGTTCACATTTTTTTTTTTATATTAAAATACTACTAAGTATAAATCTGTGTAACAAAGTCATTGTTGACTTTCTAGTTGTCTTGGTGGATGAGCGGGGCACCCAGTAATACGGGTTTGCACCTAGTACAGGGGCCCTTGCAACTTGTTTATAATGTAATCCTTAAGTCAATAAAGTTTTTTTTTATATTTTTATTTTATTTATTTTTTCCTATTTCCATTTTCTTCGCTCTGACAACTAGGCATAGCGTTGAGTTCCGCCACTCAATACGTAATGCCTCAAAAAAGGTGGAAAGAGAGGACGGAGAAAACAACAGAGTGTCTTAACACTAGGTTCCTATGGTTCCTGCAGTTCCCTCTGCCTACCCTGCTATGTGCGAGATAGAGCGTGAAGCTAAAAAAATTATTGCTTGTAACAGAGTTTTCAAATTACTTTGTACCGTGGAACCTTATTTTACGACTCTTCCAATTTTTTCACGTAAATAACGTCACGGGCGCTAGGTATACATATTTTAAGCAAAATATCCTGAATTTAATTAATAATTTATATATCATATTTGACGTACAGGACAGAGCTTAAACGAGAACCTTGAACAAGTAAAAAAAAACTTAAACATTTATAAAAAAATATATAAGTAATTACCAACTGAAATTGAATCCTTAATTATACATCAATTTCATTTTGATGACAGCAATATGTGCATTTAATATACTTCACTTATTACAATACAACAGACTTTTTTTTTTTTTTTTTATATTATAGGTAGCAAACGAGCTGACAGATCACCTGATGGTAAGTGAATACTGCCGCCCATGGACATTTGCAACACCAGAAGAGCTACAAAATGCATTGCCGGCCTTTTAGATGGGAATACGCTCTTTTCTTGAAGGTCTGCAGGTCGTATCTGTCCGGAAATACCGAATGCGGCAACTCATTCCACAATTTTGTGGTGCGGGGCAGAAAATTTCTGTTAAAACGTACAGTAGTACTCTGCCAACTGTCAAGGTGGTGGGGGTGGTAGAGTTGTCGCATAGATCGATGACGGAAAGAGGCGGCAGGGATCAGCCCGAACAGTTCTTCAGAGCACTCCCCATGATATATGCGGTAGAGAATGCATAGCGAGGCTACATCTCTACGCAGTGCCAAGGAGTCGAGCCGGTCAGAAATCTTTTCGCAATCGACAATTCGAGTCGCTCTCCTTTGAATGCGGTCTAGAGGGAGAAGCTGGTACTGGGGAGCCCCTGCCCAAAGGTGTGAACAGTATTCCATGTGAGGCCGAACCTGAGCTTTATAAAGCTGCAGGCGGTGAGCCGGCGTGAAATACTGTTTCAATCTATTGAGCACACCGAGCTTCTTCGAGGCTAATTTAGCCTTAACCTCCAGATGACCACGAAACTGGACTTCGCTCGATATGTCGACGCCAAGAATTCCGATATTGGCTGTGGCAGTTACAGGAGTACTCTCGAAACGGAACGATACGACAAATGGCAGCTTTTTTTCTCTCCTCCTTGCAGACTCCTTCTCCATATTATTTTTAAGTTATGATAATTTTATTTTTTTATCATCAATATTAATTATAATACTATTAATCAATACTGATCATAAAATACTAGTAACTTTACATTTCTTCTTTATTGTCACTTAGAATTAGGCTGTTTCACTATGATAAATATTTACTTAATTCCGAATGCAAATACATAAGTACCTTTTATGCATCTGTTAATGTTTTTATTAATGCACTGAAATTAATTACTGTAAAAAGCAATTGTAACGAAGCCTAATATTATTTTAGCCACTATCAGATTTTAAAGTTTTGCAAATACTCCACAAACGAGCGCCTGCAGGAAAGTTGATATGGCTTTGTGAACTTTGGAAATCTTCGTTTTTATGTTTATTTTGATCTTTGACTTTTCAAAGTCTAGCTTCTCTATAAATTGACTAGTCCGTGATGCTATGTTAGATTTAACAAGTAAAAATCTTATTTAAATATGCATTACAAAATGAGTTATAATTTCAAACAAAAATATTATAATTTGAGTCAATATGTTAAAAAATCATAAAAAATCTTTACCCACGCCATAGCTTTTTGCCTGAGATAGCAAAAGAGTAAATAATAAAACTTTTTTCAGGTACATAAACAACGAAATTATGTCAAATTGATTTAGGTGTGTAAAATGAAGATTATTGTTATTGAAATCAAATGTCACGTTATATATCATGAGAGTGAAAAAAAAGTTTTAACAGCTCTATGAAGGATTACTGCACGATGAGTTTGCGACAAAGTTTCTTTGAATTAGGATGTATTTGGTTTATATTTTTTATTTATATTTATTTATAAATTATAATTCTCGTGTCGTCTGTAATACAAATATTTATATTAGCTTCTATTCTACAGCAGCTTCAAATTCTGCGTGGCTTGGCTTCCTACCAGCTTCAACTAATAATTTGTTATTTATAGCTGTGATCATCTTGTGCTATTATGAAAGTAAATTTGTCAAAACACTCCATTAAACTAACACAGATTAACAACACTTAACGCTGCGCTTCATGAAGGAATCGACTCCATGACCTTAAAACGTATATATACAGCTTAAAATAATGAATTAGTAGTTGAAGCTAGTAGGAAGCCAAACCATATAGAATTATCACATTATACACTATTATTTCTAAACTTTACAAAATATAAAACATTACTTGGCAACGTTACTATAAGTTTCTATATATATGTACATATCGTAATTATACTTATAGTATCTAATGACCCAATATATTTGTATTCTATGTCATGATTTATCTTCACAGATCAAAGTAATTCATTAAACCAAACATTAATTAAATCTCCATACTGATGAATATCTCTACAGCAATAGATCTGGAATAGAGATAAGTAATTGTGGCGGGGTTACAGTGTGGGGGGTATGAATTTGTAGCTCTCGCCAACTGTGGTAATCGATTCGTTTAGTTACACCATTTTACAAATAGCTCATGATGATAGTAAGAGATCATTTCATTTAATTTGTATCAATTAGTCAATAGTTTTAATCATTAAAAAAAGGGAGCGAGGATTTTTTGGTTTTAAGCAAGAATTCTTTTCAAAGAAATGGTTACTTGTATTATCAGATGTCCAAATTGTAACGTTGGGACCGTCAGCCTGTTGTTTCTTTAATAGTCGCTATCTTTTGTACCTCAACAGCCACAATCGAGGACAAAATTATGAAATATAGCGCCAGAAGCTTTCTACTTTCCTTATTCCTTGTAAAGTAATAGACATAATTCGACAAGTTTTTGAATTAAATACGGTAATATTATGTATTTTATATGTATGATTTCACAATAATTAAACACTTTTTTGAAATGAATTTCAAGAAGCTTTTAATTTTTTCACAATTCTATTATATTTTAAGGTATTTTATACTTGTACTTAAATACAAAATTACGAACGATTGCTTTTGATTACGTTCATCTTACTTTCTGTAGATAGCTTAACTAACTTGTGTAGATACGCAAAATAAGAGACAACATTTACGACATAAAAGAGCGATTACCTTTCTTTTGTATACAATTTGACAGTTGAAATATAGTATTTTAACATTATGTTAAAATATTATTTCTTTCCCCATGTAAGCTTAGTTAGTTTCAATAGAATAAACATAGCACATGACGTAGGATTTGTTATCTACGTAGAATACGACACGACAAGGAAAATTCTTTGAATTTGTAGTTGAAGGCAATATTATTTCATGAAGACTGAAATTACCTTTGTTAGCTTTAAAAAGAAAGATGTTAAAGATGATTTTATTAATTTTTAAAATAAAGAAAATGAAATCGAGTGCACTTATTTTGTCTAAAAATATAAAAAAGAAAAATATAAGTAATACCTTTCAGTTATAAAAAATAAAACCCAATTTCACTTCAAGTAATTCGGTTAGTTTGTCGATCTCGTTCGTTAGTGATCTATTCAGTGCCTCTGCGGACGTACTGCGCGCCGTCAATATTGGACGGGCTGATAGTCTATTGTCGATGTCTTGAGGTATAGCGTACTATAGCGTACTATAGAATCTTTACCAAAATTTCATTTTACTTTAGTATTTTATTATATAAGAATATTTTAATATATTTTTATTGTAAATGAAATTTTTATTTTGTTTGTTATTTAAAGATGTATTTATATAGAATAAATAATAAATAATCTACTAATTATTAGAAAAATACAATTGTCTTACTCTTTACATTTTCAATATATTTAACATAGTTAAAAGCTTAATAATGGTGACGTAATTTTTGTCAAAAATAAAATTTGAAACACACTAAAAAATCCTGACCTATTTTGCTTCTTCATATTTATAAGTAAGTTTATCATGCAGACATTACATTTTATATAACCAATTTAAAATATGTTTTAAATTCGTGAAATATTCGCAAAGTTACATAAGAAAAAGAAATGTAATCTGAAATGGAGGATTCAAAGTAAAAGCTTGTTACTATAGCATTATCAAAAGATACCCCTGAGCACTGGCTAACTAAATAAACAGCTCAATTCCACTATTTGAGTGACTCCGTCAGTCTCAACTACAAGTACTAAGTTAATTAGAGTATCTTGCACGTCGCAGATTATTACGTAATACTAAAATGCATTTATCTAAGTCTTATAGCAATTGCAAAATAAAATTAACATAAACCGACAGACTACGACTCTGTCTATACGTCACAAAGTCTGTTTTATTAATGAAAATAATAATTTGGTAAATATTATTGGTTCTCAATTTTTTTTTTATTTATTGACAAAAAGCATTTTTGTTACAATCTATTAGAAACACAAATAACATTCCACTTAAACCTGTATGGTTTCTGTGTAAGGCTTATACTAAGATTTAACTATTAGTTAATGCTAGTGCTACTTACAATACGACAATCATTTATTTTCTTCTTATTAGTATTTTTAATTGAATTTATGAAATAAGTTTTAAGTATATTTATGGGATTTGAATTATTCATGTACACGTCGCGTATTTGAGGAGGGAGAATTTGATTTGAGAATGTTTTTATTAAAATGTCAACTGACGGAAACTGCAAAATGGAGGACGGATTACCAACTCATTACAGGCGGAACACGTGAGGCGACAAAAGAAGAGTAAACAGCAGACCAAAAACCTATGTAGATGCTACGTATCTAGAGATATGTATACATATTTCTGAAAGTATTGCAGACAACTTGTGACTGTGAGCCAATTTGTATGTAGTTTTATGTTGGAATTAAATCTGATTGACGCTCTAAATAAAAAAGATATATTAAAATCAAATTTTATATTGATTATATCAAGAAGTACTTTACAAATAAATTTTCAAAGCTGGATTTGTCGTGACTTATTCATTATTTTTGCATTTCGAGTGGGATTGCATTTACAAGTGCGCCGTTTGATGTATTTATTAAAGGTCCTCGTCAAAACGCAAAATCCTTCTATGAATAATTCAATAAAGCTGTGTGATCCGTACTAGTCGATATTCACGTACAGATTTTAAATAACCGAGACCAACAAGGACACACAACGACAATAACCTAAAATGCGATATTTATGTTTTTTATTGCTATTTTATGTCAGTTTTATAATTTTGTTAAAAAAATGGAAAGTTTACAGGACTTAGTTACGCCTTAGTATGTCTGTCTATCTAAAATAAAAAGTGAAACCTCTAAGCCAACGAATCAAAAAAATGTCAGTGTTTATGCTTTATTCTATTGCACTTAGCACTCTAATTTAAATTACAAAAAAAACATTAAAAAGTGAAGTATTTACAAACTAAAATTAAATTCTTATAAGTTTTTCATCTCATACTTACCTATATAATAATGTACGATTATCATATGCTTTGTTATTTTTGAATAATGTCCCTTAGCTTGACAATACCAAATTGACGTCTTCTCTATTCCCTAAGCAATATAGAGTCAATAATGTCGGATGACAACTAGACACATAACAGCTTTACACTGCACTTTCCTCTAGAGACTTGGATTTACAGTCTTTCGTATATTTCAGAATAGCTTACCTCAAACTTTGTTTCACTGTTCATAAAAAAATAAATTGGGTCGTGCGAGAAAAACATTTATTAATAGCAAGTATAAATTATATTAGAAATATCAAATATAAATTCAAAATAACAAATAATGGGAACCTCAAATTCTTCATGTACACTGTTCATACGACCATTTTCTCATTAATATAGAGCTTGGGGGCATCGTAGAACAAGAAATAAAGGAAAATTTTAATAAACGTACGTAGGGAGAAACAATGTTTTGGTCTCCGTTAGTAGAGAAATAAACCGCTTGAAAATATTTTTTTACAGACAGTTTTTTTGGTATATCCTTGTACTATCAATCAAGGCTACTTGGGAGGTAAATGAAGTAGAGATACAAAATACGAAATGGACGTGAAGAAAGGCGTATCGTTTCCGGTAACTAACAGTGCCTTAGCTACAATAATGAGATCACAAAAAGCACAGCTGCACGTTTGATCCTTCCCAATGCAATAGCGATACTTACGCCGGTGTTACACGACAGCGAAATAAGTGTATGCCAGAAGAAGAATGAAAGAAAAAAATGTGAGAAATTTATAACAAATTAGTACCACAAACGGATATGAAACCTACAACGATCAGATACAATCAGACTCTGTGTAACTTAGGTTCATAGAAATTATGCATTGTCGTATATATACATAGTGCATATTAACATTTATTGTATAATTCCTAATTAGCTCTTCCATAAAAACTTCGATACAGGATTATGTTATTCATTTAAAATGAACGTGTACTACATACGTGACATCATACAACAAATACTATTTTTGTTTGTCATTAATATATAATAGGATTTTTAGTTTTAACTAGTTTTATGTCAATATTGAAAGAATGGGTAAGTATACAAAAGAGATACTTAGGTATTTAAAAATAGTTTTAACCATATAAATCTCTAAGGCTCAGGCCTTACTAAGCTAATGATTACTAAAACATCATATAAATTGTTTTATTAAGAAACACAGATGAAAAAATACATCTGATAATTATCCTACGCGTACTTTTTAAAATATGTATACGAATCTGACATAACAATGATACTGATCTGATTCTATTCTCACCTGATTTGGCTACAAATTTGGAAACAAAATTTCTTAGTTATTTATTCAACCGGTGTCCCGACCTTATCTTGTGTTAGGCTTGCTCAGTCAGCCAGAGGTCATTTACACTTTAGGTGCCTTGGGAGAAATTTCGGAAACACAAGGACTATGGCACGCATTAAATCCCAACAAGCTTGGACGAAGCGAAATGAAAGTGACATGATCGCTTTAGCTATTTAATTTAAATGTTACATTACCAACGTGATTTGTAAATTTTGAAGGGAATATAAAAGAACCTCAATATTTCATTATTTACTATAGAAGCTACTATTAAATGATAATTGTTCACATAACCACATCTCTTGCTTTTGATGTAAAATATATAGTATTAAAAATTTTGCTGTGTACGCGTAACAGAAAATTGTGAAAGCTTATGCGGGATTCGGTAAATATTTCAGAGAAATTCCTACATGTGTAAACGAACGTGTTTTCGATCTTTTAACTGGCGGACAAGTCTTGTAACAATTTTTGATTATATTCCTACTAAAAAAGGTCAAAATTAAGAGGCCCATCGTGGTGCAGAGGTGTAGCGTCAGCCTGTTAACGACGGTCTGTGGGTTCGATTCCCACTCCGGGAATATGGATTTTTCTATTTCCATTTTCTTTACTCTAGAAATTAGGCAAAGCGCGGCGTTGAGTTCCACCATTCAACACACAATGCTTCGAAAAAGGTGGAAAACAGG
The DNA here is from genome assembly GCA_037178615.1 of Dione vanillae. Lineage (NCBI taxonomy): Eukaryota > Metazoa > Arthropoda > Insecta > Lepidoptera > Nymphalidae > Dione > Dione vanillae. The sequence goes on from JAZFAU010000162.1 coordinate 405,887, forward strand.
GACTTCGAAACGAAGTGTTTTAACACTCCGTTCCTATGGTTCCTGCAGTTCCCTCTGCCTATCTTGCCATATGCCGGATAAAGCGTAAAAACATAAAAACATATCAAAAGTGTGGGAAGCCAGCCAACCAGCACAAATTATATTTAATCACTATCAAAAAATTAAATAAACGTAAATTAACAAACAAATACTTATAGATAGGTGAAAATTAAAAAGATAAAAGTCAGAAGCAGCAAGTTATTTATTGGTGATATGGGAAAGATATTTTCATGTTACAATGAGACGAGACTGTGAAAATCATGAATATTATTATAATATTTACCTCGAGATTCTAGTTTGAATATATTGAAGAGTTTACTATAAGTTCCTTGAATAATGGTTACATAGTAAGCAACTCAAGCGGAGCTTCACATAAGTTTTCTTTTTTTTCTAAACATATTTACCACAAAAAGTTGTTCCTTTTACTATCTAAGGAAAACAAATTTACCAAAAAAAGTTGTTCCTTTTACTATCTAAGGAATAGGTTGAATTTAATTGGTTCGGAAACACCTTTTGGGGTCTTGTCAGGATTTTTTGTCTAGTACGAAAAATACACGTAAAAACAGTTAAAAGTTCAGTCGGGTAAGAATAATAGTAGTTTACGAAATAAATAAGAAATATACTTATGATATGCTACGAATAAAGATTTAAGTAAATTTAATTACAATTTCAACATTTTTAGGTACAATAAAGTAAAAATCTAATATAAAAACGCTTCTAATTCAATTTTTAATCACTTAATATAGAAGGTAATTTTGTAAAGTCTTTTCAATACATAGTTAAGCTCTAATCTCTTGCAGTCATCTTTTTCTAGTCAACGAAACTAATTAAAGTTGAACCTTTGTGGGACGTTCAATTTCTTTATTAAGTTTGACTTATTTAAAATCTCACGTACTTTAAAAAGGACGCCACAATTATCGTGGCAAAGTTTTAATTTAAAACCTCTGTACTAACTACTGTCAGGAAAAGGCAAACAAAAGCGCTGCAGTGCATTTTTTTGAGCCAAGTAATAAATAGTAAGTGTATTAAAAATTTAAAGGATATTCATAATGGTTAAGCAATTTTATTTATGTCCCAAGCGAAATGAAGGATACATTGTAATTTACAAAAAAGATCTGTTCTGTACAAGTTGTTCCTATTGGCCTAACATGCTGTCTAAAGCAGTATGTTTTCAGTTCTGTCTGGCTACAGTATTACTTAATATCCTATTACGAAGTTTCAGGGAAGTTATATAGTTAGTAGGTACAAAGTAACTTTACCAATTGTAAAAGCAATGTTGGCAATAAAATTATTTATACCCCTAGTATTTGTTAAAAGAGTTTAAAAGGAGTGTAGGAATTCACAATTTCAATTTATATTCTGTTGGCTGTTTTTGTGCAGTTATTATATTGAAACGAAAGGCTTACTTACAAAAGTAAGTCTTTCGTTTTAATAATGCTTACAGAAGAAGATACTTATTGTACTATAAACTTTTACGATACAACAATAATTCTATAATTTTCATCTGAAATTATCAAATATTTACAGTGCAATAGCTATTGCAGTAGGAGTGTTTGCAATAGAAGATTCAACACAAACGTAACAATATTAATAGACATTGTTTTGATATCCGATCCCTTTATAGAAACGATGTGTATCAATTTGCTGTCAGGCTTTAATATCTTACAGTTTTACATATAAGATTTTTTATTTAATACTCATTTATAATAACTCGTTGTACATAGATTTTGAAAAATACCTGATTGTTTTAGTTTTGTGGTTAGAATGTTTTTAGCGAGATTTACATACGAGTATAATAAGTAAAAAAACCCTATAGAAGAAACTTTTTTTCTGCAAAATTTTCAGTCCACTTCTCTTGTTGGACAAGTGAAATAGCTTTACACCTATTTTTATACTTTAAAAAAAAAGAAAAAAAAAAGAGCCTTAATAAATAATAAAATTAAAATAATGTATAAATATAAATAAATAAATAATAAAAAGAAACAAGAAATAAACGATTTGTTAATAGCAAAAATGTAAGTGATTTTTTATATGTTCTCTCTAAGTATTTAGCAAATGAAATGTGTATGTAGTATGCATATAAAGAACTGGTGTATATAAAGAACACTGAAGCGTAGGCAGAGAGAGCTGCAGGGACCGTGGGAACCTAGTGTTAAGTAAGACACTTCGTTGCTTAGTCCCTGCTTTCTCCGTCCCCACTTTCCGCCTTTTTCGAGGCATTGCGTGTTGAGTGGCGGAACTCAACGCCGTGCTTTGCCTAGTTTGCTAGATCGAAGAAAATGGAAATAGAAAAATCCATCTTCTTCGACTGGGGATCGAACCCAGAAAACGTCGCGTTACAGGCACACGTTGCGCCTCTGCGCCACGACGGTCTGTCTTTTAACGTTGTAATAATGGAACAATTGTGGGTAATAGACACTTTTTGGAAGATTATGTTCAGGGGTTGTTTTTTACATAAAGAATACGTTACAGCCCATTTTTATTATAAACGATAATTTTGTATATTTTTTTATCTAATAATTTTATATACAATATTTCTACTCTAAGAAAAAATGTTAACTAAGCTTAAATTTATAGTTGTAATATATTTATCTTTTAAACCTTTTTTTATTACTAAAATGTACTCACCACTTACTACTTAGTAAGTAGTAAGGCCACAGAGAAGCCTAAGCCGAAATAAAAATTATGACTTAATTAGAAGATAACGACTTTAAAGGTTACTTAGAACAGTATCTAGTTCCAGCGATTCGAGATAATATTAAGTATAGTTTTACACGGTATGGATATTCCGGTTGTATTTTTCGCAGGTTTGTGGTTACTATTAACTTTTACTGAGAAATATATAAAATAAATCATCATGATGGTGTTGTGGTTAGCATGTTCATTGAAACGCGATAGAGCACGTTTGAATTACTTTCCTTGTACCGTTGTATGTGCGACTTGTCACGGAGGACAGTTTTCTGTTAAATATGTTGAAATTAATACAAGTATTGTGCTTAGAATTTTTCATATTAAATAATTCAAGATAGTTACCCATATTTTTTTGGATTTAAAAAATATAATCTTATATAAGTAAGTCAATTATAAAAATATTAATATTTAACTATAAATGAATAAGACACTATCAACATATCAAATAGTATTATTTTTAAGTAGAAATATATACTATGTATTTTACAGAAAACAAAGTAACCAATTTAAAGGTAGCCTACTGATTAAGTTTAGTAACAGTTGGTCGGATACTGGAAATATATCTAATTTATCTATACAGCTACGTGTACTAATATATAAGTACATTAATTTTACTCTATAGTTGCAAAAGTTTTTTTACAGTACTATATCCATTGAAGTATACTTAATATATTTATTCAAAAGGACCGTCGTGGCGCAGAGGTGTAGCGTCTATCTGTAAACGACGATTTTCACAAAACGTAAACTAATTTGCGGTTACCAATTTTAGCTTTTTTGTTTTTATTTTACTTTATCATATTACGCGCATATAGAAGATATATTTATTGCTGTGAACGTCTAATAAACTAGTTCTTACTTTAAAACAGTTTTGGCAATTTCATAGTGATATAGTTGCACGATGGCGAGCGTTGAGTGTAGTATCTGAATTATAAATAAGCAAAGTAACCCCGATACGATGACTCGTAAGAAAAGGCCGAAACTTTAGGGATCACAGATCTTTGCCACATCTATACCCTTTTACTTACGAGTATTTCAAAAGTTCTCATAAATTCGGACCGCATCCACTACGGGCTTATTAGCATAGAAATAACTCCAAGAGGTTTTATTATAAAACTCTGTGAAATATTTTAGTAAGAAACTTACAATAACATTATGTTAACGATTTATCTTTGTTCTGTACTCTTTATCATATTAAGAACATTGTGTATTAGTTGAAAACGGTTTCCCTGGTAAATTATTTTTTCACTTTCACGCTTTTCCCTGCACATGGCAGGGTAGGCAGAGGAAACCGTAGGAACCGTAGGATCCCAGTGTTTAGACACTCCATTCCCAAAACGAGATAATTCATGTTTAGTGGCCTAGATGTCAGGTCAAAGAAAATGGAAATGGAAAAATCCATCTACACCAAGAGTCGAACCGTTTACAGGCAGACGTACGTCTTTTAAAATCAATCAATGTTATTGTTTTTATAAATAAAATTAACCACGTGTATGGAGTGATGGGGTGTAGATCTATTTACTAGTACATAAGAAATTAGGTCTATATTAAACAAATCTATTGTAATATTTCCACGAAATTATATAAATTTACTATATATCTCTCAAATGTATTACAGATCAAATAAACCTCTAGGTCCGCTACAAACCTTCGCCACGCGCAACGTGGCCATGTAAGCAAAGAGGAATGGTAAAGCGACCCTGTCCTTGGTCCATATACAAACACAGAAAGCAAGCAGAATTTTTTTTGAATAAACTATAAATAATATATTGAAGAAGTACGTACTCACTCTGATTATCAATAAATTTCAACAACTATCTTTCGATTCTGTAGTGACCGTCTTAACTGAGGAGGTTGAAGGCTCTATACACGACTAAACGTTGTCGTGGCAATAACAAGACATATCAAAGTATGTAACGAACATCAATTTTCAACCAACCGGATTACTAAAGATGACATGAAAGATTTATTTACTTTTTCTAAACATTATAATAAATCTTAAAAAATTGTCATGAGAAATATTCTGTTCTGACAATTTCTGCGTTTTAACAATTTCTTAAAGTTTGATGGCAATTTTGTTTCACTTAACTACTATATTCATATAAGTGATGTGCTTCACTTACGCTATATCTCTTGTCCTATCTTTCGTTATTTAAAAACAAATGGGAATCATTTTTTATATACCTAGTACTCCATAATTTTTATAGATTATAAAAATTATAGTATTTATTTAGTTGTATTGCAACTAATGGCAATTATTTATATAGAATATATGTATATTTATGACACTACTGGATAAATACCATAATTTTTATAATACACCTGTTAAGTGATGGTTGCAGGCATCAAATATTTTTAACAAAAATTGTATATAACATGTAAGTTATCTTCGAAATATGTTACGTTCAACGTGAATGTATACAACAACGTGAATATGGATTACTTACTAACATTGAACGTTGTTTTGCATGCATCTACATATTGATGAAAACGATATTGATATGAATTGTATTTATTGAGGTATTGTTACTGTAAATAGTCCGTTGATTCTCTATTAATTTTATTAATTGTTACACTTTAACATCTTGTTGAGTTAAACTTTATTCTCTTGTAAAATTACAATTTAACTGGTCCAATAAAATTTTCAAATATTAGTCATAAGTATATATTTTTTTATTTTATAGTTAGCTAATGCAAAGATTATAGGATAACTATTCATATGAAATTTGTTTACGACATTTGTATTTAAATATTATTGTAATTTTGTGAATTAGCACGCTCGGAACGCTATAAAAAATATAAAGAAAATAATATTAGTATCCTGTTAAGAGAACGATCTGTTTTGTTTTGCACCTGTACGTTCTGACGTCTTCTCGATCAAATATTTAAAAAATAAAGAACCTATATCAAATATTTAAAATAAAGAAATGAAATTATGATGGTATTGGGAAAATATTGTTAAAAATTATAAAGTAAAAAAATATATACGGCGCATGTAAAAGTTATATTAGATGAAGAAGAGAATATACAGAAATAAAATATTTTATTCGCATATTTTATTAGAATGTCATGTGAGTATTTTCAGCATACCGGAAACTTACTACATATCGCATTCAACTTAATACGAAATTCTCGTGCTATAGATATTTAACTTTTTGGGTGTGGAAGATCTTGAGTTAATATATTGTGTTAGTACATGAATACTCCGTGTTATATCATTATACTAAAATTTCTGTTAAATTTTCGCCAATTGCAGTCAAAAAATTACTTAACACAAAGCGGTAAATCGCGGCATTGAGTTCTGCCACTCAACACGCAATGCCTCGAAAAGGGTAGAAAGCAAGAACAGAGAAAACAGGGACTAAGCAACGGAGTTTCATAACACTAGGTTCCTATAGTGCCTGCAGTTCCCCTGCCTACCCTGCCATGTGCGGGATAAAACAATTATAATTTAATTCGATTAAGAATAATAATAGGTAACGAATATATATATATATATATATATATATATATATATATATATATATATATATATATATATATATATATATATATATATATATATATATATATATATATATATATATATATATATATATATATACTTAGTCTGGCCATAAATACTGTTACTATTCAAAAAAAGAAAATATTACGTTTGAATTTGGAATCTGTCATTTTTATATGATTGCTTGATGTGTTTTCTTATTTTCGCGCCATTATATTGTTAAATATTTTGTTATATTAAAATGGAGTGGGGTGATAAAGAGAACCGAATCGCTGTGATTGCCTTACATAAAGTAGGTATGGAGAAAAGTGCAATTTTTAAAACCCTCCACCCGCTTGGTATTAGTCAAATGTTTGTTTACCGGGCTATAGATAGGTACAATGATACCTCCTCTGTTTGTGACAGAAAAAGATCTGGCCGTCCACGTACCGTTCGTGTGAAAAAGGTGATTAAAGCAGTTAGGGAAAGAATTCGAAGAAATCCTGTCCGTAAGCAAAAGATTTTATCTCGGGAGATGAAGATAGCTCCTAGAACCATGTCGCGTATATTAAAAGATGACTTAGGACTTGCAGCCTATAAGAGACGTACTGGTCACTTCTTAACTGATAATTTAAAGAAGAATAGGGTGGTAAAATCCAAACAACTACTTAAGCGGTACGCAAAGGGAGGTCACAAAAAAATTTTGTTTACGGATGAGAAAATTTTTACAATTGAGCAGTATTTTAATAAACAAAATGACCGTATTTATGCTGGAAGCTCTAAAGAAGCTTCGCAATTAGTAAACAGAGTACAACGTGGGCATTATCCCACTTCAGTGATGGTTTGGTGGGGTGTTAGCTATGAAGGGGTGACTGAGCCATATTTTTGTGAAAAAGGTATTAAAACGTCGGCACAAGTTTATCAAAATACCATTCTTGAGACGGTAGTTAAGTCTTTAACTAACACCATGTTCAATAACAAAGAATGGTGCTTTCAACAAGACTCGGCACCGGGTCATAGAGCTCGATCCACCCAATCTTGGTTGAAAACTAACGTTCCGGACTTTATCAGCACTGAAAACTGGCCGTCGTCAAGTCCTGACCTAAATCCATTGGATTATGATTTATGGTCAGTTTTAGAGAGTAAGGCTTGCTCTAAACGCCATGATAATTTGGAGTCCCTAAAACGATCCATTCGGTTGGCAGTGAAGAATTTTCCTCTAGAAAGAGTTCGTGCTGCTATTGATAACTGGCCTCAACGTTTAAAAGACTGTATTGCAGCCAATGGGGACCACTTCGAATAAACATTGTATATTTTTAATAGTTATATATTGATGTATTAAACTAACTCACTATGAAAGGAATAAATGTTACGTATAAAAAAAAAATCGTGCTTTTCTTTATAACAATATTTATGGCAAGACTAAGTATATATATATATATATATATATATATATATATATATATATATATATATATATATATATATATATATATATATATATATATATATATATATATATATATATATATATATAGATATAGATATATATATATATATATATATATATATATATATATATATATATATATATATATATATATATATATATATATATATATATATATATATATATATATATATATATATATATATATATATATAATTTCGTTACCTATTATATATATAAGGACGTTACGAAATTAAGTAAGTTTCATTGAATTTTAACATTTTTTAGTAGCCATGTTGTAAAAATCTAATGTAAAAACACCTTCAATTTAATTTTTAATCACTTAATATAGATGGAAGCTTTGTAGAGTCTTTTCATTATAAAGTTAGGCTCTAATCTCTTGCAGTCATCCTTTTGTAAGGAAACTAATTAAAGTTTAACCTTTGTAGGGAGTTAAGCATTTTAGAGATCAATAATGGTTAAGCACTTTTTTATATTGTAAGCAAGAAGAAGGATAAATTGTAATTTAAAAAAAATATATTCTCTATAAGTTGTTCCTTTTGGCTAGTGTATTACTTAATATTCCATTACGAAGCTTCAGGGAAGTTATATACGAGTAGTTAGTAGGTACAAAGTAACTTAACAAATTGTAAAAAAAATGTTACTAAAAAATTTTGTTACACCACTGTACGTTAAGTACTAACTTAAATACACATCATATATATATATATATATATATATATATATATATATATATATATATATATATATATATATATATATATATATATATATATATATATATATATATATATATATATATATATATATATATATATATATATATATATATATATATATATATATATATATATATACATATATATATATATATATATATATATATATATATATATATATATATATATATATATATATATATATATATATATATATATATATATATATATATATATATATATATATATATATATATATATATATATATATATATATATATATATATATATATAAAGTTACTGATAGTAAGTACTCTATCATTCAATGAGGCTGCGTAATCCACATAAGTAATATCCAGAGTAACGATACAGTCGTTACTTTAATAAGGAGGTATAATATTAAAATATTAAAATATATATATATATATATATATATATATATATATATATATATATATATATATATATATATATATATATATATATATATATATATATATATATATATATATATATATATATATATATATATATATATATATATATATATATATATATATATATATATATATATATATATATATATATATATATATATATATATATATATATATATATATATGTATATATATATATATATATATATATATATATATATATATATATATATATATATATATATATATATATATATATATATATATATATATACATATATATATATATATATATATATATATATATATATATATATATATATATATATATATATATATATATATATATATATATATATATATATAAAGTTACTGATAGTAAGTACTCTATCATTCAATGAGGCTGCGTAATCCACATAAGTAATATCCAGAGTAACGATACAGTCGTTACTTTAATAAGGAGGTATAATATTAAAAGTATATATTTAATGTTAATGTGTTTCAGCTCATATTTTGTATAAAATAGTTGTTAGTAGACGTTCAAAAGGCATATTTACCCAATACAATTTAAGTAATTATTATTAATTGCTGCGGTAATGAAATACCTAGTCTGTCTCATTATATCTGCTTTTAATTTTACACAGGAACAATTGTGAGCAATAGATACTTTTTCGAGAATTATAATCACGGAATACAATATTACTTTTTAATTATACCTTTGTAATTATACCGTTGTGGCGCAAAGGTGTGTGCCTGTAACTGCGGTGGTATGTGGGTACGATTTCCACTCGGGAACATGGATTTTTCTATTTTCATTTTCTTTGCTCTAGTAACTTAACACTAAGTTCCTGCGGTTTCTTCTGCCTTCCCTGCTATATATATGTGTGCGTGAATTAAAAAAATGTAGATTATAATTGTATTTACATTTTTATCGAATATTTTTTTAGTTTTACGCTTTATCCTGCATATTACAGGGAACTGCAGGAACTATATGAGCTCAGCGTTATGACTCTCCGTTGCTTATTCCCTGTTTTCTCTGTCCCCGCTTTCCGCCTCTTTCGAGACATTGCGTGTTGAGTGGCGGAACTCAACGCCGCACTTTTCATCTTCTCCGAGTGGGAATCGAATCCTCAAACTGTTACGTTAACAGTTAGACGCTTACGCCTCTACGCCACGATGGTCCTCATAATTCTCTTAATAATAATATAATTATATTAACTCAATAATATTATTATTATATTTCCACTTAGGACATATGCCCAGTGAATTTGTTTGTATGTATATTCAGAAATGTGAAGTCGTTGTGGTGCAATGAGATGATTTCTCGAGCAACACGATTAAAAAATATAACCAAATCAGGAGATAACAGCTTTAAATTTTACTTCGAACAGTATTTAGTTGCAGCAATCGTGATAATATTAAGTGTAATTTAACACGACATGTTTATTCGAGTTGTAATATTCGCAACTTCATGGTGATAACTTTTAAAGGGAAACATAGTATGAATATTTATTCATTTCATTTGCTCCATTTTCAATTTTCTCCATTTAGCTTTATTAAAAATGTGGTAATTATAATTCTTCTGAATTCTCGATTATTCATTGCTAGCTGATTAAGCATATAATTTGACTAAACGCGGCTTAGGTATAAATCTAAGATATATTAAGGACAAAATTATTATTTTTACTATAATAAAGGTTGAGAATGAAGCGTACGCTTTATCAAAAATTTTATATTGGATATTACCTCAATTTTTCTTAAATTACGTAATTTTAAGATTTTACAATCAAGGAAAACACAATACTTATTGGACTACACTGTTTACTTGTGAGTTGCTTAAACATTTCTCCCAAGCATCTTATTTCGAATACAATTTGCTTCAGTAAATTCAAAGCGAAAATTTTACAAGCTCATGGAAGTGGAAAATTACAAAGTTCTGCAAACATAAATTCAACGTGTCAACGGACGATAACAATACCAAATTCGTGTTTTTAAACAAATGCTACTTTATAATTATTAATCGAATTGCCAACTTTGTCTTATATTTATTGATTTTTTTCCCGTATTATTTTGTAAGCCGAGAGAATTTTGTAAAAATATAATTATGTTTTGTATATATACAGACCGTCGTCGAGGACCGTCGTGGCGCAGAGGCGCAACGTCTGCCTGTAAAGCGACTAACGCGACGGTTTCTGGGTTCGATCCCCAGTCGGGGAAGATGGATTTTTCTATTTCCATTTTCTTCGCTCTGGCAACTAAGGCAAAGCGCGGCGTTGAGTTCCGCTACTCAACACGCAATGCCTCGAAAACGGCGGAAAGCGGGGACGGAGTAAACAGGGACTAAGTAACGGAGTGTCTTAACACTAGGTTCATATGGTTCCTGCAGTTCCCTCTGCCTACCCTGCCATGTGCGGGATAAAGCGTGAAGCTAAAAAAAAAAAAAAAAAAAAAAAAATATATATATAAAAAATAAAATATATATACAGATTTTTGTACCAATGCCGATACCCTATATCCAGGCTTAATAATAATACAACATTATGTCGTTTGCTCCGTTACTTTAATAATTATATTTTTAAAATTGGAGTTGTTTTGTGTCTTCATATGTACTTACACTATATTACTCACTTTATTTAATGACACTACTACAACACTTTGCTTTGAATGTGGGATATTCCAGGAACAAAGAATAGAGTGTTAGCACTACGCTATTCGTGTGAATCGAAACATTGCGTATCGTGTGGTGAGACTTACTGGAATTTCCCCCTTTGGTAAAATAATTTATTTACACAAATGAAGATCGATATAGTTAAACGCTACAAAAATACCTATGAAATAATGTAGAAGTAAATTGTTGAACGATAACATTTTATACTTAGATTATAAATCAAGTTATCAACAATGAAAAATGAAATTGAATTTAGCTCAGTACAAATCTTTGGCGAGATTCTTGATTCTGATTTATTAAATTTACAGGCTATAGATATATGATATGTTATAAAATAAATTTAGTTACTTGTGAATTTATATTTATTATTTTTTATATAAATTGTACTAAAATAAAAAATTAAATTGCTGAATATAAGGTAAATACATGTTATACAGGTTCTGCCTCACATGGAGTATTGTTCTGTTATACGCGAACCCTGTATTAATAATTGCATATCCCTAAAACTGACGCTATCGCGTCAGCTAGATCATGTATCCTGAGTATCTTAGTTCGAGTTAGAGTCTTTATTATTCAGTCAGTCTCTGTTTCTATTTCTAAAAGAAAGGTTGCCTAAAGATTTCTAAGTCCTTTCTATTCCTAATTAATGAACTTTAATTAAAATAAATCTTTTTTTAAAAACGTAAACGAAATTTACTCTATAACATTTTGGTGGCAGCAGTGGGATTTCAAAAATCCCTGTAACGTCTTCGTGAACTTTAAAATAAATAAATAAATAACTAAAAGTTAAAAGTGAATTTTATTAACATTTTGTGAAAGCGGCTTCGCATCGCACCTGCAGTAAACCGATATGGCGCTTATCAAGACCACCGTGGCGTTGTGCATTATATGAGTCTGGCTTTAGATATAAATTCCATTCTAAATATAAACGGGCAATAAAATATTTTCTTTTCAATTTCTTTGCGACATTTCTTTTAATTTTAAATATTAATAACTACATATATGTAATTTAGTTGTTCAATTTTAATAACATAAAGTTAATCATAGTTTTTATTTGTTAATAACAATGGCAGAATCCAAAGTGCCCAAAATTATTAAAAGCGACTCATTGCAAGTTCCATAGAACAAAAAAAAACAAAAAGGAAAAAAAATCTCTTAATACCGGAAATGGATCTGAGCATCCTTTTAAAATTCATAAAACCCTACGACGGGTGTAGGGAAGAAACTTTAAATTCATTTATTATTAATTGCAATAATGCTGTCGATTTAGCTTCCGACTGGCAAAAACCAATTTTGTTTAAATTTATTTTAAGCCAATTATCTGGTAAAGCTGAAGCAACATGCTCCATTTCATGGGATCAATTAAAAGAATTTTTAAAGACTCAATTCAGTCAAAGAAAATACTATACACACTTTCTTTCGGAATTGCAGGAATGTAAACAAGAGTCAAACGAGAATGTTAGTCAATTTTCTCTACGAATTGAAACTTGCTTGTCTCAATTACTGACAGAGATATCTCTTAATTCTACAAAGATAAAAGAAATCCCAGGCTGTGTAGCGGCGATAGAAGATCTTGCTCTCACCATTTCACAATGGGCTTAGATCCAAGAATATCAATGTTAGTTAGGTGTAGAACCCCTAAAAATTTAAATGATTTCTGAAGAACGTGTACGTCAAAATGTTTTTAAAAGAAATGACACAACCTCTAGATATAATAATAAGCCTTTGCAGCCTAAGCGATTAGGTGGTAACTTTAATAATTATTCACAGAAGCTTCTTAAAACTCCCAAGCCTCTCACTTATAGAAACCCTAACCAAACTCCTCCTAAATTATGTGATGATTATGATCCTATGTTCCCTAGATGGAGCAGAGGGCATACACAGTGCTCCGCCAGCCGGTTCGGTCTTGAGCTTCGCGCTTGATTTCGCTCCACGTCTTGCCTATGGTCGCCGCTTCTGCGATAAGTGTACGCCGCCAGGATTGCTTAGGGCGACCATGTTTTCGCTTTCCTTGGGGAATCTATCCTAAGGCTTGCCTCGGGATGTGTTTAGGATCCCTTCGGAGCGTGTGGCCGATCCAGTTCCACTTGCAGCGTTTGATCTGTAGGTCGATCGGAGTCTCACCGCAGCGGTCCCAAAGATCTTGGTTGGAGATTTTCTCGGGCCAGTATACACCGAGAATGCGGCGAAGGCAGCGGTTGACGAAAACTTGAAGCCGGCGTGAGATGTCTTTGGTGACCCTCCATGTCTCGCATCCGTACAGTAATACGGTTTTGACGTTGGACCGGAATATTTTCAGCTTTACTCTCCTGGTCAATTTCCGCGATTGCCGTACAGGACGGAGCTGTGCGAAGGTTGCTCTCTCTTTGGCGATTCTTGATGCGATGTCTTCCCCGGTTCCTCCAGTTTCCGACACTACGCTTCCGAGGTAAGTAAATTTGTGGACTCTCTCCACCCCCTCTGTGCCGACAAACAGCGGCTGTGAGTTCGTTGCTCCGCACCTCATTTCTTGGGTCTTCCGGGTGTTGATTTTTAGTCCCGTCGCAAAAGCCTTTCGTCGTAGGTCATCTATTTTGGCTTGCATGTCGGCTCGTGTGTGGCTCAGTAGGCATATGTCATCGGCGTAGTCTAAATCTTCCAACACGTTGGACAGTCCCCACTCTATACTGTGGCGCTTGTTTTTGGTGGAGTTTTTCATAATGTCATCAAGGACGACGAGAAAGAGGAGAGGTGAAAGTAGACACCCCTGACGAACACCCGCTTGGACCGATATATCTTCCGAGACAAGGCCGTCGTGAGTCACTCTAAAAGAATATTTCTTATAGAAGGCCTTAATTAGGCTAGTAATTTTCTCGGGAACGCCAATTTCACGCAGACGGTTCCAGATGCATCTCCAACGTATCAAAGGCTTTTTCAAAATTCACAAAGGTTAAGTACATTTCCTTCTGCTATTTTGATGCCTGTTCGAGGATTATGCGTAAGGTGACGATCTGGTCCGTGCATGATCGGTTGGGTCGAAAACTAGCCTGTTCTTTGCGAAGGAGAGGTTCGACGGCCCTCGACAGCCTATCAAGGATGATCCGGCTGACCACCATCGAAGCAGTCGAGAGCAAAGTGATGCCTCTCCAATTGCCACATTCACTTAGGTCTCCCTTCTTGGGCAAAGTGATGAGAAGACCTATCTTCCAGTCGTCCGGTAACTCTTTGACTAACCAGATGTTCTGTAGGAGGGGTGTTATCGCGTTTACGGCTGTGGAGACATCTGTTTTCAGCATTTCCGCCGTAATAAGATCGACTCCAGGGGCTTTACCGTTTTTTAGTGCTTTGATGGCCTTCACTACATCCTACAAGAGAGTAGGGGGAGATCGGGGGGGATTCAGGACTCGGAAGTTCTCCTCGAAGTGCTCAGGAGCACGTTGGACGCAATCCTCAACACTCTCAGCCCACATTCGCCGGTCGTGGCGTAGCTGCGGTAGATTTTCCTGCGAATAAGTCTGTATTGCAGCCTCAGGTCTTCGCGGATTGCCTCGTCATTAGTAGCCAGGGGTCGAAGTTGGAGCTTACGCCTTTCTTCTATGAGGTTCCAGGTTCTGTGCGACATCCATTCCTCACGTATACAGATTTTGTGCCCAAGAACGACGGAGCTGGCCTCTGTGTAGGCCACTTTAATGTGGTTCCACTCCGTGTTAATATCTGCGCCCGCTTCCTTTTCGAGAACGGAAAAGCGATTTCGCAGCTCCAGTTTAAACGCCTTGTTTACGTCAGGGTCCCGCAGCTTGCTTATGTCGAACCGTTTTCCCACCTCGGTTATCGTGATAGCATTTCGAGCTACAGCTACTTTCAGCCGTATCTCGACTAGATGATCCACGACTAGATGATGGTCGCTGTCGATATTCGCGCCACGACGATTGCGGACATCAAGCAACGACGAGCGCCATTTGGATGGCGAGGTGGTCGATTTGGTTCTTGGTGACTCCATCGGCTGAGCTCCATGTGCATTTGTGATGGTCTCTATGAATAAATAATGTTCCTCCGATGGTGAGGTCATTGTCCTGACAAAACTCCAAGAATCTTTCCCCGTTCTCGTTCCAGCTCATGTGCGCCCATGTGCCTTTGACAGCCATCGTTGTCAGTGCCAACCTTAGCATTTAAGTCTCCCATAACGATGACTATGTCCTGTTTGCGGATTTTTTTCAGGGTAAGGTTGAGTGCGCTATAAAAATCGTCCTTGTCCTCCTCAGATGCCAGGTTTGTAGGAGCGTAGCACTGGACGATGGATATCTTACGGGCTTTGGTGTTGAACCGGGCTGTGATGATTCGCTCTGAGATGGGTTTTCAATCCAGCAGGCTTTTCTTTGCAGCGTCAGAAAGGAGAAAGCCTACGTCGTTCTCAGGTACATCCTCTTCATCATCCTTCCCGGAGTAAAGAAATGTAAGGCCCCCGGATGTTCTCAGCTCTCCAAATCCATTTCTACGCACTTCACTGAGACCTAGGATTTGCAGATTGTATCTGAACATCTCTGCTTCTGCTTGAGCTAGTCGGCTATCCTCGCTTAGCGTTCGCACATTCCAGCAAGCTATTCGTGTCCGTATTTTCATGCTAAAGGTCGTCGTAGTTTGATCGGTCCGGTTTTGCACTATTTCAGTTTCTCTAATCGTTTGGGTTCAGGTAAGCGAGTGATTAGCCCACTAGTGGGGCTGCCACTTTGGAGCCTGTGGGCTTGCTCGGTTTTGTTTCGGGTTTCACCCTCAGCTCAGCTGCACGTCAAGGTGACGGCTGTACAGTTGTGCAAGTACAGCAGTTCCCGGGAGGGACGGCGGGGACGTGGGTGACTCGGACTGGCCTGGGCTCTGCTCGAAGTTGATGTTCCGCCACTAACACAGCAGAGGGTTTCCTGGCATTTTATAGGTAATGCTGCTCTCACGTACAGCGTTTCCACCAAGACCATACCCAGACTTTCCGAATAAAATATGTAATTACTGTAAAAATATAGGTCATACAATAGAAAATTGTAAAAAGCGAGAGTATAACAACAAATACTATGGTAGACCTTCCACTTTTAGACCTCAGCAAATGGTAAATTATTCTCAGGCAATATCAGATGACGGTCGCGATGAAGTTGACGACGTAAAAAACTAGTTGATGTCTCACATCGGTGTCGTGTGAGACCCCAGAACAATAAAACGGGCACCAATCGATTGAGTAAACCTAATAATACCACTGTATCTTTCAAACCCACCGAATCTTCTGAATCCTCTAAACTCTCTGAATTAACTAAAGTTGCTAAATCCACTGTTTCTATTGAGACTAGAGTTATTTAACCTGAATTAAATTCTATATCACCTAAGACCACTGAATCTATTGAAATTTACCAACCCTCTGTATCTGCTAATTCCGTAACTTATACAACTTATACATATTACAAACATTTTCTGATTTCTCTAATCTTAAGTTTATCTCCATTGGAGTTTCTGCAGTCTTACAGTGTGACATATAGAATCTTTTTAACAAATTCTCTACATACTGTTCCTGATCAAGAGTTATTTCATTTTCAGTTACTCTAACCCTTACACCTAAACACTGTTTTACCTGACCTAGGTTTTTAATTTTAAATTTATTACTCAATACCTGAACTAACTGTTCTGTAGCCTTGGTACAATTTGAAAATACAAAAAAATCGTCTACAAACAATGCTATTACTATTTTAACATTATCTTTAAATTTTGTAAACAAACAAGGCTCATAATCTGACTTTTTATAGCCTAAATGAATTAAATAATCATTGACTCTTTGATACCAGGCTCTGGAGGACTGCTTGAGACCATATATGGCTCTCTTAAGTTTTAATACTTTTTTATCATTACCATTATTATTATTACGCTCAAACATAATAGGTTTTTTCATGTACACAGTTTCAGTTAAAAAACCATTCAGAAAAGCAGTGGTTACATCTAAATGACTTATATCTAAGTTTAACTTAGCTGCCAAAGCAAATAACAGTCTTAATGTTGAATACCGAAGCACAGGGGAGAATGTCTCCTGAAAGTCAACACCCGGTGTCTGGGAGAAACCTTTCGCCACTAATCTTGCTCGATAACAAACATTATTTACACTGTCATATTTCTTTTTAAATACCCACTTGCACTGAATCACTGAACTGTCCTGAGGGTGATTTACAAGCTCCCATGCCTCATTTTCTTCAAAAGAGTCCAATTCTTCCTTCATCGCTGCCCTCCAGAATTCATTTTCTGGTCCATTTAGAGCTTCTGCGAGTGTTATTTCTTTGTCATTGCAGTCTTCACATTCTGCAATACATAAATTACTAAATCCATAACGGTCTGGTGGACGTATTACTCTCTTTGGCCTGGATTGTTGTTGATTTAAGTCTACAATTGTAATCTCTGAATCTGAAGTTGTATCGAAGAAACTTTCACTAGAATCACTTACTGAAGAAGCTTCTATTTTTGGCACATAAGTCTCATCTTTTCTATCTTCTTCTTCCTCTGAGATGTAACTTTCTTCCTTGTGTAGCCGGAATCATCAAACATTGTTCTCAAAGTATTCCATAACTCGTACGCTGATACCGCCTGCTTGATGTGCACGTAAGCGATGGATCAATGGTCAATACAAGCTTCGCTTTAGCCTTCGCATCGTTAGCTAAATCTCCTGCTGAAGCCTCTGCCGATAGCTCTTGTTGTATGCACGCCGCCATGCCTTCTAAAACCAACACATTTTACGCCGCAAAACACCAATCGTCATAGTTTTCGCGTCCTTTTAACTTTGGCACGTTAGCTAAATAGTTCGACGACATTATTACACAACCGATAGTGAAACTATACTTTTAACTAAACAAAACTTAATTGGTTTAGACTGGGCCCATAACCTGTAATTAAAACAACGATTGACGTGACAAGACAGAACGTTTTTTATTCTTTATAACAGAGTTGCCAGCAGGTGGCGCTACAAACTAATGATTTTGTTACCATTATAAAATAATAACAAGTTATTGATTATCGAAAACTTAACCACATTACAATAGGTGACACTTATCCAATTCCGCAGATTAATGAAATTCTAGACCAACTGGGAAACAGTAAATATTTCTCACATTAGACCTGGCATCAGGATTTCATCAAATTCCCATGAACCCATCTGATGCAGCTAAAACCGCTTTTAGTTTGACATACGAGTCGGTGGTTATTGTGCAAACAAAAACAACAAAAAGTGCCATACACGACAGCGTATCGCACGCTGTCGTAGCAATAACTAGGCACACTAAAGATTGCACATACTACACCAACGCTGAAGAGGATGCCATAGGCAGATTCATCCGTCGAGCCAGCAATTCGTCAACAGCCGATATCACAGAATATAATATCAAAATGGCTATATCTCACAGGGACAAGGAGGCAATTAACAAATTAAGAAGAGACAGACCGAAGGCGGAATCACCGGACGAGACAACATAACAACACATACACAAACAATTACCCATCATTCGTAACTCTGTGTGAATGAGTATTTATTTATTATCTATTATTTAAAAATCACATAAATCAACAAATAAAGAGCAGAAAAGAGCACGGACGCGCAAAGTCCGTGGTGTGTTTTATTACCCAAAAAAAAAAAAAAAAAAAACCGCTTTTAGTATTCCCCAAGGTCACTATCAATTTACTCGTATGCTTTATGGCCTTAAAAACGCTCCAGCCACATTTCAACGACTAATGAATACTGCTCTTTCTGAACTTCAGGGCATTCGATGCTTTGTTTACTTGGACGACACAGTTATTTATTCTCATGATTTACAATCCCAGATAGAAAATTTAAAATTGGTTTTTCAAAAACTAACACAATTTAATCTCAAACTTCAACCGGATAAATGTGAATTCTTAAGAAGAGAAGTAGGTTATCTAGAACATGTTATTACCGAGGAAAGAGTAAAGTCTAACTCAGACAAAATCAAAGCGGTGATGCAATTCCCGATACCATCGTCACCTAAAGATATTAAGTCTTTTCTAGGCCTCGTATCGTATTATCGACGCTTCATTCCAGATTTTTCCAAAATTGCCAAACCATTAACTTCTCTACTACGGAAGGATACTACTTTTAAGTGGGAAAATGAACAGCAACTTGCTTTTGAGCCATTGAAACACAAGCTAACAACAGCTTCTATACTATGTTACCCAGATTTTACTAAACCATTCGTATTGTCATGTGACGCATCAAATTATTCTATAGCGGCAGTCTTATCACAAGGCCAAATCGGAAAAGACAAATCTATTGCTTTCGCCTCACGAACACTAAACAAAAGCGAAAGTAATTATAGCACAACGGAAAAAGAATTATTAGCGATTATTTTAGGCTGTAAAACATTTCGTCCTTATTTGTACGGTAGGAAATTCAAAATTATTACCGATCACCGACCTCTAAAATGGTTATTTAACCACAAAGATCCAAGCAGTAAGCTTCAAAGGTGGCGACTAAAGCTTGAAGAGTTCAACTATGAAATAACGTATCGCAAAGGAAAATTAAATTCTGTTGCAGACGCACTCTCTCGTTACCCAGTTAATCCAATTTACCTTGAAAACACTTCTAAACCAGACAGCAATACTAATTCTCTTGACTCAGTTACTTATTTCGGGGAGATGATCTTAAACCACATAGTAATGATCTCAATCTCAACTTTACTGATCTTGAAATTCCATCTTTGGATCCTTCCCCACAGACTGATCCTTTACTAATTCCTCCCATAGAAACTGCTGTTACTTAGGAAAATCCACCTTCACTAGTTGAACACCCTTCTATCCCTATTACTGCTATTCCAAATCTTACTCCTGAAATTCTTAAGTCCTCAAATCCAGAACCTTCAAATCCTCACATCACTAATTCACAACAAGAAAATTTACCACAGTCATGTGACAACAATGAAATTACATTAAACTCTCCTACTAATCTACGTACTTCAGGAAAAAGTAGTACTTCAAAACCAACAAAACTTAACGCGGAGTATTCAACATTTATTAAGGAAATAGCTCATAAGTCAATACAATACGATACTAAAATTATTGAGAAAAATGAATCATTACTTAAAACGAATTGTAAAATTATTTTAATTCCAAACTCTATTGATTTAGACGAATCAAATGCTTATATACAAGAAGTAATGAATACTTTAGAAAATTATAACAAAATGATGTATTGTGAAAAACAGTTATATTCATTTAATAAAGTATTGTTTAATAACAAAGACTGTTTTCTAATTTATACGAATGTCCATCACTTTGATGAATGCACCTACCCTGAGATCTTTCATACACTAAATTAAATTAAAAACTTTTTATTACATAATTATCCTAATATATCTGAAATTGCTATTTCCGACTTCAAGAATCCTTTTGAGAATAATTCGTTTATTAAAATATATAATCTGAGTTCAGTTAGGATGCTTAAACGAGTCCAAGAAAAATATTATTGGAAGGGTATGAGACAGGATGTAGAGAATTATGTCAAGGCGTGTTCTCTCTGTCAGGAAAATAAAGCTCTTAGGAAAACTAATAGAGCACCATTGCAAATTACCACATCATCTAATGCTCCTTTTCAGAGAGTAGCTGATAATGACACTTCAGGATGATCTTACAAAATATTGTGCCGCTTATCCACTTCGTGGTGTTTCTGCGGAGGAAACAAGTGATTATCTCTTACATTTCATTTCCATGTTCGGTATTCCAAAAATGATTTTGACTGATCAAGGTACTAATTTTACCGCAGATCTTTTTAAGAAAACCTGTGAATTTTTAAAAATAAAGCAACTTTGGTCGACACCGTATCACCCTCAGTCCCAGGGCGCTTTAGAAAGGTCTCATTCTACTTTAAAAGAATACTTGAAATCCTACGTTAATGAAAATCAAGATAACTGGCCTCGATATGTTTTCACTGTTATGTTAGCCTATAACACTGCAATACATTGCACAACACATTATACACCTTACGAACTAATTTTCGGTCACAAGGCTTTTATTCCTGATTCTATCTATGACGAAGCACCGTATGTGACATATCCCGATTATGTTAAAAGCTTTAGACTACATAAGGAAGTCTAAAGAGACTTCTCAAACATATTATGATCAAGGATCTAGAAAAATACAATACAAAGTGGGTCAATATGTATATCTAAAAAATCATTTACGAGGGTCAAACTGAAAGTTTTTAGAACTGGCAACTTAAAAGCATTATATTAAAAAAATAAGTTTAAATTTTGAAAATAGAACTCTTTACCAATAATATTGAGTATACATTTCATTCATTTGTCATTTGTTTTACGATTTGGCGGCAAATTGAAAATTGTCTGTGCACGTCAGAATGAACTTAAACCGAGAAAATTTTCGTGCAATGATTTTTTATGACTTTCGATGTCATATAAGTCAACAAGAAAGTTATGATAGACTTCGATTGGCTTTTCACGATGAAGCCCCATCTCGTGCCACAGTTTACAACTGGTTTAATGAATTCAAACGTGGTCGAACTAATCTCACCGATGATTTGCGTGAGGGACGGCCTTCTACAGCGACGACTGAAGATAATATCAGTGTTGTGTGGCGTATGATAGAGACTGACAAAAGACTGACCTATCAGCAGATTCGGACAAGTCTAGGCATAGGTATGAGTCAAGTGCACAAAATCCTCCATGAACATTTAGCGGTCAGGAAGCTTTGTGCTCGCTGGATACTGCATAATTTGACCGAGGCTCTAAAACTCCGCCGTGTTGATTGGTGCCGAGAAATGATCCAAAAATTTAACGGAGGTGACTCAAATGCTGTGTTCGACATACTAACGGGTGACGAAAGCTGGATTTACTGTTATGATCCGAAACCAAAAGACAGTCTGCTCAGTGGGTGTTTCCTTCCGAAGAGTTGCCAACTAAAGTGAAGAGAGGTCGAAGTGTTGGAAAAAAGATGGTGGCCTCGTTCTTCGGAAAGACAGGTCATTACGCGACAGTTGTCTTAGAGGATCAGAAAACGGTTAATGCATAGTGGTACACTAACAATTGTTTGCCACTTGTCTTGGAAAAAGTTCGAGAGAAACGAGCTCGCAGCAGGATCCTCCTTCATCACGACAATGCCTCGTCGCACACCGCCAGGCAAACGATCGACTATTTGGCGACCTTAGACGTGGAATTACTGGGTCACCCGCCGTATAGCCCCGACCTCGCACCCTGCTATTTTTATTTATTCCCGAAAATAAAAGAAAAACTTCCAGGAAAACATTTTATGGACGCCGAAGAAGCAGTGGCTGCGTTTCAAAACGCCGTTGAAGAGACCCCTAGGGCCGAGTGGGCAAGGTGCTTTTCTCAATGGTTCCATCGAATGCAGCGATGTATTGATGTAAATGGACGCTATTTTGAAAAGGTATAATAAAACTAATAACTTGCTAGAATGCTTAGTTTTTGATTTTCTAAGAACTTTCAGTTTGACCCTCGTAAGTCTTAGAAAAGCGTTATCTCCAATATGGAAAGACCCCTAAAAAATAGTAAAGATTCATGGCAACAACACACTGTCTTTATTGATCAACAGGAGACATGTCAAACATCATTACGATGAGGTTAAACTAGCTAGTAACGTAATTATTAGCCCTTCTAGCTCTTAAGCTTATTATATGATCTATATTGCTATTTCAAGTTTTAGTTATCGAATTTAGTACTTATTATCTTCTTTTCTATTTCAGTAATGCACTGTGCAGTCGTTACAGCGTAATAGCAAACTCAAGCTACATTCAACCAATTTCTTCGAGTTCAGGAGTCTATTTTGACTTTTTAGGAAAACTAAAAATTATTAATGGACATCTTAATGTAATAATACCAATAAATATTTCCAATATTAAATCACATATATCGATATACTAACTCGGTTTTGGGAACTATTAGATATCTTTGTCAAATTTCAGAGACAGTCAATAATTCAGAATGTCATAACATGCTCGAACCTTTGACTACCCGATATCAGGATATAATTAAACAATATTCTTCTATTTCCCATTTACTTGACACTAGAATGAAACGTGGTGCATGGATTGGCGGATGGCACTTTGGATGGAAATGATGCACTTAAATATGATAATGCTATAAGCATTGTACAGAATAATAATAAAAAACTAGCTTCATTAATGAAAGAAAATATTCGAGTTACTCAATCGTTAATTTCATCTTATAATTATTCTCTACATAAACTGGAAATTAAGGAAGAAAGTTTAATTGAAGCTGTTGACAAGCTCTCTGCGTCTATGAAAAACGTCTCAGTTGTTACAAACAAACTAATTTTAACTTCAGAAATTAATTCTATATTAAATAATTTAGAATCTTCCATTCTTACTCTATCTTTTCAGTTAGACGATTTAATTAATGCTATTTTATTTTCTATTATGAATATTCTTCATCCTTCAGTAATTACACCAAATCAATTATTTCAAGACCTTGCTGACAACTATAGACATTTACCCAGTAGTCTTGAACTAGTTGTAAGCTTAGATTTGACTTCAATACATTCTATTATTAATATATCTAAGTTAAGTTGTCATTATTTAAACTCTAAAGTAGTCTTTGTATTACAAATACCATTAGTTACGTCTCAAGAATTCTATTTGTATCATAATATTCCATTGCCCGTACCTCACAATATTAATAAGCCAGACTCATTCTCTATCGTACTACCCAATAGCAAATATATTGCCATTACCAAGGACAAGTTGCAGTACACAAGTATTGACTCTCTCGAAATATACAGAAACGTGAACTCTCAAGATTATATATGCTATATTATGAACGTTTTGTCGGTAAACGCCAACCCGTCTTGTGAAAGTGAATTATTGTTTAAAATGATCAAAAATTGCCAGTGCAGTGTAAAACGGAATTCCTGAAAGGTGACTTAGACGTTTGGAAAAGTCTAAAAAATAATAAGTGGATATTTATACAATCTCATTCAGTTAAACTGTCCATAGACTGTATCAATTCCAAGATGGTAGAAGAAAACATTCATGGCATCGGTGTCCTTAATTTACCTAAATATTGTAAGGCGTATTGTAAGAGCACAAAATTGTATGCATATAATAATATTATAAATATTACTTCACCAGTGTCAAGTGTTTCTAATTTTAACTTGATAAATGATGAATGTTGTAATATAAATAAGCTTAAAGAAAGCATAAGTATTGTGCCACATATTAAATTACGAAATTTAGATACTGGAAATATTGAAGTTAACTACAATCAAATTATAAAATCTTTCGAAAAGAATCTTGATAAAATAATAAATGAACCACATATAATAAAATATGGGGCTCATTATTCAGTTTTAACCATCTTAATTATAACTACTATTATTTGTTATATTATGTTTAAATTTTATTTAAAATTGTATAAATCTGGCAGCACCCTTTCTTACCCAGCCGTATCTCCTTCTGATTCATCTATTGCTATCACAACAAAGGACAAAGTTGATAAACAGACAGACATTACTCCTAAACCAGTCTCTCCTGCTAAGCTTAGAATCAATGTTTAATTCTTTATTCTTTTCCTATAGTACATAAACTTCCTAAAATAGAAGTTTATTTCTTTAAGGGGGAGGTGTTATACGCGAACCCTGTATTAATAATTGCCTATCCCTAAAACTGACGCTATCGCGTCAGCTAGATCATGTATCCTGAGTATCTTAGTCTTTATTATTCAGTCAGTCTCTGTTTCTATTTCTAAAAGAAAGGTTGCCTAAAGATTTCCTGTCCTTTCTATTTCTAATAAATGAACTTTAATTAAAATAAATCTTTTTTTAAAAATAACAGTTCACATCTTTGGTCTGGAGCACCCCAGTATCTACTTGAATTTTTTTATATATATAAACCATTTGATCGCATACAGCGTAGAGCCGTTCGTATCGTTGGGGACCCAAATATCTGTGAAAGGCTAGACACTTTGGCGCTGCGTAGAGACGTTTCCTCGCTGTGCGTTCTCTACCGCTTATACCAAGGAGAGTGTTCTGGAGAACTTTTGATCTGGTGCCTGCCGCTGAATTCTCCAACCGCACAGTACAACACAAATTAAAGTATCATCCCCACCATCTGGACACGTGGAACTCCACTACTGTGCGGTTGCGTAGGAACTTTTTTCCACGTACCACACTACTGTGGAATAGCCTCCCTGCGGCAGTGTTTCCAGATCAATACGACATGGGTACCTTCAAAAAGCGCGTCTACCTCCATCTTAAAGGCCGGCAACGCTCTTGTAAGACCTCTGCTGCTACAGAGGGCCGTGGGCGTCGGTGATCACTTACCATCAGGTGACCCGATCGCTCGTTTGCCTTGTCCTTCCCATAAAAAAAAATAACAAAAAAATATACATGTTATGTAAATATATAAATATTTTTCGTGTAAATTCACACCCATGATTCACTAGTTTTAAAAGTTTTATACATATTTAACATAAAATCTTAAAACTAAATCATTTAAGTATTCAACATAGTATGTAGAAAATTTATTTAAGTAATAAAAGTTCGTGTCACGATGCGAGTCGAGTCGGACTCGCACATCAAGGGTTCTGTACTAATCAAACATTCGCAGAGCAATAAAAATACTTCTTATAAAAGTAGACTACCATATATTTACATATTTTCAATCAATTTGTAAAAAATATACATATTTTCTATTCCTATCAAATTTAAAAATTCTATGTCAATGGGAAAATAACTTATTTCCAATTAAATCCTATTATCCTCCTATCCTATTAAAATAATCTATCTAATCCTATTAAATCCTTTTTCTTGCGATAAGATTTATAGTTGGAAGCTTTATTTATTTTTTAGTACGCTAAGATTATTTGATATTAATGACAGATAAAAAAATGGGTCCTATAAGAGTTCTGTCTTATTTGATTATCTTTAGTTCGGAACCCTAATATAATCTGTCAATTATTATTTCCTACATTATTTATACCTTTACAAATTAAATATTTCGCGCTTAAAACACCCCTAGTCCATAATAATTGAACTGCGATAAATTTGTGGTTTCGAAAATTATCCTATTGTTAATACTGTTAATAGTCAGCTTAAGCTTTAGATATTACTATATTTATAAGTTAATGTATAACTGTGGCATTTGAAATCTATCCTCTTGTACATTATTTAGTAGTGTAACCAAATAATTATTTCTATGAGGTTCATAGTATGAAAATATCGTATTGTCAGCGAAATTTGACGTGTGAGCAGTATTTTATTATTTGTTTTATTTCATTTATTATGTAGGCATCTTATGAATACATATGTAGGTATATTAGCCTATTTAGTTATCATGATGACGAGCCTTTATGAGGTCGCTTATAATTAGATCTAAATAAATCATTTTAGCACTGAGTATATAATTAAAACACACTACACTATTATTAAAACATAGGTCTGCAAAAATGTTTGTATTATGTTACTTGCTCCTACAGAACCGTTCATAGGCTAGTCAAACTCGCACTTGACAATTTATTTTATTTCTCTTACGCTATACTATACTATTTTATGTATGTAAATATATTTTTTTCAGTTGCAAAATACATGTCCTTTATTACTTCAGCTATCGTTGCAAGAGGCTTAAAAGTTGTGAAGTAGCAGAATTACAAAATTGAGTAAATTTAACCCAGACTAGAGACTTTCTTCGTGTTAGAACCAATTTTGAACTAAAGTTAGTTCAACTTTTTACATATTGGCACATGCTTAAATTAACGTATACGTAATAAAAAATATAATATTTCTTTATGACTGTTATTTTATTTATGAATTTCATTTTATATATGTATTATAACCGATGATATGACAAAAAATTTGTAAAATAACCTTCAAATTCAAAACAATACGAATAATAATCATAATAACATAACATCGTTGAAGCAGCAATTTTAAATCCAGAAAACTAAAAAAAAGGAATAGCGCCAAAGAGCCTCTTACCAAGGTGAACAGCTAAGTTTACGCTTCAATGCGCCTCAACTGTCTGTCTCGTGTGATATGAGGTGAATAAAATTATACGGTATTTTACATATTGTATAGTGAATATTTTAATTTTTTCTGAACAAAAATTGATGGAATAAAATTCTTATATTTGTATTGTAATTGATATTTTAATTAACAACAATTTATGTAGAGTGTTTTTGTAAATATATATATATATATATATATATATATATATATATATATATATATATATATATATATATATATATATATATATATATATATATATATATATATATATATATATATATATATATATATATATATATATATATATATATATATATATATATATATATATATATATATATATATATATATATATATATATATATATATATATATATATATATATATATATATATATATATATCGCTCTATCAATGACCATATTGTAGACGACATCAACATGATGATTTATTTTATACTTAACAATGATATCGTAATATAGAAAGTTGTGTGTGTTTTATTTCAGCTTCACGCTTTATCCATATACAGTATGGTCTTTGATAGAGTGATATAGCACGTTTGAATTACTTTCCCCGTTTTATATGCAACTTGTCATGGAGGACATCTTGTATACAGCATATTCTAGCTTTAGTGTATAAACATTTATTTAAATCAAATGTTACTGAAAGGGTATACATTTTTCGTTTTCAGAAAAGTTTTCATAGAACAGTGGTACTGTGGCTCATTTTAAACGCGAAGGTAACTTTTGTCACACAACACACTAAGCCTCAAAAATTCTGCGGCGATGAGTGGGTACCGGAGTGTCCTTTTCTCCGTCCATATTTCACAAAAAAATTTCTAGTAACTGATTTTTAAGTTTTAAATGATAAAATACTACTTTTATATCGGTACAAAAGCCTCATTTGTAAATGAAGCGTTAATATGATGCGTATAGTAATAAATTATATTCTTATTATTAATAATATTCTTAAATAAAATGATAAATATTCTGTTATCCATATAGCGTAATGTGATTTAATTCACATATCATTGACAGTAAATTACTTTCGTGCTACAAAAGACGTTTTTGCTGCGTTTAATGGTAGAGATTTCAATTCTGACTACTGCAAACAAGTAGAAAAGTCACCTGATGTTAAGTGGGCACTCTCGTACAGAAATCTGAAAGGATATGGATGCGTAGCCAACTTTAAACTGATTTAAAGGTTATTGTAATCAAAAGCCTTATCTATACAGCAATGAGAGCAAAGAGTACAACTTGGAGACGCTACGTCCTCCACTATAATGGTAATGGCTATTCACATCCTGACAGCCGTAAAAAAAACCTCCAATTATTATACATTTTTTGTAACTGCATAACTAAGTAATGGACACAAGACCAAAATATAATTAAGTTAATTAGAAATAGTTTAGATTGAACTATAGTCGACAACTCAAACAAATAACCCATTTATTTGTAAGAGTTGTCTCTTGGGGATAGAAACTATTATTTATTTTTTATCTTCATGCTTTATCCATGTATTGCAGGAACTGAGAACTGAGAGAACTGCAGGAACAATATTATAACGTAGTTTTAAGACACTCCGTTGCTTAATCCCTGCTTTCTCCGACCCCGCTTTTCGCCTTTTTCGAGCCATTGCGTGTTGAGTAGCGGAACTCAACACGCAATTGCAGACAGACACTTACGCCTCTGCGCCACGACGGTCCTCTTACTTATGATATTTATAACAAATCTGCTTATAAAACTATTTTGAAAACTCTATCCGAAAGATATGTTCAGACAATAATTGTAGGCGGAATAAGTTCCATAAGAACGTCTTACTTTATACCGGTATAAAGTCAATAAAAATGTAACCAATGTTTCATTCATCTCTATGGTTATATTATCACTTAAAAGTCTTTTAAGAAACCTTATATCGTTAATGACTTAACGTCTCGTTGTAGTCAGAAAGTAACTAGTGTTAAGAGTTTCCACTTTATAACTCAAACGCGGTAACAAACAACATGAAACTTAAGCTCTCGTAATGTTTAAATATGTATTTAGTAAGCGGGTCACTAGTCGTGAAATGAAATAACAAATATTATCAGAATTCGAATAGTAAATAAGGGTATAAATTGTTACCCGGTAAATATCAATTTAAATATTTTGGTTATGGGACGTTTCTTGCTATGTTTCATTTGTTTTCATTGATACGGTGTCTTACATAACGTTGCCATACATAATAATAAGGATGTGCTTCTATAGACTTAAAGTTTAATTAGTTGCATAGTCAATTATTCAAAAAGATTTATCGCTTTTGTATAGTCCACAGTGGATGCGACCTCAACTACATGGAGTACGTTATGTACCTTTATAGTTACTTGACGGACGAAGCCACAGGTCAAAACTACTACTACTTGGGTATAATAAATAATAATATTGCCTTAAATAGAATTTTAAATCTCAACAGTACGATGATGGTACTATAGAGAACCGAGGTACAACTCTATTATACAACTTTAGTAATAGCGTTCCATTTATTTTACCAGTACATACAAATATATAATACTTATTTGCTGGTTTTCTGTTTTTATATTTCAATATGTATATAGAAGGTACAAAGAACGCAATTGCTCTAAAAAGCATTTCGTTTTAACGTTTATCTCTAGATTGTACAAAAATATTTTAAGGCATAAAAATTTAAGCCTCACTCCATTGAAGGCTTTTGGAGAAATTTAAAACATACGTTTACTTTGTATTTCCTTGTTGTCGTAATTTTCTGTCACAAATGTTTTAAAAACATTCTGTTCTAAGCACTTTTGGATATTTCAAAACAAATTTTCAGAACGTTTTATATCATTTATTCATATAATTTCATTAATGCGGCTTCAACAACAGCAAAAAACATTTTCGATATAAGAAACCAAATTACCCGAAATTGGTTTCTTATATCGAAAATGTTACCTATTAATTATGTACTGTTATCCGCAAAATCTATAACATAATCCCCACCAAGTACTTTAATATTATTAGGATCTTATGTATTGCAACTACTTTTTTTAATGTCTTAAATAAATAAAGAAGAAGGATTCACTTTTTTTTATGGGAAGGACAAGGCAAACGAGCGGTCGGGTCACCTAATGGTAAGTGATCACCGACGCCCACGGCCCTGTGTAAAAGCAGAGGTATTACAAGAGCGTTGCCGGCCTTTAAGGTGGACTACAGTTATTTGGTAAAATTTCTTAATATTGTTCATTTTACAGCCAAATAAAAAAGAGGCATTTTAGCTCGTTATTTGATTAAAGATTTATAATGCAATATTTCTATAAATCACTGATTGATATTAAAATATAAAGCATAACACAAAATCTGTCAGTACCAGCCCCAGTCGTCCCTACCTAATGTATTAGTAGCGTACGTAATCTCATTCGACCTCAAAATAAATCGTTTGGATATAATTGTGTATTTTTCTCCGCATAGATTGTACGAAATCATTTGCTTTGCAAGATTTTTAATAAAAGATATGTTTTCCTTTTTCACTTTTCACATTCACCTCCACAATCACTTGCAAAAGTTCAAGAATCAACATTTGTTATGTAATTTTAAAAAGAAACACTTTAATAAATATTATATAAATGCATTACATTCTTCGGTTTTTTATGTGAAAAAAATTGTATTATATTTATGGCTTACTCTATAAAATATGCTTTTAGTGGTATTTATAATTCCTAGCAGAAGTTTAACATATACACTCTCTATTTTAGTGTCAAGTGACTATTTCACTACCTTGCATTCAGATGCTTGTTATCGTTGGAATAGTCACGTCTTGCTTTATTTGCTTCACAATTTAATTAAATTACTAATTAAATTGTGAAGCAAATTTTTAGAATTATGTATCTTTTTCCGCAATTACGATTTTATCAAGGCTATTTCATCATAAAGTATTTACATAATAGATCAACAAAAAAACATAAGTTAAAATTACCCAGATAATAAATATAAAACTATTAACTATGAATTGAGGGCCGTCGTGGCGCAGAGGCGTAAGCGTTTACCTGTAAACGCGACGGTTTGTGGGTTCGATTCCCGCTCGGGGAAGATGAATTTTTCTATTTTCATTTTCTTCGCTCTGGGAACTAGGCAATGCCTCGAAAAACGCGAAAAGTGGGGACAGAGAAAGCAGGAACTAAGCAACGGAGTGTCTTAACACTACGTTCATATAGTTCCTGCAATTCAATCTGCTTACCCTGCAATATGCGGGATAAAGCGTGAAAGTAAAAAAAAGAAAAAAGCACTATGAATTTGAGTAAATAGTTTATTTTAAATATTGTAATGTATTATTGCCATTTTCATTCAGGAAGCAGTGATCAAGACATGCAAGGGCACTCTTTCTATTTAGAAACCTTAGAATTTTATTTTTTTTGTTTTATAACAATATTTTTTTTTAATGCAATAAAGAATATTGATAGATCCAGATCTTCAAATTAGACAAATATCGGTTTTTGTCTGAACAAAATGAACATTTTGTATTATTCTTATTTCCATTACATATACAATATGCTAGTGGATATTATAATTTAAGAAATTACTCAATTCTAGAAATTAATTTTTTTGCTTTAATCGCTTGCTCTACAAGGCTTGAATTGAAAAAACTTGAATTATTTTTCAATAAAAAATAAAAAAAATTATAAAACCTGCACTACGATAAAAGTCACGTATATACTGTAAAGGAGTATAATAATATTTTCATTTACTGCTTTTTATTTTTTGTTAGCTTTCAGAATTAGCTTATCTTGTGCCAATAATATTTAAAGACTCTGCAAACAAAACATGTATAAATTGCGAGTCGTCTTCATTTTGTTTGCAATAACTGTGTTGCTAGCACATATTGACATCAAAAGTCAAAGTAAGTCGTACAATAGCACTATATTTTTGTTATAATTATTTAATTTATTGCAATATTATTATTTTTATAGTGTTGTGGAATCATTTAAAATAAAATAATATCATAGAAAAACGAATAAAAATTTAGACGAACTGGTATTTGTTCTCATAGAAAGCAGCTGTCAGAGCACTTGGACGGCTTCTAATATGCGCAGGTTAAATCCTCAGAATTTCATCCGTTATAAGGTGTTATGGGAGATAATTTATTGCCAGATTCAATATATGATGGTTAAAGTTCTATAATTTCAATAAAAATAAAATTGATCAACGGTTTCTGGGTTCGATTCCCACTACAGGAATATAAATTTTTCTATTTCGATTTTCTTCTCTCTGGAAAGTAAGAGTTCTGCCACTTAACTCAATGCCTCGAAGAAAAGGCGGAAAGCAGTGACGGAGAAAGCAGGGACTAAGCAACGGAGTGTCTTAACAGATTCATATAGTTTGTACAGTTCCCTGTCTACCCTGCCATGTACGGAATAAAGCGTGAAGACATGAAAAATAAATTAAAATAAGGAAATTGGTTGGTTGGTTTTCTATGATTCATCGCTTTTAAAACAAATTGTTTTTTAAGAAAATGACAAACGAAAATACAATTGGAAACCAAGTGTTGGTTTTGGATAAACACGAGCCTGAAGATGTAGCAAAGGCATTAATAGAAGGCGGACGCCAAAAGGAACCGTTCTATATTTTCGATATGGACGAAGCTTACCGCCGAATTGAGCACTTTCAGAAAATGATGCCAAGGGTGCAAATATTTTATGGTAATGTTTTACGTTATGTTGTGTATATATCTTATTTCTTACAGAATTTTTTATATATATATTTTTATAATTTATTATATATATTTATAATTTTTTATATGCTTAAATTATTCATGTCTTGCTTATTTTTAAGCTAATAATTAATTTCAATTCACAATTATAAATGGTTGTTTTATAGTTTTTTTTAGAATTCGAAATAAAAATTAATTTTCATTAAATATAAAATAGAAAGGATGTCACTGTGATTTGTTGGCAGTATCTCCAGACAAAGTAAATCCGTTGATATTGAACTTGGTATCGGGATATTTACTAATTTACCTATATGAGATTTTTTTTTAATTTATTGGCCAATACGTAACAAATATATTTTACTTTAAAAATTTAAGTACCACGAAAACCTCGAAGGTTTATACAGAGAGTCATTTTGTTAATTCAGTTTGTTTGTCTTAAAAATATTTTTTAAAACGTGATTTGATTTTCGTGGTGCTTTTATACATTTCTTGCAGTTCTTTGGGCAGTTTGTTTACATATTCAGGTATTAAATAGTCATCAGTTCTCTTTCCATACTTATTATTAGTTTTTGGTAAGTGGTATTTATTGTTTGAATCAAATAAATTGAATCAAGATAGTTTGAATCAAGTAAATAAGTTGCAATATCGAATTTCATCGAACTAGTGCACATACGAGTATGTGTGCTAAGGTAAATTTTGCAAAAATTGTTCTCACAAATAGAATATTGTCAAAGCTGGTACAATTAATAAAATATATATTTCATTTCAGCCATGAAGTCAAATGATAGTGATAAAATGATAAAGATGGTAGCAGCACTTGGACTCGGGTACGACTGCGCGTCACCTGGAGAGATCAGCAAAGTAATAAAATTGAACGTGTCTCCACTGTAAGCACATAAAATTACTAAATAAACAGAAAAAAAGAATATTTATTGGACAATATAAAATACAAATATATTATTTTACAGGAAAATTATATTTGCAATACCAACAAAAACTCCAGAATGGATGATTTTTGCACGAGAGTCTGGTGTCCGGCATACCACGTTCGACACATCTTATGAACTAAAAAAAATTAAGCAATATTGGCCAAACGTCAAGTAAGGAAAACAAACTATTTAAATTTTAGTTATCTGTTAAAAGATACATACGTACATACCTATAAATATAGCTTTACGCCTTATCCCTAGTATCTAAAAATCGCCAGAGTGCGCCAAACGCTGAGGTACACATGAAGTATGGGTTTCGCCTAGCTCACTGTCATTAACCATTAACCTCTTCATACTCTCTATCGATCCGAAATCCTGTGTTTTCGAAAGTCCACAAAAATCTCTCCATACCTATCTCATCACTATATTCATATATATTCATCACTCATTCTCTGGACGTACCTAAAGCATCTGATCACGTTCTTCTTCAATATTGCAGTAACATGCCTGCTGTGCCATACCTACCATTCTGTGTATCTCTTTGTTGCAGTTTTGTTTAAACTGACTTCGCATATTCTCTGACAAGTTACCATCACTATATCGATCATATTTATTTCTTTATTCTTTGGAAATACCCATGTTTTACTGCCATATAACATCATCTCACCAAAACTGCATTATGTACGGCCAAATGTGCAGCTACACTGATGTTCTACACTCTCAACAACGCAGGCAAAGCACCATATATTCAGTTACCGTCAGCAATACTCCTTCTCCCATTCCTGTGATATTTACCATACGTACATAACATATTTCCCTATCTATACATTCTTCATTCACTTAATACTTCATTTAATTGTTATAGTTTTGTTGGACATTCTAATGATTTTCCATACACAGAAATGTTTCATTCTGTCTTTTTTCGTATCTTCTAAATACCAGAACCTTTATTTTACTTTCATTCAGGATTAGATCATTATTTTCACATTGATCTTTCAAATAGTGACCAATGCCTGCAACTTTTATTCTGATGATACAAGACAGCAACTATGTATAGCAAGCAATTTTTCAAGTCACTCACTTTTTCGCTCCTTGGAGATAGAGTAACTAAGATGACAGGACGCAACCCTGTTTGACACCTGATTGAACGCCAAACCAAGGAGATATATCAGCTCCTATTTGCACGCAGTCTGAGTGAACACTTTAAAAGTTTTTACAGCATGCAGCAAGTGCCCGCTCACACATTGCCGGAAGAGTATTTATATATAAAACTTGTCATTTTTTTTATTTAATTTGATTTTTGGTTATTTATTAGTTATTATAAATTTTGTATAGCAATTTTCAAATCTCCATTTCTTCGATAATACATTCAAGTCCTCTAGCAAATTAAGTTAAACAAATTCACAACTCGCTATATATTTTATAATATATTTATTGGTAAATACCAAATACGTTATTTAGATATTTTCTTCAATTGTATCATAAACTGTATTTAAATAATTACATATGATAGTCACTTAGCATTTAAAGTAGACCAATATTATCTTTGCACAGTATATACATATTTAAGTAGGTTTTATATGACTTACAACATTTTGTGCTACAAATCGTTCAATATTAGACTATTATATATTATTAACCATCAATCATTTTGTTTATCAGCCTACTTATTAGAATCAAAGTGGAAGGTGACAGTATTTATAAATTGGGTGACAAATTCGGCTGCGACTTTGAAACTGAAGCAATTGATCTTCTCGAAGAAGCTGCTACATTAGGTTTAAAGGTAATCCGTTATGAGTAGTTTTATTATCATAAACTTGTATAGACCTATATTATAATAGGCAAATAGTTATTACTAAAGTGAAAATAGATACTAGGTATTCAGCCCATCCGGCCTGTTAATTGAGCGAGCGCGGAAGCGGTACAATAAAGACACTTTTTGAAGCGAAGCTCTTATATGTTCACTTCGCCGTTTTTTGTAGCCTGTCCCCTCCGAGGCCGTTTGACAGAACTCGATGAAACTTTGCATGGAAATTAGGTCCAAGTGGTAGCTATATCGCATTTCATGAAATGATGTCCTTGAGGGATGAGGGGTGATAATTGTACCATAGAGATATGCTGGGGAATTGAAATCTCTGTTTATGGCGCGCGCTAGCAAATTTCAATGGGTTTCTCAATAAATTAAGTTCACAATGTGTTTGGCCATAGAGAAATTGCACGCGCAAGCTAATCCAATGCATTTTCAATGAAAATCGATTTTTGTTGGTTTTTTCTCAATTATTCCTCAAGGACATGTCCGATCACAGTTTTTTATATATGTTGGCACTCCTCATGACCACAGTGATCGTTTAAAACAAATCCGATCAAAATCGGTTCAGTGGTCTAGGAGGAGTTAGCGAACAAAGAATGCATAGACCCCCACTAACAGAGAGCTTCGCTCGTCGCTGCGCTCCTCACTCGCTCAATAAAACTGACGTGGCAAATCTGCACACTATCTGACTCTTTCTTTTTGGGAGAGTAAATATTTTTTTTATTTTTTTTTTCTTCCTTCATTATAAAAGCAAAGAACGGCGTTGAGTTCCGCCAGTTATCATGCAATGGCTTAAAACGTAAAATGGCATACGGAGTGTATTAGTCAAGTCAAGTCAAAACTTAATTCCCTCTGCCTACCCTGTTTCGTAATACACTTTGAAATAAGTAAAGTAAGTAATATATAAGCATACGAAAATAACTTTTATAAACTAAACTAATATTTTTAGGTAGTTGGTGTAGCATTCCACGTGGGCAGTGCTTGTTATTCAAAAGAAAGTTATGAAGAAGGATTGAAACAGGCTAGAGCTCTGTTTGACCATGAAGCAAGAGCTGGTAGGAAGATGAGTATCGTTGATATTGGAGGTGGATTTATTAGCGACGATCTGAGCAGGATCGACGAGGTAATTCTTTATTGGATTTATTTAATTTCTTAACTTTTAATATTTTCAATGTACCTATGTAGCCACATAGTATACCTTTTTTTACAATATGTGAGACATTTTGTTCTTAACTATCAACTTTTATTTAATACAACATATAATGTTATATTGTTATTGACACTATTATTTATTAATTCTTTAGTAAATAAACAAGATTTTTTCCGTCACTTATACGCTCACATGTATTTTGCTTAACCATTCTTATTTAGCCCCATCTCCCCATTGATCTTACAAATTTTGAAACGCCAGTTGGAATTTCTGGACATATTCCTTTCATAATAAATTTTGTACATCTCTTGACATATTGTGGTCCACCTCAGTGTTTTACATTTTAAGAATTTACTCAATGAACGGTTATATGATTGTTTTATCTTGTCTTTTTCTATCATTTTATTTTTATTTTCAATCAGGTAGCTACAGTAGTGAATCGAACTATAGACAATTTATTTCCTGAATCAGATGTGCAAATCATTGCTGAGCCAGGGCGATATATTTCTGACTCTTCCTTCAATATGTACTGTAACATCAACAACGTGAGACGGGTAATTTAAATCATAAATCCATCATCCATATAAAATTTGCTTATCATATTCAAATGTTTATTTTTTCATTAAAATAACTTTGTTTTAAGTTTAGTTTTATAAAATAATTTATCTGAACCATTAAGTGGTAACGGCAAAATATCAAAAATATGAATTTTCCATTAATATTATAAATACCTAGATAAAGATTATTACTAACCTTCACAAAGTAAACTAAGATAGCGAATAGTTAAATAAATAAGAGTTAAATAAATACAAAGATATGCTGGATATGCATGTTTACATATATATAATAAACTGATTATATTACAGATAACCAAACAAGATGAAGTAGTAAATATGATTTACATAAACGACGGAATATATGGAACTTTAAGATTCCATGAGCCTTGGACCGTTGTAAAGAGATTTGAGGTAAGTTACTTATATTCAAATCTTTTGATTATTTTACTTCCAGCTTGCGTACTAATGCAGAAATTACAGTCAATTTTCGTGTGAAACGTGCAAATTGTATTCGCACGTAAGTTATTTTAGAATGTCTATGTTATCTTTACTATATAAAGAAAATAATCAGGAAATAGAGAAAAGACAAAAATCTTTATATATATGAAAAGCTTTAAACTTATCATCTAAGAAAACCATGTTTTGTACTAAAACTTTAAAGAATAAAAATACAAAGTAGATCAACGAGATAACATCTAACAGTAAATTTGATTATTGTGACTTCGATTGTTATTGTTGCAAGAACAATAATACGAATAATAATATAATCTTAACATAATTCAGTTGACTCTAGGATATGTTCTGTACAGTAAATAGATATTGTAAAAGTATCAGTACGCGTGGTTGACATTTTCAGATTTAATCGCAATCCAATTTAAATTTGAATTTGAATTGAAAAATATATACAAAAGCTACTAATATATACAAAAGCTACGTGAGGCAAATCAGGCACAAAAGTTATTACAAGTACAATATAACTTAAATATACCTAACTTTGTACTAAATTATAATATTAAAAGAAAAATTCAAATTGTTACAGCGCCGAACGAATATTATAAATGAAAAACCAGAAAAGACGATCCTGTGGGGACCAAGTTGCGACTCAACGGACCGCGTTATGTCGAATTTGAATATCTTTTTACCTCGTTGTACGCCGTTTGATTGGCTCATTTTCACTCTGCAGGGGGCTTACACTTTTGGATTTGCAAGTCGATTTTCCTGCTTAGAAATACCTCAAATAAGATCGGTTATATCACACAAGCTTTGGTAAGTATCATTGTTACAAAGTGAATTGTATTTTAGAGATAATAAGAAATTTAACCAATTTAAAAAATTAATTAGAATCAATAAATACACGATTTTAAATAAGTCTTATTAAATAATCAGTCTCATGTTTTATTGTAGCGTCCATGAAATTTTATTTACTTTAACCTACTATAAATAATAATGAAATGATATTTAATAATATTGAAACTTGGGACTACAACCAGAATCACTTGCTTGATTACAAGAAGCATCTTATACACCATCAAATTTACATAGATTTTCTATAGAAATTATGATTTTATTTATATTATTTTTTCAGGAATAAGCTTAAATCAAGCGAAGTATTTGGCATCGAAGATTTCGTAGTGAATGCTGACATCTCAACGCCTCTACCTTCTACACTACCAGTAGTAATAAAAAACGCAAATCCTTTGACTTCAGGTCACATTTTTAAAATATAAGAAAGCTACTTAATATATTTTCATAACAAATATTTGTTTTGAACCTTAAGATAAGCTGTGAAATAAAAATATTTTCAAATTATATAAATTATTTCTGCCCGATAAATATTTTATAATTGTATTAATTTATTTTTCTTTCATATTTTCTTTAAAATATTAAGTAATAGTTCAGTTTTGTCAGCAATATTTCATAACAATATTTCAGAGAAATAAATATTCATGAGTAAAGTCTTTTAATACGCTAAATAAACCCCTTCTTTACTAATTAAACGTCACACGAGGCACATCAAAATTTAAAATTCACCAGCAATACACAGCACACCCATAGAGAATTTCTGGTCAAGCCCACAGAAATGGGAAAAATTAATTTTAATATAAATAGAATAACAAACTGTAAAAATATAGAATAAAAAAATATAAATTATAAGTAACAAGTTTCTAATATAATTTGAATAAGATAATCTTATAAATAGAACCAATTATGCAATATAAAACATAA
Source organism: Dione vanillae (assembly GCA_037178615.1). Classification (NCBI taxonomy): domain Eukaryota; kingdom Metazoa; phylum Arthropoda; class Insecta; order Lepidoptera; family Nymphalidae; genus Dione; species Dione vanillae. The sequence goes on from JAZFAU010000162.1 coordinate 445,760, forward strand.
AGTTCCTTGCTATTTGATCAATTACAACCAGATTGAGATCAAAAGCAATTGGGAACTTACCATATTAATTAAAGCCGTTACGTATACCCAAAATGGCCATAAAGGAGTTCGGTGAACATTTTAGTCTAAAATTATCCACTTATGGGAAGGCTAAATTGTTCTAAGGGAAATATTGTACAAGGGCAATTTACCTTAAGTGCGTCGGGCGCCGGGTCGAAGTAATAAATGTAGAGCCTTTATAGACATAGCATGTAGACATTGAGCAAGGATGCGTAAAGGACGCTGACTCAACTTAATCTGTACGCAGTTTAGATCCACTTGGCTAATAAACCGTTTAAGCCCTTTCCAATAATCGTGATACGCTCGTTGATTAGACGGAGATCTGTTTGAATCAAATCAGTAATACAAAATCGATCCTAAATGATAGGTAATATAAGATACTTATCGAAATAGTGTAAAATTGACAAGTAAAATTTCAGCCAGATCAAAATATGTACATACTATTTTATTTATTAAATTTGTGCTTCTAAATAATATTGTTCATAAAAAATACTTTTGGTACAAGAGTACTTATTATTTATTTATTTTTTATCTGTTTTATAAATGACACATCAGCAATACTTGTAACATGTTATACTAAAGTATGCGTCTGATAGAAACATTCTGATACGAGGATTCTGATAACAGCATTTACATTAAGCATGTACAGTATAAATTTCCAGATAAAAAGTTTATTTTATACAATTATTTCAGTCAAATTTAAATTTTAATTAACAATCAATTAAATTGAAAACTATAGAATACTTGAAAAGAACCCAACAATTATAAATTGTATATATTCTATAATTTATTAATCTTTATTTTGTTAGTATAAAAAAATATATTCTTAAGAAGAATAAGCAATAACATTTACATTATTACTTAAGTACTTAGGAATCTAGATTCATTTTTATATATTGCACAATTTGTGTGTTTACCGTTAAATAGCTCTTCCTGGAAACTAGTCCCAAACTCCATGGAATTTATCTTTGTATTACTAAAAATATTGGGACTCTTGGAGTTAAGACTTTCGAATGAGATTCTCAAGGTTGTGATCTGTCTCTGAGCGAGTGTGTCTACTTAAAATCAGGTGGCCCTTCTGCTCGTTTGCCATCTTAAAATATAAAATGAAGTCCTTAATCATGAAATCACACACACCCAAACACCAAAGCTGGAATATAGTATATATATATATATATATATATATATATATATATATATATATATATATATATATATATATATATATATATATATATATATATATATATATATATATATATATATATATATATATATATATATATATATTAGAACAATTTAGCCTTCCCATAAGTGGATAATTTTAGACTAAAATATTCACCGAACTCCTTTATGGACATTTTGGGTATACGTAACGGCTTTAATTAATATGGTAAGTTCCCAATTGGTTTTGATCTCAATCTGGTTGTAATTGATCAAATAGCAATGAACTTTATGTTTTATATTGCATAATTGGTTCTATTTATAAGATTATCTTATTCAAATTATATTAGAAACTTGTTACTTATAATTTATATTTTCTTATTCTATATTTTTACAGTTTGTTAATCTATTTATATTAAAATTAATTTTTCCCATTTCTGTGGACTTGACCAGAAATTCTCTGTTGGTGTGCTGTGTATTGCTGGTGAATTTTAAAATTTTGATGTGCCTCGTGTGACGTTTAATTAGTAAAGAAGGGGTTTATTTAGCGTATTAAAAGACTTTACTCATGAATATTTATTTCTCTGAAATATTGTTATGAAATATTGCTGACAAAACTGAACTATTACTTAATATTTTAAAGAAAATATGAAAGAAAAATAAATTAATACATTTATAAAATAAATATTATCGAGCAGAAATAATTTATATAATTTGAAAATATTTTTATTTCACGGCTTATCTTAAGGTTCAAAACAAATATTTGTTATGAAAATATATTATGTAGCTTTCTTATATTTTAAAAATGTGACCTGAAGTCAAAGGATTTGCGTTTTTTATTACTACTGGTAGTGTAGAAGGTAGAGGCGTTGAGATGTCAGCATTCACTACGAAATCTTCGATGTCAAATACTTCGCTTGATTTAAGCTTATTCCTGAAAAAATAATATAAATAAAATCATAATTTCTATAGAAAATCTATGTAAATTTGATGGTGTATAAGATGCTTCTTGTAATCAAGCAAGTGATTCTGGTTCTAGTCCCAAGTTTCAATATTATTAAATATCATTTCATTATTATTTATAGTAGGAAAATCACACACACCCAAACACCAAAGCTAGTATATATATATATATATATATATATATATATATATATATATATATATATATATATATATATATATATATATATATATATATATATATATATATATATATATATATATATATATATATATATATATATATATATATATATATATATATATATATATATATATATATATATATATATATATATATATATATATATATATATATATATATATATATATATATATATATATATATATATATTAACACATAATATTTTACAATGTACCAGTTTTGGTTTCACAGGTCCCAAATACATAAATATCTAGAAGACAAAGGCCTTTATCCGACACACAGCATTAATTATCACCTTAATTCCTGAAATCTTACCCGTAACCGGAGAACCTGACCCTAAGACTTCGTTAGATCTTAATTCTCTTATACTGTCCATTCCTAGTATATTATATACTTTTACTTTTTATTACTTCATTAAATATATTAATAATTGCCACTTTAAATATTATAAAATATTCTATACTTTTTTGTATATTCACAAATCTCTTAAAATATTTTTTATAACAACTATTAAATCAGTTTAACACAATTAAAAAATTCTCTTAATAAAATGAACCCGCAATTAAAAAATGCAAAGAATAGCAAGCACTAGCAAAAATGACTGTATCGTTTGTCAAAATGTGGAAGGAGGTCGCGTTATGAGCAGGTGTCTTCTTTGTAATATAAATTCAAGTAACGTGCTTTTTTTGCGTGATATTATCATATCTAGTGAAGCTTTCACTAAATAAGACTATTTTAAAAAGAAAAAATAAATTATGTTAATACATTTTTTTTATAGCTTCACGCTTTATCCCGCACATGGCAGGGTAGGCAGAGGGAACTGCAGGAACTATACGAACCTAATGTTAAGACACTCCGTTGCTTAGTCCCTGCTTTTTTTCCGTCCCCACTTTCCGCCTTTTTCGAGGCATTGCATATTAAGTGGCGGAACTCAACGCCGCGCTTTGCCTACTTGCCAGAGCGAAGAAAATGTATATAGAAAAATCTATCTTCCTCGAGTGGGAATCGAACCCAGAAACCGTCGCGTTTACAGGCAGACGCTTACGCCTCTGCGCCACGATATACATTATTATATATACTTGTTTAAATTGTATGTAGAAATTTAAGAATAATATTGTTATATCATCTTAGCGTAGCGTACAGAATGAGTTTCTATGATTTTCTTCGCTCTGGCAACAAAGCCAAACGCAGCATTGAATTTCGCCACTGAACACACAATACAAACGAAAGACAGAAAGTGGAGAACTGAAAGTGTTTCTTAAAGTAGGCACTTTCTACCTTTAAAAGTTATTTTTTATAGTATAAGTAAAATATAGCAATTTAGGTCACCGATGATCAGTGAACACCGTTATCATCAGAAAGTGTTTTTATTAAAAGTACAGTAGTATAGGTGACTAGTTAAATATTTCTATTGGGTTGCTTAAACAGTTTCCACACAAATTGTCGATAATTTACCAAAAAAAACCCCAAGTAAGATCGATTATATCACAACAACTTTGGTAAGTGTTTCTGTTATTAAAGATATTGAAAGAACACCTGCAGATATGATATTAAAAATATTTAAAAAAAAGGCTTTGTGCCATAAATAACTGTAATTAATTGGCAAAAGAACTCGTAGTATAATCAAGACAAACGGATTTCAATAAATTATATTCAGACATCGGTCTCATTAATGTAATTCAGTAGAAGACAGAAGGCTTATTATTAGGATATATTTGAGCTTTGGTATTTGCACTTAATCGACATTTGTAAATTAATAGCTCTGTTAAAATTTATAAATGTGAATTCGAGTTGAATTTAAAGATTTGTTGAGTTATTTAAGTTGTCTGACTTCTATGTATGACTTTAAACGTTAAATTTGAAATTTTTACTTATACTTATTTTTTTATTTATTTATTTCAGGAATAAGCTTAAGTTAAACGAAATTTTTGACGCTGACATTTCAGTACCGCTTCCTTCACCACTGCCGGTACCGATAAGAAAAACAAATCCCTTAATTTCTGATCACATGTTGAGAATGTAAAGATGCTACTTAAGTAACTGTAAATATATGTTCTCGTTTACATAATTTATAATACCGAATATTTGTACAACATATATAATACACTCTTATATTACGATAGTAAAGTGACCTTGAGATAAGCTAGAAAATAAAAATGTTGACATATAATTTAAGATTTATAATTTCATATTTTCCTAATGATGACACACAAATCTGTAAATATAAAAAATAAGCGGTTTTTCCTTGTTTAATGTAAAAAAATACTTTTGATTACTTAGTTTTACTTTATTTTACTGTTTTATTAATACCGGTTTGGTTATAAATAGGACTGACTGACTTATAAAAAGAAGACACAAGATAATGTTGACAATTACAGGCCTAATTTCATGAAAAATACAGATATTTTACATAATGCACGATACATTTTCGCAATAGTCAATCAATCGTCTTTGATTGGTTTGATAGAATAAAATATATTTAATTTTCGTCCAAGTATTTCCTCTTTTATCAAAGTATAATCATAATTGATAATTAATGTCCTAAAACAAAATCATTTAATCTCTCATTTCGTGCATTTCTTGTTTAATTTCCATGTCTTCATTATATTGCATCGTCGTAGGATTGACATATTTTAATATTAAAATCACTTAATACCTCACTGTACACTATTTTTAAGGCATTTACGATTTAATATGTTTTAAATCTATTCTGGGGTTAAAAGTTAATTTTGTTATAGTCTAGGTAAGATATAGATAGCCATTTAGGTCACCGGATAATCAGTGATCATCGTCACCGTCAAAAAGTGTTTTTGTTAAAAGTACAGTAGTAAAAGTGACTAGTCAAATATTTATCTTGGGATACGCTGAACGCGGAACGCTAGTGAAGGACGTCGACTTTTCATAATACCTGTAAAGGTCTCTAAAAGGCTCAAAGTTAGATCGTTGTGAGCGCTGTAGTCAAAAGTGAGGCCTTCCAAGATATTATATAAAAGCTTACCCTTCTCGAATAAAAAATCTTTACTAGAATGAACGTTGCTAAGAGCGCCTTGAGTATTTACTGTATTCCATTTAATTTGTAAATATAATAAAGTCTCAACCACTTTTTATCGTAAATAAGTTAAATAAAATAAGTTAAATTTTCGAGAATCTTTTTGGATAATAAGGGCTTATTTCAGACGTACTATATAATAGTACGCCCATTTAATAATACCTGTAGAATTAATGCAGCCATGATTTCCTCTCTCGAGGCTAAGAAATCTTTGCCTTTGTTTATACAACACATTTCGGTATTAATTTCTGAACTACATACAACTGTAAAATTACTGCAGTTCCGATTTAGATATTTATATCATCAAATTTCAACAAAACTTCATAATTTATTTGGTACTTTAACAGTAAAATTATCACTACGGAACGGGATAGAATGAGAGGGAATAAAACTGAAGGTAGCAATAGAGAATAGAAGAGAACAGAAGAGAACCAAAGAGAGAACTAGTGAGAACAGATAAGATCAGAAGATAATAGAAGAAAATAGAAAAGTCTGTAAAGTGTGCCTTATTGTCGTACTTTTTCATTTTTACAACCTTCAATTAGATAGGAAAACTGACTGCTTCTATCGAAGTTTGGTGAATTTGTTTTAATATTTGGAAACCTTTTTGAGAGTAGATTTCTAATTCTCTATTTATGAATTAGAACACACTTGCTCAGTATTAGGTGGAATATATGATATAATAAAAATTAATATAAAACGAACAAAAAGTCGCGAATTACACAAAAAATATTTATATTGAAGCCGTCTTATACGACGATTACTTAAAAATATACGAATTTTACCTCGTGTAAATAAGACTTGGTGGCTTGGCAAATAACTGTAGCTAATCATGTATAAAAAACAAGTAGACTTCATTACTTCATTAGAATTACTGAGATAGCTACACACAATACAGTAAAAAGTCATATAAGTAAGTAAATAGTAAAATTTATAAAACATTTGCAGTAGATGTTTTTTGGCTTTATTTATTCTTTTATGAAAAAACTTGATTAACTGATCGATTTAAAATTTAATTGTTTTTTTAGAAAATGGCAAATGAGAATACAATCGGTAACCAAGTGTTAGTTTTGAACAAACACAAGCCTGAAGATGTAGCAAAAGCATTAATAGAAGGCGAACGCCAGAAGGAACCATTTTATGTTTTTGACATGGACGAAGCTTACCGTCGAATTTTGTACTTTCAGAAAATGTTGCCTAGAGTTCAAATATTTTATGGTAATACTTTCATTCTCCCTCCTTTCCCTTTATCCTTTTTATTTCATTATATTTTTTCTTATAACACCAATATTTTTATAAAGATAAAATGTTTATTTTTTTTTTTAACTTTAAGAAAGATTTTTTAAAGTTAAAAGTTTCGTTTAACTAGTTTTCCTTTGTTTTGTGCTTATAATTTTATTCTTATCATATACAAATTGTATGTGTGTTTATATATATGTATATATATATATATATATATATATATATATATATATATATATATATATATATATATATATATATATATATATATATATATATATATATATATATATATATATATATATATATATATATATATATATATATATATATATATATATATATATATATATATATATATATATATATATATATATATATATATATATATATATATATATATAAATTTAAATACACATATAAAATTAATAAATATTTCCTGGATTCAATTTTGCTGGACCTGGAATTTTGCTTTATTCTATCACCAATATGCTATACATTTTATTTCAGCCATGAAGTCAAATGATAACGACAAAATGATAAAGATGGTAGCAGCACTTGGACTCGGGTACGACTGCGCGTCACCTGGAGAGATCAGAAAAATATGAAATTTAAACGTGTCTCCACTGTAAGTACATGAAATTTCTTCATTTGTTACAGCTTTAGTTGTATAGTCATATTTTTATTTTCATATTTTTTACTTTAGAGAAAGCAGAGGGAATAATGTATTGAGACAACGTTCCCTTCTTTTCTTTTTATGTTAAGTGGTAAAACTTTACGCCATATTTATTGTTACCGAACCGCCATTTCTTGTTACCAAAAGGAGAAAATGAAAATAATTTATTTTTTACCGCGTAAAAATCGAACTTTGGACGTTGCGCTTACGCGACAGAGTCAGTCAGTTTCGACTCAAAAAAATACAAGACATTATATAGCGACACTTAATAAATAATATAACATACAAATTCATGTTTATCTTTACAGAAGAATCATATTTGCTGTACCAACAAAAACTCCAGAATGGATGATTTTTGCAAGAGAGTCTGGCGTCCGGCATGCGACTTTTGATACATCTTATGAACTAATGAAAATTAAGCAATATTGGCCAGACGTCAAGTAAGGAACAAAAATTACTTATATAAAAATAACTTCTTCATAAAAATACCATATTTTATTACATGCTAAAATTCAATGTTGTAGTTTTTAATTCGTGTTTCTTGGATAATACGTCCAAGCGCTCTTGCCAATTAAGTAACTTCATAACTCGTTGTAGCTAAAACTTTCCATACAGCTCTTTTGAAGAGTTTTTGCAAACATTTTAGTTTATTAAAATTAATTGATATTTATTTTGTGTGTTGTTGTGTTGTGATATTATCATGTAAGTTATCATTGCAACGTACATATATATTTCTCATTATATTATATTTCAAAAAATATATTATAATATATTATTTTTACTATTATTAATAATTTTAAATTAATTGGTAACAATTTTTTAAACGTCCCTTTAACGCCTACGCTTATGTAGTAAGTCCCATGCACAACTACTATACTCTCCCTACAACGTGATAAGCCTCTTTCCTCAAACGGTTAATTCCTCAAATCCTTAAATAGATTGAAATAATGTTTCACAATTTTTTTAGCTTGCTAATTCGACCCAAAATAGAAAGCGACAGCATTTATAAACTCGGAGATAAATTCGGCTGTGATTTTGAAACTGAAGCAATTGAACTTCTTGAAGAAGCTGCTACATTAGGCTTAAAGGTATTATTTTCATTTTTTCTATTGGATTTCATAAAAAAATTCTTACAGATAATATATACTTACTATAATAAAAAATCAAATTCCACAAACAAATAAATTTAAGGTAATCGGTGTAGCATTCCACGTGGGCAGCGCTTGTTATTCAAAAGAAAGTTATGAAGAAGGCTTGAAACAGGCTAGAGCTCTATTTGACCATGAAGCAAAAGCTGGTAGGAAGATGAGTATCCTTGATATTGGAGGTGGATTTATTAGCAACGATAATTTTGATGAGGTATGTATTTGTAATTTGCCTTTTGTCCCTAATATGCTACTAATTAATTATTATTTATAATATATATTGATAGAAACCCGAAGTCGTAAGAGTTTAATTCAAAGAAAAATATCAAAATTCAATAAAATACATCAATTAACGACAATTTTTAGAGTAATTCCCTTTTTATAAAAATACGATAAATTTCCCCGTAAGGGGCCTCTAGGTGTTGGACCTGTGTCCCCACCGAAGCCTTCCAATTGACCGGGTTCGTATGAACCCGGGAATTATTAGGATAATAAGTCTCTAGAATAATATGTAATTTCAATTCTCACCATTGTTGAATAGTTGAATATTTTTAAATAATAAAATTAAAAATAACATTTATATATTTTTAATTTTTTAAATAGGTGGCTGAGGTAGTAAATCAGACAATAGACCAATTATTTCCAGAAACGGATATTCAAATAATAGCGGAGCCAGGAAGATACATTTCTGAATCTTCCTTCAATATGTACTGTAACATCAACAACGTGCGACGGGTAATTATTATTATTATTATTTTAGCTTTATCCCGTTCATAGCAGGGTGAACAGATGGAAGTAGGGGGGAGGGGGGGGTGGTGAAACGCGGGATCCGAGTACTAAAATAACCCGTTCCCCATTTTCCACCTTTCGTGATAAGTGGCGGAACTCAACGCCACGCTTGTCTTGTTGCCAAAGCAAAAAAAATGAAAATGATCTGAAATAATCTGAAAGGAAATACAATTGATTTCATAAATATAGCTGTAAAGTAGAAATCTTAACAAATATTAATAACCTGATTGTATCAGGTAACAAAACAAGAAGAGACAGTTAATATGGTCTACATTAACGATGGAGTATTTGGAACTATGAGATTTACTGAGCCTTGGACCGTTGTCAAGAGATTTGATGTAAGTTATATTTTTTTAAATTATTTCGATACTTTAAAACGATTTGAGAATTTTTCCAGCACTTCATATGAATATTTTACAGGCAGCTTGTACATTAATTCAGAAATTAATGGCTTACTAGTATGAACATTTTATGTACATCTAAGCCTATTGTAGATCTCATAAACAGACCAGTCGTATAAAGGGTACACCGTTTTAAAATGACAGGGTGACATTATACTATAATTATCCGTTCCTTTTGTATTTCTAAACCCATTTCATCTATTATATATTTGTCATTCTCATTCTTCATTTGACTATACCTTGAATTTGACTATTTGATCCTAAATCTACTGGATCCAATTTCTATTATAATTGTAGTTAGAACAGAAACCTTGACCCAAGCTCTGGGTAACTTCTGTCTTAAAGGAAGTAATGCTACAACATTATCGAGTATTCTTAACAGAATATGTTTCCACAACTCATATATGTTTATTAATTTCAGTAGTTTCTTTAATATTGAATAAACAGTATTTACACTTAAACAAACAAAAATTAATACAATATGTTAAAAAAGTAAATTATTTCAGCGACAAACACAGATTATAAATGAAAAACTAGAAAAGACGATCCTTTGGGGGCCGAGCTGTGGTTCAAAAGATCGCATTATGGAGAATTCAGACATCTTATTACCTCGTTGTACACCGTTTGATTGGCTCGTTTTCAGTCCACAGGGAGCCTACACTTTTGGGTTTTCAAGTCAATTTTGTTGCTTAGAAATACCTCAAGTAAGATCGGTTATATCACAAAAACTTTGGTAAGTGTTTCTGTTATAAAAGATATTGAAAGAACACCTGCAGATATGATATTAAAAAGATTTTAGAAAATTGCTTCTGTGCCATTAATAAGTTTTATTTATTGGCTAGAGTACTCGTAGTATAATCAAGACAAACTGATTTCAATAAGTTATATTAAGACATCTGTCTCATCAATATAATCCAGTAGACAGAAGGGTTATTATTAGGGTATATTTGCAATTGGTATTTGCCCTGAATCGACATTTCTAAATTAATAGCTCTGTTATAATTTAGAAATGTCATTTAGAGTTGAATTTAGAGACTTGTCTAATTGAAATCCACTGGTTGTACGTAAAGACATAGCTAGTCAAATATTTATATTAGTTAGTATAAAAAATATGTATGACTTTAAACGTTAAATTTGATATTTTTTACTTTTGATATTTGTACTTATTTTTTTTTTCAGGAATAAGCTTAAGTCAAGCGAAGTGTTTGACGCTGAAGATTTTATAGTAAATGCTGACATTTCAACGCCTCTGCCTTCAACACTGCCGTTACCGATAAGAAAAACAAATCCGCTAGTTTCTGATCACATGTTGAGGTCTTAAAGAAGCTACTTAAGTAACTGCAAATATATGTTCTTGTTTTCATATTTTATAATACCAAATATTTGTACAAGGCATATATAATACACTCTTATATTATGATAGTAGAGTGACCTTGAGATAAGTTAGAAAATAAAAATGTTGACATATTATTTAAGATTCATAATTTCATTTTTTCCTTATGATGACACACATCTGTAAATATAAAAAATAAGCGGTTTTTCCTTGTTTAATGTAAAAAAATACTTTTGATTACTTAGTTTTACTTTATTTTACTGTTTTATTAATACCGGTTTGGTTATAAATAGAACTGACTGACTTATAAAAAGAAGACACAAGATAATGTTGACAATTACAGGCCTAATTTCATGAAAAATAAAGATATTTTACATAATGCACGATACAGTTTCGCAATAGTCAACCAATCGTCTTTGATTGGCTTGATAGAATAAAATATGTTTATTTTCTGTCCATTTTGCGATTTCCACGTCCATTTACGTCCAAGTATTTCCTCTTTTATCAAAGTATAATCATAATTGATAATTAATGTCCTAAAACAAAATCATTTAATCTCTCATTTCGTGCATTTCTTGTTTAATTTCCATGTCTTCATTATATTGCATCGTCGTAGGATTGACATATTTTAATATTAAAATCACTTAATACCTCACTGTACACTATTTTTAAGGCATTTACGATTTAATATGTTTTAAATCTATGCTGGGGTTTTATACTTATTTATATGGTACTCATTCTGATGAAACTATGAATCTTATAACTAATTCTATATTTTTCCGTTCTTTTTTCAAATATAGCATATAGTTTCCGCCGTCTTCTATTTTAATTTCTTGCTCTACGATACTTTACGTTACTCAGGGTTTTCATAATTCAATAAATTTTTCATATGACAAATGTTCTAATATTGTTGGTAGCCACTATTATATTAGATATGCAACTGTTATTAAACTGGTGGTTTTTTAACTTTTCTAATGAATTTTGGTCACAATTTAAGAATTCGAGGTTTAAGTTGCGAAATGGAGCAGGTAAAAATAGCAAAGATATATTTATAAAAAATATGAAATCACTACTAGATACTATTACAATAAGTTCGCAAAATAGAATATAAAATTAATTGCCACTTGATCAATTACAACCAGATTGTGATCAAAAGCAATTGGGAACTTACCATATTAAATAAAGCCGTTACATATTCCCAAAATGCTCGTTTCCCGAACATTTCAGTCTGAAATTATCCACTTATGGGGAGACTAAATTTTTCTAAGGGTAATATTGTACAAGGGCAATTTACCTTAAATGTGTTGGGCGCCGGGTCGAAGTAATAAATGTAGAGCCTTTATAGACATAGCATGTAGACATTGAGCAAGGATGCGTAAAGGACGCTGACTCAGCTTAATTTATAAGCACTTTAGACCGACTTGGCTAATAAACCGTTTAATCCCTTTCCAACAATCGTGATACGCTGGTTGATTAAACCTATATCTGAATCAGATAAATAAGCAAAAGAGGTAACGTAGAAAGAGGTAATCTATAATTTCAATTTCATGACTGATGTTGGATAACGTAAGGGTTTTTTAATTATAATTGGTTGTTTAGGATACTACAGAGAAGTAAAATTTATAAACTGTTGTTTTATTTAACAGATTACTGTGACATTTTAACGTTTGCAAGTTCTTAAAAAACTTGTTAAAAAATATCTTAATTTGTTCATAAAATTGATATCAAAATACAATGAAATATTTTGAAAATATAATTTAAAGAAAAATTGGCATTTTTCCATAATTTTATTACAAAATTATACAGTTATAAATGATATATACTATAATATCTGCACGTTATAAAGTTCTGAAACCTCGCGAGCATGAATGGAAAAGCGATATCTTGCGTGACCCATGATGAATTGAATTTCCTTGATGATATGTTAAAATTAAGCTGAAAAAGAAAAAAGATTATTTTTTTAAGAAATTCTTACTATTTCTTTATTCTAATTATATAATACATAACAATGTTAAACAAAGAATATGTTTACAAATATTAAAATACGCACAAATATTTTATTTGAAATAATGTCTAAATTATTTATATGGCTTATCTTGATTTGTATGTATTAATTTAAAAAATCAAAGATCTAAGTAAATATGAGTGCCTGCAAACAAGTGCCTGTGAGAAAAATTATAATATTAATATTTATTAAAGTAAATATTTTAAATATAAGCCAGAGTTTAAAATATTTACCTTGTGCTGGTGCTGCTGGCGCCGCTGGTGCCGCCGCTGCTGCTGGTGCCGCTGGAAGTGCAACAAAAATGTTATCAATTATCTTATACAGTAAATCATTAATTTTTAATATAGTTAATATTATACACACATAATATATATATATATATATATATATATATATATATATATATATATATATATATATATATATATATATATATATATATATATATATATATATATATATATATATATATATATATATATATATATATATATATATATATATATATATATATATATATATATATATATGTATATTATAAAAATACTTTTAATAATTGTAATATAATAAATAATTATCAACCAGTAAGTGATTACCCGTACAGGGGAATACTTTTAAAATGATATACAAAATATTTTGATATATTCATTAAGTTTACACTAGTAGATGTTTGAAATTAATAGATATTATTTTAGTGTGGACTTCATAATCATACAAACGGTTACAGCTTTCCATTGAGATTCATAAATAATAGTCTTCATTTTTATATGTCAATTGAAAATCCCTTAATAGTTCTTTTGTTATCGCAACACTGTAAAGTTGTAGACTATGATTCTGTATTATCTGTCGTTTCCAAAGAGGCAAAAATAGATGGCCAAAAGATTGTTTTACCATAGACTACTACACTTAATAATAACTATTCATTAAATATGTTCAGTGCTCAATCCTTAATGATTAAATAAAATAAATTTACCTGGGGTAGTGGGTGTCTCGGCATCCTGTAAAATAGTAAGAATTTATTTATTAAAATAATAAAAGTTTTAGATATTTTTAAAAAAATCTATTATGTCTTTTTTAAATATATATGGGAATAGTAATAATAACATAATATAATAGTCAATATTAATATACATATATACATACATACATACATATGGATAGAAATGGTTCGAAATCTTCGCCGAAATAGCACTCCTATTTATAAAATTGTGAAATCCACAATTGTCTAATTATAAGTTATGGTATTGGGCATTGCAGCTGTGCATAATATGTTTGTAAGTTATTGGAGCTTAGAACTAAGCTTATACACTAAGTGCGGCAATCGGCTTCGTTTGTATATCTTATCCAAAGTGAAAAATAATTTTATTCAAAATAAGAAGTTACATGCTTCATTTTTTGAACGTCAAATAATTTAAGTGTAACTAAAGCTAATGCCTTAGACATGAGAAGAACCGGCGCAAGACTCAAAAAAAATAGTAAAATATTCATCTAGGCTGTTTTTGTAAAGAGTACCAATTTTCAATATAATCAAACAAAAACATCTAATTTTGCTACTAACTCTACAATTAGATTCTTCTCTGTTCCCAGATTCAATTTTAAAAGATGTTTCTTTATCAATTAATTTTCATGTAATATTTTATAAACTTTGACTATTATTTATCGTTTTTATTGTCGTTCTTCATTACACGTTTCAGGTGTTTCATTTGTACTTGTCAACGTAAAATGTCTATCAAGCCCGACAATTTGCTGAGGTAGAATTAAATTGTTGATATAGGGAATGGACCAATGGATCACTTTTTGATTATGGCTTATTTTTTGTAGAAATAATATTTTATATTAAAATTTATTTTTTACTTCGTTTTTAGAAGAAATAGCAATAATAGGATTGTCATTTTAAATATTATTTGCCTTATATATTAATGAAAAGTAAAAAGCCACACTAATTGAATTGAATTGAATTGACTCTTATTTTTTGTTTAATAAAATATATTAAATCATGGACGAAGAAAGAAGAAAATAAATAAAATATGGTTTTAATAAAAAATATTTCTTTAAAATTATATTTGATATACAAATTTTTGGTCACTTTCGTTAATAATATGAAATCATTAGAGTTATTAAAATCTTTTTAACTGTTGAGTTTGTGGACATTCTTATTTTTAAATTCTCTATTATGTAACTCTAGTTAATGCTAGCGTTATCATTCGCGTATACCTTACGATTAACTTTTTAAATTTTTCCAAATGAAGTTTTCCAGACTTTTATGAAACTACATAAGATGTTTCAGTTTTACCTGTGTTTACATAAAATTTACACCAAGCACCTGTTCCGGAAATAAACAGTTTTACGGGATTATTATATTACCTAGAATATTGGTAAAATAATCGTCTTAATTGCATTTTCCCACGTGCAAAGTAAATTGATATACCAACATGATTACAATATCCTGTCTATACACCTTAAAATTCATTGATTACGGGACGTTTAGCAAATTTCATATTAAATATATTAATATTAGAGGACCGTCGTGGCGCAGAGTCGTAAGCGTATGCCTGTAAACGCGACGGTTTGAGGGTTCGATTCCCTCTCGGGGAAGATGGATATTTCTATTTCCATTTTCTTCGCTCTGGCAACTAGGCAAAGCGCGGCGTTGACTTCCGCCACCCAACACGCAATGCCTAGAAAACGGCGGAAAGCGGGGTCGGAGAAAGCAGGAACTAAGCAATGGAGTGTCTAAACACTAGGTTTAAATAGTTCCTGCAGTTCCCTCTGCCTACCCTGCAATATGCGGGATAAAGCTAGGAAAAAATATATTAATTTACTGAAGTTTATTAATAATCAAATGAAAATGAGAAGTTTATTGAATTATCTAATTATTATACTTTGTGATATTTCACAATACGATCTCTGCTCGAATTCTAATTCTTTAAAGTAGGAAAACGAAATTAACAATACTCCCTAGAAGCGAATCGAATTCACAACGTCTAATTATTGTAATTTTTACTCATTACCTACTATAAAGGAGTTCGAATAAACATTTGGCGTAGTCTTTTAAAAAAGCCTTTTGTGGATAGTGACAGAACCCAGATTAGAAGAGAACTTGAGCAAATTTTGGGGTACAATTTTTCAACTCACAGTTCAAGCTCCGTTAAGTTCGGAATAATATAAATATTTGGCAAAGTACCTTGAAATCTTATGTGAGCAAACATTATACATTGATGATGTAAAAATGTTATAAAAATAATAGCAACTATAAAAACCATATAATTTTAGCTAAGATCGTTTGTTTGCTAAGTTAAATTAGATTCCAGAAACTAGCGCTTTTCATTATAACAAATCTCAAAAAAAAAAGATCGAGGTGAATCTTTTTGTTAATAGCTTTTTGAATCAACACTGACGTAATAATATATGTGTAACGTTTGCAATAACCAAAAACCTAGTCAACGTTTTAATAAATTCGGACTGCATTCACTTTCATGCATTACATCATTCATATATAAATGTAATATGCATTATAATACTGGGATAGAATGGAAAACATTGAGCCTTAACACAATAAATAAATGTAAATACAATTCTACCTCATGATTTCATTTTTCTATGAAAAAATATTTTTCAGGAAAAAACTAGTAAGCTACTAATAACGAAGGAAATGTAGAGCAGATGGCACCAAAGATTTATAAGGGTCATAGTGATTCCACTTTCTGAATGTCCATACATATTACGTACGTAATATGTGCGGAGAACACAAACGAATGTAAACGGGTCAAGAGTCACTTAATGGGGTAACAAGACTCTACATCCTGTATAATGCTTTGTCTGCAACTTTATATGGTATCTGTGAAATTGGCAGCATTGGCGTTTAGCTGAGATTTTCTTTTTAATATTTTTTTTAATATATGTACGTATTTATGTTTGTGTATAGCTATACCTTAATACCTGTACCTCAATACCTTACCTTTAATTACCCTATACCCTTAATACAGTTCATTACGATTACTAAATTTATAAATATTTATTAGTAGAATTATTAAATCCGTTTAATTCATGCCGCTTCACATTTATGCTGTAATATATATTTTTTAAATTGAGCTGTATCCGGTTTATAAGGGGTAAGCAGAGAGTAGTGTTAAGACAATTCGTAACAGATTTTTTTTGCTTTTCCAGATATTGCATGCTGAGTGGAGGAACTAAACACCGTGCTGAGCCTTGTTACCAGATAAAGGAAAATGAAAATAATTACTATATTACTTACAGGCAGTCGTAGTTTTGCTACAGCACAATGACCTCTATATAATAATATATTATAATAAATCTTGAAATATGAAGTCTTTAAAGTGGTTGTGCTTCACCAATAACCGTCGCGGCTAACGCGTTTGGATAATCCTATATCATTTTATTAAAAAATATCAGTAAAAAATATAAGTATTATTCACATACAAAAAAAATGCAATAAACGTAAACATATAATTATAATAAAACAAAACAAAAGGGAAACACTCAAATTATGGTTCTTTTTTCAATAACATGTAAGATTCATATAAATCTGTGCAATATGTTTATTTTAATACAACAAGTAGCATTCATTATGGATAAAATGACGGGGCAAGGGATAAAAGGTAAAATGAGGTCACAATTTTTTTAAATATAATACAGAAATTAATTTTATTTAACGTATTATTAACTTATAAAACATTATTTATATAAATAAATAATTATAAAAACGATTTTGATGTTCAAAGTGTTCAGAGTAAAAATACATATATAGAGGAATCAACAATGTGATACCAGGTGGATGGTAAGGGTATCGTGCTTGAAATGCAATTTGGTCGGGTATAAAGGTCACGTATAGTTTATGGGGTGACAACACTTCATGCCTCGACTTCCTCTTCCTTTACCTTCTGGTCACCTGGCTTGCCCTTGGACCAGTCTGGCTTTTTCTGTAAAATAATTAAGTTTTGATTAGTGTTGGCCTATATTTTATGAATAATTTAAAGCATGAAGCTACAATCAAACTCAAAATACGCTATTTACCAAGACCTGTACAACTCTAGTACCGAATTAACTTTCTGTTATATTTATTACTTTTGGTAATTTACATATCCCATACATGTTTCCAGAAAGTTAATTGGTTTTAAATTACCCCATGAAGCAATGTCACATTTTTCAATAGTTATCATTCAATCTAAATTCGCATATAGTCTATTGATAAATGGTCTATTTATTGTAACAAAAATGATATATCAAAATTATATCAAATAATAAAATATAAATCTAATTTATAAGTTTTAGACAGCGAAATTTAGAATGCATGAGGAAAATATATATGTACATAATTTAACCCCTTAATACTGTAAGTGTCAGTTTGAAATGGAACGAATTTTAGTAAAATTTGTTACTTGATATATTTTAATAATATATGTTTAATATTAAAAATATTTATTTTGAATAAAATAACAAATGTTATACACAATTAAAAAAAATTTAGAAACATTTGTATTTTTGTCAAAATTTATCAACGTTATATATTTTACCTAAGTAATTTAATAATTTTTAATATGATCAACTGATCAAAAATAATACCTATTTAGGTATATCTATATATATTTTTTTTGGATATTACAGTGACATTAATTACATATCTAAATGACCAAAAAGATGCGGATTTCAAAGTTAAATTACTTATACAAGTATATACTTTTAATATATAAATGTATACGATTGTTTTATAATATATAAATAGCATAAATAGTGAAAATATTTATAAATATATGAATGCTCTATTAAATAATCATCGCAGCAACAATATGTGCAGCAATACCAATCTAAAGCAGTGATCTTTTAAGCGTATAAAAAAGAGCTAAAATGCTCTTAAATAAAACGTGCTCATAGTAATCTCACTAGAAACTACTATTAACTTTCTGTATTGAATAAATCTCGATATATTGATGCTTATTATTTTTAATACATTAACTAATACAAAAAGTTAACAGTAATGATTTAAATATGAAAATATAGACAAATGGTGTTTACACCAAATAAAGATGAAGTATTTGAACCTTATAAAAAATTTCAAGCACTCAAATCCTAAAATATCCATCCAGTATTATAAATCTTCTTTCTATAGAAAACTTTATACGTATAAAAGAGATCGTTTGACGGTAGCATATTTGTTGTCAAAGATCATTAGAATCAGAAACGCAATATTATATCCTACAAGTGATCTAACACACTCTAAACTACTAAGTAAAATGTGTTTGTCAGTGACACTAGAAGTCGAGCTAGTTACCTTAGCACCAGCACCACCCTGTAAATATCGCATTTATTGAAAGAAGTAAATATTACAAATAAAAGCTTTGCTATGCATTAATTTGTTTTACTGTGCATTAAAGTTTTAATTGTATTATAAATAAATATTATTAAATTATAAATAATAGTGGGTTTAATGCTCTACATTAATGGTTGATTTTACTTAGGAGTGGTTAAAAATGGTTAATGTATATTTACACAAATGAAAATCTGGGTAGATTCCTGAAATAACTAAGAATTGCTAAGATGTGGCAGTAATCGTTTGATTTTGAAATAAATTTCTAACTTTGGTTTAAGCTCTAGTAGGATTTTCATAAAATAAAATACGTTATTGACGGTACTCAATAACGTAATAAGGAAAGCTAATCTATACGCGCGTTCAAACTTTGTATCTCTTTCTTGTTTGTATTTCTAAGACTATTAGCTACTTGTGATTATATTATAGTATAAGGTAAATTGAATTAAAGTTTTTCTATGTTAAAAATATTTTCTAGGAAAAAAATTAAGCTAATGGAGCCAATGGAGATAAATAGATAGCGCCATAGATTTATAAGGGTCTAATAAGCGGTATAGTCACTACATAAAAAAGGAGATTTTTTTTTAATCTTATAAAAATTTCAATCACTGAAACCCATCTTTCTATACGAAATATCTTTTACAAATATGTAAAAGATTTATTTATATGATTATACGATAGCGTATCTGTTATCAAAGATCGTTAGAAAGAGAAATTCATCAAAGTATCCTACAAATAATCTAACGCTTGACATACTCTAATATATGTTTGTCAGCGACTCTATTAGTCGAGCTAGTTACCTTAGCACCTGCACCACCCTGTAAATATCGCATTTATTGAAAGAAGTAAAGAAGAAAAGTTTTTATTGTATTATATATAAATATTATGAAATTAAACAGAACAGTTGGTTAGATCATTAATGATTGATGTCTGATTTTCTTATGAATGGTTAATAATGGAGAATATATATATGTATCTATTTACAAATATTAATTCTGATTGAAACCTAAAAAAACTAAGAATTTGCAAAGCTGTGGCAGTAGTTGTGTGATATTAAAAAAAATCCTAAATTTTCTAACTTTTGCTTAAGCTCTAGTAGGATTTTCATAAATCAAAATAGGTTATTGACGGTATTCACAAGCGCAACAAGGGAAGCTTATATACGCGCGCTCCAAACGTTTCTCACCTCATGTTTCTCTCGGGTTTGAATTTATAGAAATATTAAAATTTGCCAAATTAACAACACATATAGTTTATTTAAAAAAAGTTAATGTATATTTAAAGTAAATAATCCATCAAGGGAGTCAATGTGATGGAAATAAATTTTTTGAACAGAATTCATGCGTAAAACTAAATCACTTCTTTCCGATAGCCCAATCAGCTTTCTCTGCTTTCTTGGCCTGTTGGAACATGATGAATAACTATACTAAACTGTAAACTACAACTAATGATTTTTACCTTTCAATAGGTAAATTAGGGTAATGTCTTTTTCAATAGGTACGTTAGGGTAATGTCTTTTTATATATTTTTGTATGCATGTTAGTAGCTATATTTATAAAGATAAATAAGAAAATATAATATTTTCAACATACAGACATACAAATTTGAATGATTTTTATAGTTACTATTTAAAAAAGTGAATTAAATTATAATATGGTAAGATGAAATTTTGAATAGTTTAATTTTCAAGTAAAAGTCAAGAGTTTTATTTTATTAAAAATCATGTTAATATTCATTACTTTATGTAATATTTTGCTAATTTTATTAATTTTGTAAGAAGGCCAATTAAATTGTTCCATAGTATGATAATAATAAAATCCTACCTCTTTGTCTTCTTCTTCAAGGGTGAATTCCTTCTTTTTGACAACCTTCAACTGGTTACGGAAGTTGAATTCGGCGGCCTTCTTTTGAAGCTTAGCGAATTTGTTCTCATATTTGGACACCTTCTTGAGTGTTGGTTTGACGCTAGAAATAGTATACATTGATGAAGATCGAAAAGCTTACTTTAATTCACCATAATGCAATTTAAACGTTTTTGAGCTTTGTATGTGATAGTGTATATATCAAACATTTGCTAATTTCATATGCTTCAGCTTCTTGATGAAGCCAAGTTAATAACAGTATGCTATAAAAAATATTTTTAAAAGAAATTTAATAGCTGCACTACGAAAAAAAATATTTGAATATTTATCAAAGTACTTACAATTTTCCTCTGAGGTCATTGACTTGAGAGTTAAGGTCGGCGATCTGGTAAAGTAAATAGCATTAGTATACATACACAATGATTTGGCGAAAATATAAAAAGCTGCTCCATTACGATTAAAAATATTACACAAAAAATGACTTAAATATTTTAAACAGTACCAGGAAAAAGAATACTTCAAGAACTATACTTAAATAATATTAAATATTAAAGTAAATAAACTTATAAACTATGAACATGCAAAATAAGAAAAAGAAAACATTAAAAGCAAAACAACGAGAAAATAAGCCTTTAAAGAGAACAATTAGTAATCCATTAACAATTGCGGCGAAAAAGAAATTATTATGAAAGAAGCACAGAACAAGATAGGTAAAGTTGGGCGTAGATTAGGCAAGGTTATTTGCGAGTTGCTGAACAGTTTCCATCAACTGTGTATCATAGTCCACATGGAATCTTCTATATCTGTATCCAAGCTGATTTTTTTCTTCACCTACAGATTGTAACCTAATAGTTTTGCCTCGTGCAAATCTATTTCTGTGCTCTGTGCTGGTTGCTGGTCTTTTACAGCACCTATTAACCTACACATAAAATTGTGTGCAGGGTATATTACAAGTGCAAACACATACCGCTCATATTCTACCTCTTCGATGTCTTAATGCCAAAGTATTTCCAGATTCCGTTTGAAATAGACTAGAATAATTATCAGTTGTTACGAATTTTGTACATCAGTTGTATGATTATTGTGACTAAATTTAAAATTTTGAGAAATTAATTTTATATTGAAATCAAGATTTACTTAATTATGATCGGAAGTCTCAAGAACTTGTAGTCTCATTAAATATTATAAGAGACAATCGAAGTTGTAATATATTGAGCGTTCTACTGATATATATATTTCTTTATATTAAAAGTAACGTAATACTTATAAATATTTGTTCAACACACATTTACTGAATATTTCGTCGTTGTGTTTGTTGCAGTGTCAGTGCAAAATCGATCGAACTAAATATGTAGTATATGAATATGTTATATGTGTTCTCTTGATCTCGCACTATGCCTTAAACAATATGAAGAGCATGTAACATGTATCCGAGTGAGGGCGCCACTACCTCGGAATAAACAGGATAGGAAAGGATTATCGACCACAGCATGGCACTTTCAATTTTACACTCGACGAGCAACTATTAACAATATTCGGGTATCACAAATGGTAAGAAGTCACATATTATATATCACTGAACACGCAAAACAGTCCGCCCGAAAGTAACGGCACGTACATGAATTGTTGGAGATTTGGAACAAGAAGTTTGACTTACATTATGCACTTGCGTGTGCCAATAGAGGAACATGTCTGTCGTTCCAATTTTATCTATCGTCTCTCTACTAGTTGTCTACAAAAAGAGAAAATTCAGTAAGGCCACTAAGCCACACATGAAGCATCACACAGTCAAATGCAGCGACGGTTGGTAGGTACTCGATCCAACGCTATCGAATATATTAAAGTGCCATACTATAAGGGATTAATTAATTGGGACTTTGAAGCTTTTCGTTAATGATTATTACTACATCAATAATAATTATCTACGTCATGCGGTAACCGAAGCTATTTGTGAGTATACGCTGCTATCGCATAACTCCCTCAGTAAAAGGTCCTCACATAGACTCGCTACAATTTACTAAGCTATAAACATCCAACGGCGCGACAGATATTTATTTACATGGTACGAAATTTACATGGAACGATATTTACATGACGATATAATGTTAATAATCGAATGGCTACTAAGCAAGCATGCAAGTCTAATCTTTCAGTGGCTAATGATTGCAGTGTTTGTTACGCCGATGGCTTTAGCTGGCGTTAGTGTAGTTAATCGTGTAAGCTCCATGTCGGATGACGACATCTTCAAGCGCGGCAGATCGATTTTGCACCGCACGGTAACCTCGGCAAGTCCGCGCGCGATAGCCCTCAATTACGCACAGGCACACACCTGCATTACGAGTACACCACTAACCCGCGCCTCGACCGTTATTTACAATTCAACAGCAAACAATCGAAAACTTACAAAGCATTATATCAAAGTGTCAACACGAACTGTCACACGCGCACGTTTGTTACAGAATCGATGACTGTGATATTCACAATGTTCATAATGTATTTGGTCAATACCTCATAATCTCTTTTCCTGACTTCATGTTCCAAATCCCACTTCTGGCCCTCACACACATACATGCGGTCATAATACTGCTGTATTATTGTCTTGAGCATTGCTATAGAAAAAGGAAAGATAGATTATTTAGCCGGCATAATGAGGCATGGGCATCTGTGTGAGTGGCCTGCGTTTGTCGACGGAGCGACGTGTGCATGTGTGCTGTGAGCCGTACAACTATCATGTCATGTCGTAACAACTAAATCAGAATCAACTCATATCACGTCATACGCATTCCCAATCCTAATATACATTTTACCTCCATTTTCCTAATTTGGATAGCTCGTTCTAGTTCATATTTATCTCCCTCAAGGTTGTATATTCTGTGCCAGTACATTTGACATATCGTCTGCAGTTCCGCTAAAGAAAAACAATCACATTTTAAGGTAAACAAAAATTTTGAGCGTATCGCAGTCCGTTTCTAACTTGGTGGGCAGTGTAGACTCGTGGAGTTTTGAAGCGTAAGCGAAGCTACATGATCTTAAAGGTACACTATTTGCAACTGTTTAAATAATTGTTAACTAAAACTCGGTGAATATATCTACAATTGTCAAAATACTAACGCACGTTGATATATCGGATACGATGTTATGCAGCAAATTAATTTCGTTTGTTATCCACATTAGTTAAGGTATTTAGATATTAATTTTTTTTCAGCCCCCTAAATGGTAAATGAGTTTGCTGTGAAAACAAAATATTATCATTTACTAGTCACATTTTTTGGCATGAACTACTAAAACGCAGAGTGTAATGCAAATTGCTTCGCCCAAACCAGGTCAGACCTCGAGCTCGCGGCGGGCCACTTCCATCTCGTGATCGTACTTCTCCTCCTCAAGCTTCCCGATACGCTGATGATAACCGGTAATGATGCTCGTCAGAGCAGCTACAACATCAATTACAATTACTGCCGCTGTTACGACAAGCTTACCGTGTCCCTATAGGTACTGTCATCGTCAACGCTCGCGTATAAACATTGTAGAAGGTGAGTAAGAGTGTAAGTCGTAAAGAGAAATTTAATGTATTAAATAGGTAATGTAGGTATGTAAGTATTGGCGTGTCAATTCAACGACTACAGCTTAGAAAAGGAAGACGCGATAGAGAATAAAGGCCATCCTGATAGAATGGGCTGCTTCAGTTAAAATGTATAAAACACGCACTTCGACATCACAACGTTAAAAGAGAAGTTGGTAAGTTTTGTAAGTTCGTCAAAATATAGGACCGCCGTAGTTCGTATCGCTACCTCCATATCTTTCCTTTTAACGATGTATTCCAGATCGAATTTTTCATCTTCGAGCTTGGCAATGCGGTTGTGGTGTTCTTTGCAAACCCTCATAATTGTATCTATAATTTATATATATCATTTACATGGGTAATAATGTTACATTATGGAATGACCTGTAATACTGCATGTTGTGAAGTGTAGGATTTAAGGGGCTTATTTGAATATATTTATTATGATGATTTTTTGTAATTTCTATACAGTTCATAATATTTGATTCGTAGATTTTAGAAACTAAATATAGACAACTAAAATTATATGTAGTTTTTACCTTCGTTTGCATCGTCAATGTTCTTGGGTTTACCGCACCTCTCCTCGATGATGCGCCTCCTTTCAGCTGCTTTACGTTCCTGTTCTTTCTTGAGTTCCTCAGCGGCTTTTTTACGCAGGAGCAACTGTTGCAACAATATTTCATTTAGCAAGTTTAATAATAAATATCTTTCTATAATTAACAATTTTATTTTTGAAATAATACATACCCTAAGCTTCTTCTTTCTCTCGGGGGTCATGAAACCCTTCTTAGCCTTCTTGGCCTTGGAGGCTTCCTCCATGCGCTTGCGCACCTCAGCACGCTTGCGGTCGATTTCGGCCTGTTTGGCCTTCTTCGCCTAAACACATTGTATAGAATAGTGAAAGTAAATGTCATAGTATATTATATTGTTTTTGACTTTAAAAAGAAAAATATCATTAACATGATTTGATACTAGCTAGTAATTAAATTAACAATAATAATTATAGTATATAACTATTGAATTAAAATTATTACAATAATAATTTTATGACAAATCGTAATATTTAGAAATTATTCGTATCAAATATTTAAACATTTTTCGTATCAACTGAGAGAAAAGCTATGTGTTATTTTATAATTATCAAGTAGTTTCATTTGTGTAGTGTGATAACGTTTTCGGTCTTCTTTACTTTACCTCCTCGAGACGCTTTTTCTGTAAAAGAGAAATAAAAACAATAAGAAACAGCCTAACATACGTTACAACTATTAATATATTTTAGTGAAGGCACTAAAGCCACAATCAACTGTATATTAAGTACTGTAATAACATTAATATATAGTCACTGTAAATTGTCTTTAATAACTATCATTTATTATAATAATAAATTAATACTGTGCAGAGATTATTTGCTTTTGTAAGTAAATGTGGCATATACAGAATTCCTGCTACAATTGTACGTTGCAAAGCGTTGTTCTCGTTGATCAGATAACAAATATATACGTTTATTTTACAATAAGTAATAGCATTAATGTGAGTAAGGGTGCATGTACAACAGCTTTGTTTATTATTTATTACGTTTGTACCGTGTGAGAGATAATACAACGAAAGCTGTTATTTACGAACATATAACTTATTTGTAATTATTTATTTAAATATATTTAGTCCATTGTGTAAGCATTAAACAATTATATTCATTTGTGTTGTAACTTACGAAATTGTCTAAATAAAGAAAATCTGTAAAAACTCATTGAAAGTACAAAGCTTCAAATATTGTAGAAATGCTATAGATTTTTTTAATTCTTTAACTAATACTAATATTGTGAACCTGTAATGTATTTGAACTGTAAGTGAGTATAGGTAACAGTATGTTAATATTATTAGTGTAATACCTGAGTCTCGAGGAGTGAAACAGTTTAATACTGTTGTATAGTCCCATCGATCACGGCCACGGACACCATCAGATGTTCAGACGAAGACGAGTAATGAAACAAAAATAGTAGCTCATGTTAGCAAATTAGTTAAAGTACATTTTTTAGGTTATTTTTTTTAGCGTCACGCGTTTTTGCCCCTCATAGTAGTGCAGGCAAGGAGCGCAAGAACCGTGGTAACCTAGTGCTGAGACACTCCATTTCCTGCTTTCATTGAAAATAAAATAATCTAAATTCCCCGTATCGGAATCAAACTCATAAACTAGCAAGTTACAGTCACACGCTGCGTCTTTGAGCCACGATGGTCCTCAGATTTGATGTAATAATAATATTCTTCACTTCTTCTATATAAAAATACTCTTTAATAATAAATATTATTTTATACATAGACAACATAACCTTATGTTTTGTTACGTCATATTTAAAATATACTTACGATATCATATTGTTGGATTTAAATTAAAAAAAAATGTTAATAATAATTACATAAATATTTATGCAGTTTATTTATCTTACCTCACTTCATCATCCGCCATTGTGTATGTGTTGTTTGGGGTGTTCTGTAAACATATTGAATTATTAAGTTTGTTTAATTAAATAAATAAATTTAAAAAGTCGAATATTTTGTTCATAAGTAAATTTGAAAGTGGTTGTTAAACCAATTCGTTTGTCATTTTCTCTGGATATTGTTTAAGAGCTCATTTAAAATTTTTCCACTAAAGGAATAGATTGATGCAAAATGTTACGCACAGAGAACTATCTCCGAATCTTAACAATTTCTTTGATTAAATATGATTTAAACTAATTAGCAAATATTTTTTACACCGTTTCAATAAACTTTACAATAATAAATTGTTCTATTCACGCAAAATTTTCAAATTTAAATCTTGACGTAAACTATTTGGTCTGTCGCCAAATACCAAGATGTTAAACGCTGATATTTGATATTCTCGCGTATCTAAAAATTTGCATGCTAATATTAAATCGTCAGTTTAAAAATTCTTGCGGCGATGCAGCCACGTCCATAATTAGGTCACCATGTAACTATAGATATTATAAACGGATTGTGTAAAGTGTGATTTTACGTAAACGTGTTCTGTAATTAGTTCGTGCGAGTTCGGGCGTAGTCGGAAACGTTCGTCACAGCTCGGGTGGACTGAAATAGGTTCGCGCACACTCTTGCGCATCCTAATTTGGTCGCGTTCGCCCTACTTCAATTACAGACATTTCAGGCGTTAGACTCGTCGCGTGTGTAATAGGATACGTTGTAGAATATATTGTATTTTTAAGTTTAACATATATAAGATAATATTTAAGTAAATTTTATATGCATACTTAAAATATTTACAAAAAGTTTTATAGAATAAATATTTTATTTTTAAGACATTATATTATTTTTTAGTATTGATTCAGTAGGTGGTTAACTTTAGTAGTGGTTTTCATGGATTTACGAGTAAATTAAATTATCAATGTCACGATACATAAAAAATATATTTTTAATATTATCTACTATATACACTTATAATTTCTTTTCGTAATACTGTACAATAAATAACTGTATAATATAAACTGTATAATAACTATATACATATAAAAAGTAAGCGTTAAGTGTATCAATCGTTATATTTGCTTTTATAAGTTTAAAATCATAATTCAAATAATACTTATGTAACCATAATAGTACTAAATAAGTGTTCTGTAATATATGTATGTAATTACAATGTCACATTCAATATAGAAGTGGCATGTACTAACATATTTGCTAGGTCACGGCTCATCTCTTCATCGTAAGCCACTAAATCTCGAATGCATTTAGAATACCAGAGAGCCCTACTAAACTTTCCTAGGAAAATTCACAAACTTATATTATCACACACAGGAGCAATGCATCACGGCGATCCATTATAGAGGACGTTGATATATCACTTCACTGATACTCACAGCGATATCACGTCGGTTTAAGTTAGTATAAATTTCACGGACTCACCTACGACAAGAAAAAGAAGATGGCCCTATAGATGGTTCAGCCAACACGAGCCACAGTTGCTGACTGGCGGTAGGCGGGCGGCAAGGTGCGGCGGGCAGTGCGTGGGCGCAGACCCCCCTCAACCCCCCTCGACCTCCCGCGACCCTCGTCCGGTATCCCCTCAGCTTTTCTCCCCTCTCGCGGACATTTTTAGAGCAGTGTCGTTTTGACACCAACACCGAAATAACACAGTATGTAAGCCCCATAAGAAAATCAGATGCTGCGTAAACATTTGGTTCATATTTAATAAACATTTCTAGATTTTCATTACATAATTATTTGTATCAAACAATATTTAATTTAATTTTATTTGATTGTTTCTGGAAATTATAATTTTATTATAATATAATGTGATGTTGTATATTTACATGTACCTCTTTGTTCAATAGAAGTAAAAGTAAAATGTCGGAACATACAATAAGTTAGGAATTGAAACATTTTATTTCCGCAACCTCCATCGAAATAACAATATAAAGGAAAGTTCAACTCAACAAATTGAGTTGAACTTTCAAATTGTCCCTGGAGTGCCCTCTGTTGTTGCTGAAGCAAATATTTGCTTAGGACGTATGGTTCCTTTTCTATTTCTTGTAGGCAAAACATTATAAAAGCCTCCTGCCTTTAAATACACCTTTACTTTTTTTTTTTTTTTACCTTCACGCTTTATCCCGCACATGGCAGGGTAGGCAGAGGGAACTGCAGGAACCATATGAACCTAGTGTTAAGACACTCCGTTACTTAGTCCCTGCTTACTCCGTCCCCACTTTCCGCCGTTTTCGAGGCATTGCGTGTTGAGTGGCGGAACTCAACGCCGCGCTTTGCCTTAGTTGCCAGAGCGAAGAAAATGGAAATAGAAAAATCCATCTTCCCCGACTGGGGATCGAACCCAGAAACCGTCGCGTTAGCCGCATTACAGGCAGACGTTGCGCCTTTGCGCCACGACGGTCCTTTACTTAAGTATGTTATATTTAAAAGTATTTATAAAATATATTATAATTTAACGAATCTTTCATTTAATTTTTAGTAAAATTTACGTATTAGGATTTTCTTCAAATACACCTTTCTGCATGAAACGTATATTGTACATATCTTTATCGTTTAAAAATAGAAAAATTAAGGACCGTCGTGGCGCAACGTCTGCCTGTAACGCGACGTTTTCTGGGTTCGATGCTCAGTCGGGGAAGATGGTTTTTCCATTTCTTCGCTCTGGCAAACTAGGCAAAGCGTGGCGTTGAGTTCCGCCACTCAACACGCAATGCTTCGAAAGGGGCGGAAGGCGGGGACGGAGAAAGCAGGGACTAAGCAACGGAGTGGCTTAACACTAGGTTCCCACGGTCCCTGCAGTCCCTCTGCCTACCCTGCCATATGCGGGATAAAGCGTGGAAGTAAAAAAAAAACACATATTATAAAAGCTCTAAGCGCCAATAATGAACATGTAGATGAATCAATTGCGATTCTGCCAAGTGTCCAGACAGCTACAATCGGTTATTTTTAGCAATATTAACGATTTAAGATAATATAATTGCTTTAGACTAGTAAACACTGTAAAAAAATGATTATGCAAAAAATTGATGATTGAAGATAAAATTTAAAAGTTAATCTAAATCTTACAAAACGTTGTTTCTAACAATATTACGTATTACTTTGCGTGTTGTTACATTTATCCGTCCTTTAAGGTACAGTAAAACACATGCTCTTGACATATATAGGCAGTCACGTATTCGCCAACATGAGTTTACGGCAGCGGTGCGTCAAATTTACGAGTCAGACGCTCTTACTAAATAACTATAGATAGTATCCGCTCAAAGGCAAAGAAATGTCTTCGTGTTCCAATAGTAAAATTTGAACTAAAATCTACCGTTAGACATAGTCTTAGAATTGAGTAGAAAAAATCTAAATTGAGTTTACGAAATTAAGGATAGTTAATGCTTGGTTTTCGCTTCGAAATTTGTATGATTTTTTAAAACTATTTATTGTATTTGCCGTTGATCTATAATTATTTGCCATGCCCAATGGAGTAACACGAGGGTTGGTTGTTCTCTCTTTATTTGATCTACTCAAAATGGTCTACTTTGTACTCTCTTTTATGAAAGCAGTTAAATTAATATTTAACTACTTGTATCCGAAACTAAGCTGAGAGAGCAATGGACTACTTTTATTCTCGCTGTATTAGCGTTGTCTCTATTGTCTGAAAAAGCAGAAAGCGAATGGAGTGTATTAACACTACGTTGCCTCTGCCTATCCTACTGTGTACGGTAAATAGCGTAAAGTTAATTTTTTATAGCTTCACACTTTATACCGCGCATAGCTGGGAAGACAGAGAGAAGCTCAGGAACCGTTGGAACCTAGTAATAAGAGGATGTTCCTCGCTTTCCGCTTTTTATCGATACATTGCATGCTGAGTGGCGGAACTCAACACCGCACTTGCCTAGTTGCCAGAGTGAAGAAAATGAAATGAAAAAATCCATCTTCCTCAAGCGGAAATCGCACCCACAAATCGTCGGTCCTCAAGTCCTAAAGATACTTTATTTAATAAATAACGAACTTCCTGTACAATTCAACATTTTAAAACATAAGCTTAAATAAAACAACAAAACAGAAACTGTATTCGCCTCTCGCATGATGAAAATGGATTGAACGACTGAAAAATCAGGGCGTTATAGCGACTCTAATTACAGTACAATCAATCTCCGTCCCGCTCTCCATACTCTCGCGCTGTATTTCATGTTACCACAATTCCTGTTAATTGAATCGGAGTGAATTGATTGTGAAATAGCATAACGATTCAATGGTTTTAATAAATAATCAATGGTTTTAATAAATAACATTTGTACACGACACACGTGGCTTAGCTTTAGTTGTACTTTTATATAAAATCACTATGTTCTAAATAACTAGTAATCACAAGCAGAATAAAAACATTTTATAGGTGTATTAGATATACTATTTGTATAAAATATATCAATATTAAAACAAAAACCAATCACATTATATACATATATAGATGCATATACGATATATCTATATATATCGTATATGAATCTATATATGTAACATGTATGTATGTAACCCAATAACTGTGTTTCTGAATCTAAGCCATAACAGAGCTGAAATGAAACTGCAACGAAATTGAAAAATTCAGGAAATGATACGATTGTTCAGTGATTTAGTTAACGAAAACCAAACCGTTCTAGCAACCAAACCGTTTCACAATAATCGCTTTCTTTTGCAGGGTGCCGATATGAGAATACTCTGATCACATTGTAGAGTAGACTACTACTACTTTTTGTGTACTCACTGTACCGTTATTCTCGCTGAAATGTGTTCGAAATAATACGACTGAAGCTTTGAAACTTTAAACTCGCCGCGTCCAGTGCGTATGAATACGAACTAAGTTTGATCAAGTTAAAATAATGTCAAATTGAACGTGATTTTAACTACTTACAGTGACTTTGTTGTTGATAACAGTAGGAGGAGCCATAATGGCACAGCGGTACCATATATAAACTTATTAAACGCGACGATTGTGGATTCGATATCTACTCGGGGAAAGTGAATTATTTACCTTTTCGTCTTACCATTCCATACACATGCATATGAAATATCTCAAATGACAAAAAATGGGGAACGGAGTATCATAATATTTTTTCCATTTTCTATAAGTATTAAAATGCCGCCACCGCGATGTATTTGAAAATTTCCTAACATAGCACACGTTGGTATATATGTCCTCATTACCGGTTACTGTATGCATAAAGGAAAATAAAATTAGTCTTCATGTTAAATGATAAAAACTCTTCATAGGTTAATATTTCAAAGCAACATCGTCAAATGCTGAAATGAGACTATAAAACCGACAAAAAGCTGTTCTAAAAAGGAAAGCATTAAATATTAAACGACTTTTTAAAGACATTTAATGTACTGTACATTCAGATAAAATTATTACGAGCAAACGACATAAATATCATTTTCTTATGTTATAAAACAATAAATTTTACCTAATCATAGAATTTTAAGGGAAAACCAAAGTGAGATATCTTATACATTTATTTGCGTAAAATATGTAAGTATTGTATAAATATCAACTTTTCTAATTCAATAACAATGTATACAATAAAACTACTGCACTAAAGCATTTGAGATCTAAAAGTTTTCCATTAAGAAGCTCTATACCTACTATTAGAAAAATTACTCATATAAATAAATTTTATGA
Organism: Dione vanillae; assembly: GCA_037178615.1. NCBI lineage: Eukaryota > Metazoa > Arthropoda > Insecta > Lepidoptera > Nymphalidae > Dione > Dione vanillae. The sequence continues at coordinate 478,702 of JAZFAU010000162.1, forward strand.
CAAAAAAAATGTACAAAATGCATTTCCTGTGCCTTTTCCTTTTAGTTTTAAACAAAGCAAAATTTTCTAATCAAGGTATCCACGTATTCAAGCAAGCTTACTCCAACACGTGGGTAGAATGTAATATGAGGAGCGTGTACGCTACGCTTCGTGGTCCATGAACTTTTATATAATATTCTCTTGCTTTTAATTTAATAAATAAGACCTTAAGTTACATTTCCACCATTTTCACTTATTATATTGCCACGTACAGATATAATTATTTCAGTCAAGTTTTCCTTGTTTTTATAATTATTATTAAAATATTATATTTATTTAGAAAAAATATAGACGAAAAAAAATATAAGGTTTATTCAGAAACGACTACAGGTTATTTTTTTTAATTGTAGAGTAATATGGAATAGTTCTGTTATTGAAGTGCACGTTTCATTTTACCAGTGAAATTAATTAATTATTTGATTCATGAAATTAAAACACTTCTCTGAGTGGAACTTACAACCAATCGTTTTCAAAGCCAAATACTGTCCCACCATCCCACGATGTCATCACATTATATATTTATTATTCTACTTAGCGAATGTTATTTTAAAACAGGTGAAATTAATATCTTCGCTGAGATAGTTATATAAACTACCTTTTTATGAAGTTGTATCTGTTATAAAATTTAAGTTTCTTCTAAAATACTTAATATTTGTATCAAGGAGGTATATAGATAAGTAAAATACATATACAATTTATTGAATATTCACAAACAAATATATTCATAAACAAGAAACTTACAGAGCAAGTAATGTTGTCTTAATAACGAAATATAAGCAACAATTGTTTCTTTTGTCCGTCTAATGTAAATGAGTTGTGAAACTTTCTTTCTGCAAGTTCTTACAATATTACTTATTAGCAAAAGCTTCTTTGTTTCCTAACAAAATTTAATCCATAGTCGTATATAAACTTCACAACATAACATATAACACTAATCAAATCCATGTCCACATATTAAACAAAGCTAAACAAATAGTGCGTAGAACGTCAATTAATAAATCTATAATAATAAACTAATTTCACTGTATAAGTTATAAAAAAAAACAATGATACTTGTAAATTATAATTGGAATGTAGTATAAGCTAAAATTTTAGTAGTAATTCCACGTAAACTTTTAAAATTAATATTTTAAATGTATATAGTTACATACATACAATCTTTTGTTTTCACAATTTGTGCTTCACAATCTTTTATTACAGATACATACCAATATAAATCTTTAACAAATAAGAAAATATAAAACTCAACGAAGAAAGACAGGAGAAGAAGAAATCTAAAAGTATATATATATATATATATATATATATATATATATATATATATATATATATATATATATATATATATATATATATATATATATATATATATATATATATATATATAATATTTTATTTTACAGATCGAACAAGAGCGTTATTCAAATGTATATATTCATAAATGTGACTTTAGAGAAATATTTGAAAGCTTTTACAATTTTGCTTCCATAGAAACTTTGTATACACTCTCCAATCTAAAAAAATTGTTATATATTTTGTTCGCGTCACTTCAGCAAGTATAAAATCGATTAATATGTCATGTAATACAATAACCTTTCAACGTCGGTTGCTAAAAATTTTACTAAAACTACATTTTTCAAAACATTCGAGCTCTTAACTTTATATAAAAATGTCTAGCATAAATTTATTTTTAAGTTTAATATTTTAAAAAAGCCACATATAAATCTTCGACGCTAATAAACGCTCTAACTATACTTTTCCAGCCTCCTTGAATTTCCTATTCGCTTATTCCGTTTCCAAAAGATAATTTTTAAGATATAAGTCTTATTAACTTTTTCAAATATGTGGAACTTTTCAAATATATTGATAGATATATAGATGATATATATTTATAGAAAACGTATAAAGCTTCAACATAGTGAAATTTGAACCCGTGCCTCTTGGAAGCTGTTCAAACGAAGATAAGTTACTTAATGTATTAGTACGAAGGTCAAACTGAAAGTTCTTAGAAAATCAAAAACTAAGCATTCTAGCAAGTTATTACTTTTATTATAACTTTTCAAAATAGCGTCCATTTACATCAATACATCGCTGCATTCGATGGAACCATTGAGAAAAGCACCTTGCCCACTCGGCCTTAGGGGTCTCTTCAACGGCGTTTTGAAACGCAGCCACTGCTTCTTCGGCGTCCATAAAATGTTTTCCTCGAAGTTTTTCTTTTATTTTCGGGAATAAATAAAAATCGCAGGGTGCGAGGTCGGGGCTATAAGGCGGGTGACCCAGTAATTCCACGTCTAAGGTCGCCAAATAGTCGATCGTTTGCCTGGCGGTGTGCGACGAGGCATTGTCGTGATGAAGGAGGATCCTGCTGCGAGGTCGTTTCTCTCGAACTTTTTCCAAGACAAGTGGCAAACAATTGTTAGTGAACCACTCTGCATTAACCGTTTTCTGATCCTCTAAGACAACTGTCGCGTAATAACCTGTCTTTCCGAAGAACGAGGCCACCATCTTTTTTCCAACACTTCGACCTCTCTTCACTTTAGTTGGCAACTCTTCGGAAGGAAACACCCACTGAGCAGACTGTCTTTTGGTTTCCGGATCATAACAGTAAATCCAGCTTTCGTCACCCGTTAGTATGTCGAACGCAGCATTTGAGTCACCTCCGTTAAATTTTTGGATCATTTCTCGGCACCAATCAACACGGCGGAGTTTTTGAGCCTCGGTCAAATTATGCGGTATCCAGCGGGCACAAAGCTTCCTGACCGCTAAATGTTCATGAAGGATTTTGTGCACTTGACTCATACCTATGCCTAGACTTGTCCGAATCTGCTGATAGGTCACTCTTTTGTCAGTCTCTATCATACGCCGCACAACACTGAGAAATCATCGGTGAGTTTAATTCGACGTTTGAATTCATTAAACCAGTTGTAAACTGTGGCACGAGATGGGGCTTCATCGTGAAAAGCCAATCGAAGTCTATCATAACTTTCTTGTTGACTTATATGACATCGAAAGTCATAAAAAATCATTGCACGAAACTTTTCTCGGCTTATATTCATTCTGACGTGCACAGACAATTCTCAATTTGCCGCCAAATCGTAAAACGAATGACAAATGAATGAAATGTATACTCAATATTATTGGTAAAGAGTTCTATTTTCAAAATTTAAACTTATTTTTTAATATAATGCTTTTAAGTTGCCAGTTCTAAAAACTTTCAGTTTGACCCTCGTACATGTACATGTATTTATTTAAGGAAAGTTAAGTTAATCTAAAATAAACAAAATGAGCTTTTTATTTCATTTTCAGTATTTTAATCTCAAATATTATAATTATATAACTAAGCGTTACTTTTCATTAATTTTTAAGCATAAATTTCTAAGTTGCTAGTCATATTAAATTCTTTATATATATTACACATATATAGCAAAACTGATAAACAAAATATATTATCAAATGCTTACGTTGCTTAAGACTTAATTAAAACAAAAGTATTCGTACCTTTTGATTTTAGTACTATATTTTTATTACTTTTGTGTCACCTGCACGATCTTAGTCAGATAGCAGATACAAATTGGCCCATGACGACCTCATTCTTTCTTTTACACTCACTATTTCTGACATCGCGTCTTTACGCTCATTAAAATCTTGAACATGCGTGTATCAAACATGTAATTAAATTAGACATAACTTTTTGTTTTATTGAAACAAGTGATTTACTGTAAATATTATTTTTTATCCATTTTAATTATTTGTATCGCATTTAATTCAAGTAAGCAATATTTATCCACGTACTATGTGGCATACGCAAACGTACAAAGGTTTGTGACAGTTATGTTTGGTCTTGTAAATATGTTTTTGACGTCCAATAAGGGTGAAGAAATGTTAAGATATTTTGTTCTCCGATTTGCGCCTTTTTTCTGGGCATATTGAATAGCGGAACTCGATTTCGCTTGCCTACTTGCCAGAGTAAAAAAATGGAACAGAAAAAAGTCAATTTGCCCCTAATGGGAATCGAACTCACAAACCGTCGTGCCTACATGCCACACGACGGTCCTTAAGTCCTAAACTTTCTTTATGTAATAAATATTAAAACAAAGTACAATCAAACTTTTCAAAATATAAGCTTAAATAAAACAACAAAACATAAACTGAATCCGGCTCTCGCGTGAAAATGGATCGCGTTGAACGACTGAAAAATCAGGACGTTATAGCGGCTCTAATTACAGTACAATCAATCTCCGTCGCGCTCTTCATACTCTCGCGCTGTTTTTCATATTACCACAATTTCTGTTAATTGAATGGGAGTGGATTGATTGTGCGTAAAGATTCAAAGCTGTTATAAAATAACATTTGTACACAATATATGTGGCTTAGCTTTAATTGTACTTTTATATATTTTATTTAATGGGCTTAATTCAATATATATAGGAATAACTATTATTTATTTTTATGATTTTTTTTAAAGTGTTAATCCACACTGAGGATAGAATAAATACTTAAAGAAAACATATAAAAATTTGAACGCAGCAGGACTCGAACCCGCGCCCTCCTGCGAACCGTGCAGGCGCTCTCACCACTGAGCCATGCGTTCTACATCACGCCGCGTTGTAATTCTTATATGCTTTTATACAACTTATATCGTTGTTAGCATCTCTGTAGGGAGATTTTTACAAATTTCCGCTATATATATATATATATATATATATATATATATATATATATATATATATATATATATATATATATATATATATATATATATATATATATATATATATATATATATATATATATATATATATATATATATATATATATATATATATATATATATATATATATATATATATATATATATATATATATATATATATATATATATATATATATATATATATATATATATATATATGTATATATATATATATATATATATATATATATGTATATATATATATATGTATATATATATATATATATATATATATATATATATATATATATATATATATATATATATATATATATATATATATATATATATATATATATATATATATATTAAGGACCGTCGTGGCGCAGAGGCGCAACGTCTGCTTGTAACGCGACTAACGCGACGGTTTCTGGGTTCGATCCCTAGTCGGGGATGATTTTTCTATTTCCATTTTCTTCGCTCTGGCAACTAAGGCAAAGCGTTGAGTTCTGCCACTCAACACGCCATGCCTCGAAAACGGCGGAAAGCGGGGACGATGTAAGCAGGGACTAAGTAACGGAGTGTCTTAACACTAGGTTCGGTCCTGCAGTTCCCTCTGCCTAAAGCGTGAACCTAAAAAAAAAAAAAAAATTATATATATATATATATATATATATATATATATATATATATATATATATATATATATATATATATATATATATATATATATATATATATATATATATATATATATATATATATATATATATATATATATATATATATATATATATATATATATATATATATATATATATATATACTTATGTAACACGTATATCCCCAATAACTGTGTTTCTGAATTTAAGCCATAACAGAGCCGAATTGAAACTCCAACGAAATTGAAAAATATAGGAAATGATACGATTGTCCAGTGATTTGTAAATGAAAAAGTTCTAGCAACCAAACCGTTTCACAATAACCGCTGGCTCTCGAACTATTGCAGGGTGCCGATATGAGAATACTCTGATCACATTGTAGAGTGGACTGCTCTTTGTGTACTCACTGTACTGTTATTCTCGCTGAAATGTGTTCGAAATAATCGAATTGAAGCTTTGAAACTTTAAGCTCGCCGCGTTCATACGATCTGGTCGTGAGCAATACAAACTAAGTTTGTTCAAGTTAGAATAATGTCAAATTTCACGTAATTTCAACAATTTACAGTGACTTTGTCGTTGATAACAGTAAGTGGAGCCATAATGGTGCAGTGGTACTGCATCTCAACTTAAACACGACGACTGTGGATTCGATTTCTACTTTCGAGAACAGTGAATTATTTATATTTTTTCATTTGTAATTGTTGTCGTCTTACTATAAAACATCTTAAATGACCGTAAATGGGGAACGGAGCATCATAATACTAAGTTACCATCAAAAACCAAATACCAAAATGTTCTATCGATATTAAAATGCCGCAAGCGCGAATAAGTCGGAAATTTCCTGACATATCACACGTGGGTTATAGAATCTATTAAAAATCATGTACGTATCTATTACTTCATTATCATTTACTGTAGGCATAAAGATACAATTATAAAACAGAATTAGTGTTCATATTAAATTATAGAAACTCTATATAAATAAATATTTCAAAGCAACATCGTCAAATGCTGAAATGATACTATAAAACCGACAAAAAGCTGTTCTAAAAAGGAAAGCATTAAATATTAAACGACTTTTTAAAGACATTTAATGTACTGTACATTCAGATTTAATTATTATAAATTATTACGAGTAAATGACATAAATATAATTTTCTTATGTTACTAAATTTAAATTACTCGACCTTTTTTTATATTATTGAATATCATTTATTTTGTATACTGTATAAGCGAAGCAAACTTTAATTATAATTCCTATTTGGGAAGAACAATGAATTTTACCTAATTATAGAATTTGATAGTACAAACCAAAGTGAGATAAATATCTTATACATTAATTTGTAACTGCGTAAAACATAAAGTATTGTATAAACATCCACTTTTCTAGTTCAATAACAATGTATACAATAAAACTACTGAAGATTTAAGATCTAAAAGTATTCCATTAAGAACGCTCTATACCTACAAGCAAAATTACTCATATAAATACATTTTATAATAAAAAAATAATATGCAAAATCCATTTCCGTTGGCTTTTTCTTTTAGTTTTAAACGAAGCAAAGTTTTCTAATCAAGGTGTCCACGTATTCAAGAAAGCTTATCCCAGCACGTGGGTAAAGTGTAATATGAGGAGCGCGTACGCTACGCTTCGTGGTTCATAAACTTTTATATAACATTCTCTTGCTTTTATTTTAATGAATAAGACCTTGAGGTATATATTTAACGATTTGCACTTATTATATTGTCACGTAAAGATATAATTATTTCAATCAAGATTTCCTTGTTATAGTTCTTTATAGACAACTTCAAATGTTTTTATAATAGTTTTTGAATTGTAAAACTAATATCAAAAAGTTTCATTTTACCAGTGAAATTAAATAATTGCTTGATTAACACTGAACGTATATAAACAGTTAAAATACAATTATGAATTATAGAAATGGAATATATATAATACATTCATAAACAAGAAACTTACAGAACAAGTAATGTTGTCTTTTGTCCGTCTAATTTAAATGAGTTGTTAAACTTTCTTTCTAAATGTTCTTATATAAAAGCTTCTTAGCAAAAGCTAATTTGTTTCCTAGTTAAATTTAATCCATACACATATGTAAATTTGTAACATAACATATAACTCTAAACACATCCATGTCCACATATGAAACAAAGCTAAGCAAATAGTGCATTTGACGTCAATTATGAATATAAAAATATACTAGTTGCCGCCTGCTACTTAATTTATGTGGACTTTATGAGTTTAAGATTCTTACCGTGCTATTTCTGTATGCCACTAGTCGTGTATTAGTAAAAAAATACAACAAAAAACGATGACACTTCTAAAATACCATGTAAGCAAACATTTATAGTAGTAATTCGACGTTAAATTTAAAATTATATTTTTTTATACATATAGTTACATACATACATACAACACTTTGTTCTAATCCTTTAAATATATAAGATCACAATCATTTATCTCGTATATGTGTATTTGTATGTACAAATATAAATCTTTAATAATATCGAGGAACGTCGTGATACAGATGCGTAAGCGTCTGCCTGTTAACACGACGGATTCTGGGTTCGATTCCCACTCAGGGAAGATGGATTCTATTTCCATTTTCTTCGCTCTGGCAACTAGGCAAAAGCTCGGCTTTAAGTTCCGCCACTCAACACGAAAAGCCTCGAAAACGGGAGAAAGTAGGGACGGAGAAAGCAGGGATTAAGCAACGGAATGTCTTAGACACTAGGTTCTAATATTTCCTGCAGTTCCCTCTGCCTAGCCTGCCATGTGCAGGATAAAGCGTGAAGCTAAAAAAATATATATAATATATGAAAATATAAAACTCAACAAAGACGAAAAGGGAAGAAGAAGTCTGGAATCTAGCTGAAAAGAAGACAACGGACTAATGCATATTGTTGTATGAATATTGGAATTTTCATTCGTTTAAAAAACACTGATCGATTGATATTAAAACACAAATCGAACAAGAGTCTTATTCAAATGTATTCATAAAAATTTCATAAGCTCGTACACGATAAAAACGTGACTTTACAGGTGTTTGAAAGCTTTCCCAGTTTTGCTTCAATGGAAATTTTGTATACACTCTAAAAATATGTTATATTTTGTTCGCGTCACTTCAGCAAGTACTAAAATCGATTAATATGTCAAGTAATACAATAACCTTTAAACGTCGGTTGCTAAAAATTTTACTAAATCTAAATTGTTCCCAATATTCGCGCTCTTAACTTTATATGAAAATGTCTAGCATAAGTTTATTTATAAGCTTAATATTTTAAAAAAGCCTACTTCGACGCTACTAAACGCCCTAACCATACTTTTCCAGCAGAAATTCAACGGAATTCAGCGGAATTTGAAACCGCGCCTCTTGGAAGCTGTCCAAGATATACAGTTGTATTATGTATATTTCTTTAATGAAACGAAAATGAGTTGATTCTAAATTGAAAGTAATTTATGTCATTTAGTCAAATATATTTTGTAGAAAAAAACCATTACAAAAGCATTAAAGTATGCCAAATTTTAACCAAGACAGAAATGGCATTGGATCAGTAAAACTATTCCTTACAATATTTTCCGCTCGGCAATTCCAATTACAAGAACTAACTGTAAATTAATTCCTCTTGTCAAACTCATTCGTATATCAATCACGTCATCACCAGTACTACGCAATAAGTAATACGAGTATAAGGTACTTTCATTACTGAAGCTACGGAATTGTTGGCTACAGAACAAATGAAAGTACGTTTCACTCTACATTCGGAACTATTTGAGATCTAAATTGAAACAGTCGAGTCCTGGGGCCATTCAAATTATGAACTACTTCTATGTATATTCCCAAAGCTATTATTTGTCATTTCAGTTTAAATAATATAGCCCTGTAAAATAAATAGTGGCATTATTGAATTGTAGTCAAGTTCTAAAATATGCACTACATGTATTTGTATCTCATGTTTAAATATTTACCTTTTAATTAATTCATTCGGTCAAATGTAAAGCTTGGAATTAGGAGCATTTATTTTGTTAAATTAATCTAAAATATACAAATTGAGCGTTTTATTTCATTTTCACTGTTTTAAGATTCAAATAAACTAAGCGTTACTTTTAATTAACTTTTAAATATAAATTTCTAAATCGCTAGTTGTATTAAATTCTTTATCCATGTTACATATATATTTTATATAGTATTGTTTACAGTAACAAAAAAACATAAAAATATACAAGATTATGACCTAAGTATAATATCATAAATTTAAACTATGTTAGACTTAGCAGAATCTAAAATATTCATACCTTTCATTCTAGTAATCTAATTTTTTAATACTTTTGTCTAACCTGCACGATGTTAGTCACCAGATAGCAGACACAAATTGGCCCATGACGACCTCATTCTTTCTTTTACGCTCACTATTTCTGGCATCGCGTCTTTAGACTGATTAAAATAATAAACGTGCGTGTATTAAATATATAATCAAGTAGCATGTTATTTTTCTTTTATTGTAGCTAATAATTTACTGTAAGTATTATTCTTCGTTCAAGTTAATTCTTTGTACCGCATTAAATTCAGCAATATTCGTCCACGCTATATTTGCCTACAAAAGTTTGTCACAATTTTATATATTTTGTAAATTTTTATTTTGTGACGCCCAAGAAGGGTGAAGATAGTAATTCAATTATTATCAACTCGAGATTATACCTAAACATCAAACCCTTAGGCTATTTATTCAATTATTCTGCAATTTCACACCCCGCCGTTATTTACACAGGATAAATTTATTACAATCCAAATTGGGTACAACAAACGAGTTCATATTTCTGTGCGAGTTACTACGTTGAGTTTGTTTTGTTGAAGCCCACGCAATACTGTAATTCAACCTTGCGAGCGTACCTCATGAAACGCTTACAAATAAGAGCCTTAAAATCTCTAGAGAAATGTCTTTACAAGGAGACCCAAATCCAACGAGATTCGAGGTAGATCCAAACATAATTTCAAACTCATTTGTCATAACAGCGTTTCCTTTAAGTAAAGAAGCATATAGAAAAGTATTTCATATAATGCCTTTAGCTGAACGTAGATGAATTCTGACAATCACACGTGCTATTGAAATATTGGGGGATAGGTTGTAATAAATGCGAAAAGGAAAGACAAGTGCGTGAAGCCGTCTGACTTTGAACGAAAGCAATTCATTTCAATGTTTGCGATATAGGGGAATAAATGGAGCGCATATCGAGTAACGTTTCGCTTGCTTTTCTGGGTATAAGAATGAAAGCTATGTAAATAATAAATTATATATAAAAAGCAATAGCGATAGGCGTATAATGTATTTTTGTAACTAGAACTAAGCTGTGTTGTCTATATATAGAGTATAAAAGTCAAAGACTAAAACAAAAAGTTTTTATTTTAGGCTATTAAGTATTAATAAATATTTTCATTTTTACTTTAATATCACACCGCAGGAAGAGTGGGAGTCTAGTGTTAAGACACTCCTTCTCTCGCTTTTTACCTTTTCATGGCATTGTGTAACGTGACGAAACTCAACGCCGCGCTTACCTAGTTGCCTGAAAAATGGAAATGAAAACATCCATCATCGAGTTTGAACCTACAAACCCTCGCGTACATTTATTTATATTCTAAATAAATCCCAACTGAAACTTAAATCTATTCTAATATTATAAAGCTGAGGAGTTTGTTTTGATTGAGCGCGCTAATTTTAGAAGCTACTGGTTCAAATTGAAACGTTATTTTTGGTTACTAGTCTCTACGATTACTCTGTAACTGCGAGTTACTTCAGGAACTTACGAGTCTCTTAAAATACGTGCATTATAAGTTATAACAATGTCGCTGATAGCTAATAGAACAAAAACAGTACATTAACTCAACACAAAAAAGTGTATAGAATTGAACCCGGGCCTCTTCTCTGACTTGGCTTCCCTCCAAGCGCTTTAGCCAACAAAGCCATATTTTCTCACGTCGTCACAACGAAATTCTTTTACAATTTCTTGTTGTTACATTTTACTATTTAGTGCATCTGGAGGAAAATATTCTGAAATTTTCTGTTCTGTTCTGTCCTACAGTAACGGCGCTCCGAGCGTGCCAGTTGAGCACAATTCACTTCCCCAATATCACGTTGTTTGGAGAATACACGAAGGAGAATGTACGGTGAAAAAAGAAAATAAGCTATACGCAATAATATAATGCATGTAAAAAAGAGATCCAATAAAAAATCCTTCACCTAAAACAAATTTAACATGTAAGAATTACAGTATATATACATAATACATTGGGTTAGTACAAATTAATAATATTTTACACGGATGTTAGTTTATAATCTAATATTATTATACTTAATATATTTACATAGAGGACTAAACACAAACATTAAGACACACTGAACATTAAGAGGGCGAGGAACTTTGTTGGGAAGAATATCACACAAGGGAAAAGGTGAGAAAAGATGTGAGCAGGAGAGCCATCGTCAAGGCCACATTCTTCTGAAATTTTAATTGACACAATTGTAACAATCATTAATTATAATTAGGTCAATATTAAGAAAGGTTATTAATACAAAACTAATAGTACTGGAAGGAAAGAAAAAAATGTTCAAGGAAATTGTGTCGTTATGGGATATTGTTTAACTGTAAACGCAACCTACTTACTATTAGTCTTGTAAGATGCGTGAAGAGAAATGAGTCACTCAATGAGCCGTCTTTTTGTGTAACGCAGATTCAATAATAAATAGCGAAAGTAGTGTCTTAACACTTGATTCTCTCTGCTTTCACTGCTATTGTACAAGATGAAACGCGAATATAAAAAACAAATATATTTTTTTAAAATTATCCCTTACATAAATAGAGGACCGTCGCGGCGCAGAGGCGCGAAGGTTTGAGGGTTCGATTCAAACTCGGTGATGGATTTTTCTATTTCCATTTTCTTCGCTCTGGAAACTAGGCAAAGCGCGGCGTTGAGTTCCGCCACTCAACACGCAATGCCTCGAGTAACGCGGAAAGCGGGGACGGAGAAAGCAGGGACTAAGGAACGGAGTGTCTTAACACTACGTTCATATGGTTCCTGCAGTTCCCTGCTATATGTGGGATAAAAGCGTGATCCTATAAAAAAAATAAAAAAAAATAGGTACTATATATTGAGCACATTAAAAAGATTTTTTTTTAATTTATCTATTTCTAAATAAATATAATTTTCTTCATTACAATACTGTAAGAGGGCTTAATAGTTAATTATCGTAACTATTTTCTTTTATATAGAGGCTGGTAATCTATTTTTAAGAATGTCATCGACGCCATCTTTGATATTACGAATGTAATGTCAAATGTGTATTTCTCATAGTTCCTTTACAGCGCCATCTGTTACCGGTATGAAGGACTGTTTAATACTGTTTTGCTTCTGAAAATAGCCTACAAAGTTTCAGGTTCTTTCAAAATATTTCTCATAAGTTTTTATAGGTAGCGCTTTGTTGAAAATTAGACAGAAATTTCGTTTATAATAAATACTTACTAATTGATAAAAAAATTTGAAAATTATTATAAAGCAACAATTAAAACCTATAATAATACTTTATATAAAGGTTTGTTTTACAACTGTACGATGTCAATATATTTTTAAAATAATGCATTATCTCCTGTTCTCTTCTCTTCTTCTTGTGTTAAGAATGATCCCCCTTCTAGATCTTATAAAATTTAACATCTTGACAATAAAGAAATAAGTAAGTCCTGATATTCTAGATACTACTTACACTAAGCAAACAGCTAAGCTAATGTAAAATTCCAAACCACCATATACTATATAATATAGAAATGGAATCTGAGCAAACGCAGTTCAGAATGTAACTTTATGAGCACATGACGTTTTCTCGTTTTCGTCTATTAATCAGTCAAATATATGAACAGTGATACTGTCTATTGACAGTCCGATTGTTGACCTGAAAAATATTATTACGCAATTTATTTACCTGAAATATAATAATCTATATTTTAATATTTATGAATATTCAATTACGCTGAACAAAAGCATTGCAATAAAAATTAACTTAAAAAGCAGTTACCATAAAACAATCAAAATACACTAAATATGTTTTACACAAAGCGCGGCTCAACACGCGGTGCCTCGAAAATGGAGGAAAACAGGGACTTGTCTCTTTGCATTAGGTTAGCTCTTAACATATGATTCCTGCAGTTCCCTCTGTCTGCCCTGCCATGTGCGGGATAAAACGTGAATCTAAAATAAAAATTAGTTTCTGTCTTGGTTATTTAATTAGTTTAATAGTAGTAACTAAAGACAACTGCAGGATGCAGGATTTTTAATTTGTTGGATTGACAATCTTTACATATAATTTTTCAAAAGCTGTAAGTAGCCCTGTATAAAAGCTCATTTTAAAGCTCTAACACAAATCATGGGTTCATGTTTCAAAGGAAGTGCAGCTTTATGGTGCAAAGAGTAGAGGGGGTGGTCCAAAGGGGTATGACGTCACAATCCTAGGCTGCGTGTACAGAGCCACGCTTCTATCCGGGTCACCTATTTTAGGATGCACTTAATGTGAGGTATCCGAAAATAACTTCAATATTCGATTTTAATTAAAGCTCTTTAAACTTACAACCGTTTGATCATCTTCATCTTTGTACTTACATCATATGCTAAATATTAGCTAATTTAGGGTATAGTTGTAGTATAATTTAGGGTATAGTTATTTATGGAAACTAGTTTCTTTGTTACTTTATCCTACGTAAGATTCTTAGCACATTTGTAACCAAGTGAAATGCTTATATTTTTAAATATAACTTTAGTTTTTCAACGTATTTGGTGATGTCTGTTGGAAATTTATGGATTATTGTTGCAATCTGGAGATATAATTTACTTTGAACTTATAATATTTGAAAATTCCAGAAAATACTTTTCGAAATCAAATGTATCACATTTGATACAACGATCCATATAACGGTAAACACGTATATATTATTTTGGACAAATATTTTATGAAGATATAATCTTTGATAAATGCAAATTACTGTTACCATAAACATCAAATAATTTAAATACATACCTATACTTAAATTTAAAAGATTTTTTTACGCGGCCAGTCAACTAAAAATCATAAATTTCAAAGGTTTCACTAATTTTCTTTCATTTGCAGGAAGCAACATTTTCTTTCTTTTAAGGTATACGAAGACACTTGTGTGTTGGATTAGGCCTAACGCCGCACTATAACCTATGACGTAAATATACAATACAGTAATATATTTAAATGTGCTGCTATTAATATCTAAATTCACAAGTAGCTCTAATTACTGAAAAACTAAAATTTTCGTTGGTTGGATAAATCTGAATATTATTATTTAATAACCTCTGTGGAAAATGTTTGGCATAAAATAAGAAAAAATATATATATTGTTAGCTTCCTCCTACCTTATTTAGGCATTATTGCAAACAATGTTATGAAAGTGGGTAGTTTTAGATGACAAAGACTATAAAAGCGTTGAATTTATGTCAGTCGTGGCAGTTGCACGAAGTATACTTATTGAGTGATCTATGTCATTTAATGTAATTACGTGAAATCTATGTCCGAATATAGTCGATCTTGTGATCTATATGTGTTTTAGAGTTTTCCAAATCAAATTAACTTTAACCACTTCTGATTTACCTAACAATATATAAACAAAATGTACTATCCTTTGGTATTTATTAATTATTATGACTTTTCCTTTATTTTTATTTCCAAATTATTTGCTTTTTTTCTTGGAGCTTTAAGCTTGGTTCTGCAATCTAGTTCTAGTTAGTCAAACTTAATTGTCTTCACATTATACGGAAAGTGGTTGACCTTAACACTTTGTCTACAGAGCTGGGGAGTTAAAATAATTCAATTTGCTTTTCTTAGAGACCAAACCCAGAACCTACGCGTTTGCAGTCAGATATTATCCTATGGGTCATGACTATTTTCATATATTATATTTACATACAGTGCAGTGAAAATGTATAACGTAAAATTTAATGTATAAGTTAACTCTGTATAACTAAATTTAACCACATGTTTTGTTAACAATAGATTATTGGAAGTCACCATCAACGTCTCTGATCAAAATTAATAAAAATTACAATAAAAGTATCATTTACCTAAAACAGTATAAAAATATGCTTTCAACATAAATGTTTCGAAATAATTAAATATTAAGTATGATATATTATAAATTCACATATATTTTAATATTTTCTTTTATATTAAAAGCTTATTTCTAAGCTCAATTCAAATTATATTAAAAATATCAAATCCTATAATCGCCTTAATAATTAGTTCCAACTAATTCCTGTTTGAGGCCCTCCCCTCCCCCTCCGAACCCCGTCATCGAACCTGTTTCAGAATGAAACTGACCTAATTCCATGGCTGCAGACCCCCTCCGCACTTGCTGACGTCATACTTTAACCCAGAAACGATAAGTGCATATCCCATTTTTGCTAAACATTCAATTATGTTAACAATGCCAGTTAAAACAGTGACGTTTATTCCGTAGCAATATTAAGCAAGTTAGAGCCTTTGGTTTTTAGATCATCGGGTTATAGAGTCAAAAACTGGGTCAGGCGGGGTTGCATTCATGAATCGTAACACGCAGGGCGACGCGCGTTCATTCTTGCTCGCTCTTATTAATCGAACTCGGTACCTGCGTCGGCTGCATGAATCAATTCATACACAGCGTATGACTGACAAAAAATATGTCATGGCGATGTCAGTATTTATTTAATATTAAATAAAATATTTTTGTGCTTTGGGAATATTATTTTAGAGATATTCTTGTATAGCGAGTAGCATTACAATGAAAAAGTTTTATTTTATTTACATTAGAATTTTGTTTCTTCCTAAGCCTTAAGATATTATCTATAAGATTTAAGTAATATTTACAAAAATTAAACGAATGATTCCTAAATTTCTCATTAATAGTACATTTCTTTACTTATACCCTCAACATCAAAATTGGAAATAGCTTTTAATCTGACCATGTATAATTGTATTTCGGAGTCTAAAACGTGAAAAAACAACATCATCGGCCGTGAGCTATTAATAAAAAAAATTAAATATAGCCAGCATGAAACAAATAGCCCAATATGCTTAATGTGGGGTCGAAGGGCGCGTCCTTGACTATGACGCACGACGATGCCTTGAAGTGAATGAAGTGTAGTTACATGCATTATAAAGTGATTTAATACCACATCTTAATAAAAATGGTGATATTTTATTTATATGTTTATATGGAGATAATTGAAAATTAATAATAGTAATTTTCACTAAGTTTTGGTTATTTAGAGACGACGTTAATTCGTTTTGAATTTCTAGATAAAGACATCTTTTTTTTTTAGCTTCACGCTTTATCCCGCATATGGCAGGGTAGGCAGAGGGAACTACAGGGACCGTGGGAACCTAGTGTTAACATCTGTATAGCTAATTATTACATCTGACTCAATGTTCAAATATATTCAAGGTTTATATAAACACACAACTATTATCTTCATTTAAAAGCACGCTAATTGTGTTACAGTCCTATAATAAAGACTTTTATTCACTTTCGTTTGGATTAGATTATGTAAATTTTACATTAGATAATGTAAAATCATACACATTGTATTATAAGCATTTCTTTTATGAGCATTTCGTTTTAAAATTCTTATGAATCCACAAATTTTCTAGTGCCTTTGATCGTAAATCGTATAAGTGTATATAAAAAATAACAACAAAAATAAGTAATTATTTTGAAACATTACCAGTACTAACTATTTATGAAATAGTTTTATGAGAGAATATGGTGTATAGTGTATAATATGCTCTTTGTTTAAAGACTTTTTACTTCGTAATTTCGCTGAGTGAATGATCTGAAGAATAAGTATTATTTACTAAGAAATATTATGACTAAATATGTAGACTGCATTCAAAACCTACTTATGTACGTTTAAATATTTGTGATATTAACAATTTGTAGTATTGAGTTACATACACAAAATTATTGAAATATCTTCTTAATATACTAATATGAAATTATATATTAAGTATTAACGAAACTTTAAATCAGATGAGTGTTCATTGTAAGGTCGCGTCCTTGGGGTGTGCGCCACTGCCTTCGCCAAATTGACGTGCCCGGAACTCATTCACGCCCAATCGAATGAATGTACTCGTAGATGTTTTTAACATATATTGTTTCATTATACATAGAAAATATGCATATGTCAATTATAATGTACTACTACTTTTGCAATACAAAAATTAAATTTTCAGCTTTTCCATCTTTGTGAATTTCTAATAATTCGATATACAAAAATAATTATATTTTAATAGATAATCTAATTAAACAAGAGAAAAAATGGGGTTATCGGTTTAAGTTCAACAATAAGTACACAGAATCCATCCTTGCTTTCGCGGACGATCTTGCGATACTGACTAGGAATCCAAAGCAATGCCAGCTGCTATTGGATGAAGTAGACGATTTTTGTGCGTGGACGAAAGGAATGAGGACAAAACCTAGTAAGTGTCACTGTTTATGTCTGGGAAGGCGAAACACTAAATATACCTCATACGATCCGGGACTTAAAATTGGCGGTAAAAGCATTGCTATAGTTTCCGAAGCGGCACCTTTTAAATTTCTCGGCAAGAAAATAGACTACAAAGGCCGCACTCCATCTTTAGATGTACTTGTCGACAGCTTTTTGACGGATCTTGAGAAGGTAGATCATCAACCTATAAGTAATGTCAAGAAAGTTTGGATTTACGACAATTTTCTAACATCACGTCTGAATTGGCCTTTCCTCGTGTATGATTTCAATAAGACCCTCTTAACAAAGTTAGATGCAAGTGTCACAAAGATACTGAAGTTTTGGCTTGGGCTAGCGCATTCGGCGGACACCTCAACCTTATTTAGAGATAAAAATAGTTTCGGGTTGAGATTAAAGAAACCATCGGAGCTCTATAAACATCTAAGAGTCTCCAAAACACACATTCTGGGAAAATCACGGGATGAGATTGTTATCTCACTCCCAAAAGACAGTAGTGTCCCAGAGCTCGAGTCAAGACTTCAATTCCATAAGCAATTTATGATAGGAGCACAGTCTAGTAAAGTAGGGTTAGGATCAAAGAGGAAAGTTCAAGACATAGACATAATAAAATCTTTTATTCGGCAAGACGAGAACGACAAATATAAGGTGCACGCATTGGGTTTAGAAATGCAAAACGAGTGGCTAACTATAGGAGAATTCTGTATCCCTTTAGCTTTAAAATGGCGCACCCTAATTCACGACTGGTCTCCAGCACTATTAAAATTCTATCTAAATGCGTTCCAAATGACTCTTCCAGATCAAAGTAACTTAGTAAGATGGGGTAAAGCTACCGATAAATCTTGCTACATCTGTAAAGAGGCAGTAGGGACAGCTAAACATATGCTGGTAGGGTGTAGAGTACTCTTGGATAGTGGTCAATACTCGCGGCGCCACGATAAAGTACTAGAAATCATACGTGAAGCCGTTAGTCTATCTGTAGCAAGAGCACAGAGAAATATAACAACCAGCAAACGCTCAATAGAGTTTGTGAAAGAAGGTTTTTATAAAAAACCCACACAAAAACCTTTCTCTATATTAGATCCAGCTCCCGATTGGACACTTATGATGGACACGTATGAGAAACAGTATAGAATCCCTGAGGATATTTGTGTTTCGTCATCCAGACCGGATATTTGTCTCTATTCTCGAAGCCTAAAACGCATAGTACTGGTAGAACTTACAGTTCCGTGGGAAACAAATATCCCAAAAAGTCACCATCTAAAACTTAATAAATACTTTGATCTTACAAACGAACTGACCAGGAATAGGTTTAGAGTTAGCTTATTTGCGGTTGAAGTAGGAGCGAGAGGTATAACAGCGAAATCTCTCTATAGTTTACTCAAAGATCTCGGCCTATCTAGAACTATTATAAATTCATTTCTAGAACGCACTTCAAAGGCGGCTTTGGTAGAATCGTTTAGAATTTGGTTAGGTAGTGGGAGGAGCTCGGACAGTGAAGGTGAGCGTTAATGCATTTTAAAGGGGCCCCTTTAAACCTACACTTGGGTCGCAAGTCCCAAGCGCTGATCGGAGCTCTTCTTCCTACAACGCGATGGGCCCGGCACCCGCACGGTGAATCCATAGAATGCTAAGCAGTTTTCTTCTTTCTTTTATTATTAATTTCTACGTAAATAGTATTAGCACATTGCAATTTTCTATGTAATTTTTGAAATCGGTAGGATTTGAACTCATTTTAACATATAAAATAAAATATATATGAGCATTATCAATAAATTTAGTAAATTTTTAATTATAAAAAAATAAAATTATTGAATTATATTCATTTAAATTATAATACAATTCAAAGTCGCAATCTCATACAAATTTGAATATATTTATAAGTAACCATTATTGTAATTAGGCTTAGGTTAATGTTGATGTGTACTTATGAAAATTAATATTTTTTTTTAATAAACTTACTCTCTGTGTCTTGTTCTTTGAATAATACAAACCATTTATGAATATACAATAGTTTATTTTAGAAAATATAATTGTTTCTATTTTAGATATACATTAAATAGCAATTTTACATGTATTTCTAGGCCTAATGTCCACCATATAACGTTGTAAGGCCGCGTCCTTGGTTATGACGCGGCACCGCCTCGCTTGAATGGAAAGCCCGGAACTAATTCACGCCCTTTCCAATGAATGTACATATTAAATCTGATAAAAGCTTTTCCTGTAAAATTTGTTAATTTGAAGTTTTATAATTATATATAATAAAAGTAATTAGATTATATTTAATTTAATATAACGATGTATATGTTTTACGATTTTAATTTTTTTATTAAAATTACCACTTTAGTTATTGTGTATAAAACAGAAATATTGTTTATGGTATTCAAATATACGTTATTATAGTTGAAGAAAAATTACAAATAAAATAGTGAAATGCCAGGGTCACACAACAAAGAATTCATGTCATTTATGAATTAACAGTGAAAATAAGAATAAATAAACCGAAAAATGGTATACATTGTCAACCAATTGAAATCAATCGATTAGAATCTGTCGATCAAAAAATAATTTCGTTTTATTAAAAATTGTTCATTGTTTAAATTTTTCTTTAAAATATACTTATATTAAAGTCATATATTTACTAAACGCTTCACGCTTTATCCTGCATATTTCAGGAGTGATCTGCAGGAACCATATAAACACAGTGTTAAGACACTCCGTTGCTGAATCCCTGCTTTCTCTAGCCTCTATACTAAACAATGTATACAGATATCATTTAAAAGTTTATAAAGCTCAAAATAAGCTTTTCGAAAGCATTACCAGCATCTACGCCAATCGTCGGCTAAATGTCAAACGGGAAGTCGATACACTTGTTGCTGACCGGGTCACCGGGGCGCGGGAGATCGAGGGAGGGAGGTCGACGACCGATGCAGGCTATTTCAGGAGCCTGCATAGGTAAAGTTCGAAGGTCACGCGAGATAATTTTAGATGTTTTAGTCATTTTTCGTCATAATATTTGTGTTTTTTCTTTTTGCTGTATATTATGACTAATATTATAATTCCTATTATTTTCATTAAATTAAAATTATTTGCTTTTATGTTTAAAAATGTTTTAATAAATACATAGACCGATTACAGGTAATCATTATGATAACTTTATTTTATCTATATATTTTATACAAATAAGTGCTTTTAGTTAGGATTTTTAGTTTATTATATTATCCTGTGTATTGTTTTTTATATTAGTATTTGCTATATGATAATTAAGATATGATTATGATGATAAAGCTGCTGCTTTTTACCACTTAAAAACATAAATGTCTATATAAAAAGTTACTTTTTTTATTCAATAAAATACCCTTATACTAACACACATAATCATTAATCAACTACATTACATCTATATATCATAATAATTTGATCACATTCTCATTGTCTTAACTGCAAGCATTAATTCCATATCTAAGACACTAACCCATAAATACTCTAAAAGTTATCGTTGACGTGACGTCAGGGGGCACGGCGCGGGCGCGGCCGCCCATTCATACACACACACATACGCCCTCGTGACGTCACAAGCCCGAACCAATCACAGCGCAGATCCATTCAAGCCTTACTCCTGAAGGGAATTTTGTCAGATGGAGAACCAGTCGACAATCAGCCGCCGGCAAAGAGGCTGTTATCAGCCTCAATTTGGAAAAGTTTACTTTTTTCTCTAAATACAGCCTTTTCTAGTTTCAACACAATTGGCATGCTTTTCGTGTTTTTTGGACGATCCTGTTAAATGAACAGTAAGTTTTAAAATTAATAAAGATTTTCTAAATATTATAAATTTTCAACTTTTTCCTTTTTTAAAAGCACAGTTTAATTGTATCCTTTGCTACATCACGTGGCTACTACGCTACGGCACGCCTACGCGTCTGTCTCGTAGCTCCGTAGACTCGCCCACGCAAAGTCTGCCTCAACTTAACGTTCAAAGCTCACGTAACTTTATATAATTCGTTACTTAATCTTCGTCCTGTTTTTTGGAGTAGCATTCGTTTACATTTTTTTTATTCGAAAATACATACTAATAAAAAAAATTAAATTTGCAATAAATGCATATCTCGTAAAACGCTATAAATTGGAAGAAAAATAAAAAAGGAAACTTAAAAAATTAATATTAACAAAATTATATAAATAAAAAAATTTTAAACTTTTTGCAACTTTACAATCTTATAATATTAGTCATACAAATAAAATATCATTAATTCCTAAAACTTGTATAAATAAAGTAAATATACAGTTTAATAACTATTATTTTAAATCATTTTTAGCCTTTAAAATTAGTACAGGGTAATCGACGACCTTGCGACTATTAACTGTCGAGGCGCACCCCCAGCTTGATAACGCTGGGTTTACATACAGTGCACTTTTCATCACGTACACTACAAAAATTGTTTTGATACATGATTTATTTACCAATTCATCATTTGTTACGTATTCATATACCATTTCTAAATTAATTATTATATATATAACATTAAATATGTAAAAAAAAGAAATTAGAAGTGTAATTTAAACTTTGTCATTATAGCAAATGTGATTGTCATTATCATTATCATTGTCGTTGTCATTTTATTTTATTTTGTTAAACTAAACTTTATAGATATAATGTGAGATGTATAGTAGAGCTTTATGAATTCATGTAAGCCTAGCTTAATGAAATTTGCGACAAAATTTGAATAGATTTTCTCTATATTCGTAGATATACACATATAATTTATAGAATTATGTTTACAAAAATTTTTATAAATGGATAAACACTTTCATATAATGCTTTTTGTAATTGGCTTAAAAATAACTTGCGTAAGTTATTAAAAGAAAACAAGCTCGAGTTGATAGTAATATGAGATATTAAGTATATAGTATTTAATATTTAGATGAAAATTTGGTTAAATTTTAAAATATTTTTAAACTAATGGTTGTGTCGTAACGTCATAAACTAAAGTAGCTAAAGCCAAGTAAAGTAAAAGCAATATTCTTCGTATCAATCGATACTTTGAAATTACACTTTATGTGGAACTCCTGACAGATCCTTGACATGATTAGATTATTATGACGTAAATTTTACTGCAAATCTATTTTTTTTAAAACATGTAGACAAAGGCGCCAATTTAGTAAGCTTGCTATATCTATATATTTAGTCAAGATATTTAACGATCACGCAAATATTTTATAAATGCTTGCTTTTTAAAGCTTATTTTCACTGCACTTGAAAATCATGATAATAATATATAAAAGTATTTAATCTTTACATGAATTTTAAAGCTTAGAGTAAGCTTATCTTTGCATTTTTGTTTAATCCGAAAGTATACAAAGAAACATTATCCATAAAACTCTATGGATCCCACATCCATTCGTATGGTCGGGGGTGTGACAAGGGTAGAGGGGGGGAGGGCAGGTTTGACGTCAGAGCTCTCCCGTGACGTCATGGGACCAGGCCACACCCGTCTTTGACGTCATCGGGATAGGCACCCAGATCAGTGGCCTAATTTTGTGTTATAAGTTGCTCAAATTTTGTAGCTTTTGGGTCAAAATTATGTTTTAATAAGTATTATCAATATAATTTTAATTTGAAAATAAAACGAAATTGTCGTAAAATAGATATTTTACGTCAACTACTTATCTAAGCATCAAGCCACAAATAAAAAGATATATCAATATAAGGGTTGATAATATATATTTTTATACATTTGTTTAAACGAGTTAGAAAATAAAAACTATGTCTATGAAGCCATAGATAAGAAATCTAAAATACTGAATGCACCAAACAATTTACATGTATCAATAAAATTCAATGAACGAACCTCGCTACGTCACAGGTTTTGCGGGAGTTGTGCCATCTCTGTCTTATCCATGCATTGCTATAAGTGCGAGGGAGATAGCACCCACTGACCTAGTTTCTCGACCTCGCTCGGGAGGGTCCCGTCTATTTTTAATCTGAAGGTCGATTTATTTATAGAGCTGGGCGTGCGGGAACTCTCTCTTATTATAATTAATTGTAACTTTCTAATTACAAATTATAATATATATTTATTTATATAAAACGTTTTGTTGATATATTATCTATATATGTAAATATAAACTAATATATAGCGATAATATATTATTGAAAAAAACATTTTCTATTAATTCTGTACAAAAGTTTTGACTAAGAAACTGAAAATTAATTTTTTTCAGTTCATTTTATACATAACAACATAATTATAACTTTATATTGTTAATTTTTGTTTTTGGAATTATCCAATATTAGCTTAATTAACTAAGCGTATATGCTAATGTAAGCTTAGGCCGTAAATCTAAAAACCACGAGCTTAGTATGACTATTTAGAAAATAACTCTATTCCTTAATTGAAAATAAAGGCTAGTTTCCCATATAGTAATTCTGTAACAGTGTGACCATATATTGTTAAATACCCTAGCATTTACATTTGGTTTACACACTTATCTATTCTAGTTCTAAGAAAATAAGTAATTCATCGTAGATTCTCATAGTCAAAATTGTCCGATGAAACCAGTATGAAAGCAAAACATTATACTGTTTTTTTTTTAAATGTTATCACTCGTTTCTGCTTCGTGCTTTGTTAGTTATTTATTTCATTAATATAATTCAGTATTTTTTTGAGGACCGTCGTGGCGCAGAGGCACAACGTCTGCCTGTAACGCGGCTAACGCGACGGTTTCTGGGTTCGATCCCCAGTCGGGGAAGATGGATTTTTCTATTTCCATTTTCTTCGCTCTGGCAACTAAGGCAAAGCGCGGCGTTGAGTTCCGCCACTCAACACGCAATGCCTCGAAAACGGCGGAAAGTGGGGACGGAGTAAGCAGGGACTAAGTAACGGAGTGTCTTAATACTAGGTTTTAATAGTTCCTGCAGTTCCCTCTGCCTACCCTGCCATGTGCGGGATAAAGCGTGAATCTAACAAACAAAAAAAAAAGTATTTTTTTGATCGGAACGTTTTCATTTTTGTTTAGCTATTTTCAGATATATATTTTTTTTATTTAAATGGCTATTATGTAAGTAATTTATATAAAACGATACATTTAATGACAAAGTAATTGAAATGCGAAAATCTTTAAAAGTATCAAAATCATAATTTTGAATTTTAGGTTTTCTTGTCTTTCTGATAGTGAGAAGTGTAAAATATTATCCAATTTTTCACAATTGCACTCTATACTTAAATTTTTATATAAAAAAACTTATAACAAGTCATTTTAGTGTTTATTTTTCTCATATATATGTAAATACTCCGCAATATATGCACTTACCAACAATATATAATACATATGTTATGATGAGGCCGTTATGACGCAGCGGCACAGCGTCTGACTGTAAATTCAACAATTGTGGGCTCAATCCCGGAAAAAAAATTAAAATTAAAATTTTAATTAAACTTAAAATTCAAATTTTAAATGAAATAGATAATAATTTTCTTTGTTCTGGCAGTAATACAAAGAGCATTGTTGAGTCTCGCAACTCTATATCCGGTCTTAAAAAGTGAAGCGAAATGTCAACCCCACTATTTTCGAAATACAGTATAACTACAATAATAAGTAAAAAAAATAATAATATTTGACCTGTTATATCCGGAAGAGCAATCCAACATGGTACCCATAACCACTGCTCCATAGATATCATTACGGTTGGGCAGACGGTGTCGGGTGGCCGGACACAACTTCCGCGGGGCTTCGGGCTCGGGTGTCTAATCTATTACCTGCACCCCGCAAACACCCCCTCGTTGGGGGACGTAAGTTTTTTTTATGTGATATTATTTGATATATAGCCGCTTATATATACATATAGTAGAGTATAGTAATTGCGTAGTTTTAATATGAATCCATTTTAAGGTATTGTTTGTTTGTAGGGGAACCCAAAAACGTAAACGTATACGCCGTTATTTAATATCTTAAATTGAACAAAATAGTAAATTAGAAAGATGAAAATCACAAAAAAAATAAATATATTTATATTTTCTGTACATATTACTATTTACATATCCACCATACTACATACTACTCCACCCCCACAGGTTGGCTAAAAAGGATATTTCTTTTCTGCAATCTCTTATAACGAAAACGAAATTTATATATATATATATATATATATATATATATATATATATATATATATATATATATATATATATATATATATATATATATATATATATATATATATATATATATATATATATATATATATATATATATATATATATATATATATATATATATATATATATATATATATATATATATATATATATATATATATATATATATATATATATATATATATATATATATATATATATATATATATATATATATATATAGTGAGTAAGCTTTTATCATTTCAGAATGTGCTATAATATTTCAGCAAGGAAAATTGAATTCAAAAGAAGATTAAAAATATTATAAAGAAGGTAAATATTGTTTAAAATCTGTGGAATATATATAGCATATTTTAAAATTTAGTTAATAATAGCTAGTGCATTTTGTTTTATAAAAAATCTTATTTGATTTAACATATTTAGTGTTCTCATTCGACGTCGCTGATCCTTAGTGCACCATATCAGAAAATTAAGGGCAAATTGTTACGTTTTCATCCAACATTACCTGTTTGTTATCAGACTTGAGAAATAATTTAAATACTGTAATTCTTCAAAATTATATAAAACTACTATATAAAATTACATGCTACATTTAATTATATAAGTTAAATACAAATATTTTATTATATGCAACATTTATGAATCGCCATATAGTTATAAATATTTTCTATATAGTTTCGTTCTTCTACATCTCCTTAGAACTTGAATTTGAACATATCCAATCTTTTGATAACTAATATATCCTATTTATAAACATACTATATATTATTTATATGACACAACAGAAAGAGATATATTTAGATTATTTTTGTTTTATTTTATTATATAATATAAAGTATGTTATTATTTATTTTAACGGTACTTACTGCTTACAACGCTTAAAATTGAAACTACCGATTAATATAAACACCGCCATACAATATTTTAATATATGTTAATTATGAATTATATATATTTTATTTAAAAAGCCTAATTATTAAACATTATATTAATATACACCTTTATAAAACAAATCTTACGCAAGAGAAAGAAAACTCTTTATTTTAAAAATTATAAGTAAAGCCTACTCTGGCGCGCTGTCCTACGAAATGACAGCAAAGAGGCTGCTACAGCTTTTGTAAAACATGACTCCAAATTGAATTAGATTTTAAGCTAATTTGTATTAGAATTATCTACATTGAAAGAAAATATGAAATCGATATTGTTCTATTTTTGCAACAACCCTATAAGCCGAGCAGAACGAGGCCCTAATCTTGTTATGCAATTACTTGTTCAGATTTTTCTTATAACTTAGTTATATATATATATATATATATATATATATATATATATATATATATATATATATATATATATATATATATATATATATATATATATATTCTCAAGTCTGATAATATATATATATATATATATATATATATATATATATATATATATATATATATATATATATATATATATATATATATATATATATATATATATATATATATATATATATATATATAACTGCATTGGACATTTTCTTTAGGATCAAAATTTTTTTAACCCAAGTAATTAAGACAGTTACGAAGGATAAGTTGTGTAGTAGTTTTACTATAAATATTATAAACGGAATAGTTTGTGAGGATAAATATTTATCATTTTTCACGTAAAAACGAAGTGGATTGCAATAATATATAACAATTTGTTTCTGCATATACCATACTTATATACCAGATGGACTATATCACACCTTACCCAAAACATTGCACATTACACAAATAATATTTTTATACTAATAAGGGTACTAAATTAAAGATATTTACTTGTAGAGGAATAAGTAGTAATTGGTCATTACATAAATTCCTTCATACGATTTTAATGTTTTTTGAACGACAATTACATAATAATAATAATGGAATTATAATTAACCTTGTCACAAAGTCTATTACCAGCTGGATTTGATCGTAACGGCACATATAGCAGGTTTAAATCTAGGTACGTAATCCTGTAAGGGGAGGCGCCGACCTCCTTACTAAGGCTTCTTCTTTCCACATTCCACCCTGTTCTATTATTTTATAAATATTTATTTATTAGCATCTTTTATTTTATATTTAATTGCACTATGTATGTTTAAATTTTTTTTCTCTTAAATTATTGAAATTATAAATTTTCCCATCAAAATGCATAATATTCAAATAGATATTTCAAAAGGATGGGACAAGTCAAAATTCTTTGTCATAAATATAATTTTGTTCAAGTATATTGTGACATATTTATTGAATTCAACTTCGCAATTTTCAAAATATTACGATTACATTAATTTCCTTTCATAATATATAATATTTTATTTATTTATATCAAAAAGACGTGTTAATAGTAAACTATTAACTATTTATCTACAAACTGCATTATTATATAGTATGAGGCTATGATCAAAATAAGAAATTTCAAGTTTCAGATCATTTAATGGCATAAATATTTAAAAAAATAAAAAGTAAACATAAATTAGGAACAAATATAACGAGAAAATTGGTTATATAATGAAAAATCGCCTTAAGCCTCCCCGCTTTCCGCGCATGCCTTAAAACAAATTAAGGGTGATGGACACATGTCCGTTTAGTTAGTTATAAGGTAGCTGAGGTGCGCTGCCTCGGCTAGTCATTCCTACCCCGGCACGGCCTGGGGACAGACGTTCTCTAGAATAAAACGAAAAAAAAAAATATTTACTTATAAATACTTAGTGTTAAGAATATCATAGACAAGTGAAACATTTTTAAACAAAAGATTTTCTAGTTTTCTTTTGTTTTTTATTTAATTTTGTGTTGTTTTTTTTACAAGTAAGTATATTTTTATTTCTTTCTTTTTTTTAATAACTTTTAACTGTACATTGTTTTTTTTATATATTTTAACATATAATATTATTCATTCGTTTTATTACCAGTAAGTTTAATTTCAGAGCAATAGAACTTTTAAAATTTTTTTTTTAAAGCTTTTAAAACTTTTAAACACAATTTTTTAAATTAAAACACTCGTATTTACTATATAATTAAGTGAAAATACTTATAATACCTAATTTAATGATGTCAATAAATCAAATGATAAACAAATTGAATCTCAAATGGAATTTAATATTATATAATAAAATATATTTAAAAGTAAAAGCAAAAACGCCATATACCAATATACAGTTTGTTAATTAGCAATAAACAGTGTTCGCATTACACTGCAACAGCTTAAGCCGGTAGTATGGTTTCCTCTACGCGGGGCTTCTCGCCATCCGACACCCCGTTTTTTTACCCCGTGCCCCGTCCATCCTTTAGTTATTTAAAAATATTAATATCACCTACAAGTATACGTGTGTGTATCGATTTCAATAACGGACACGAATTAGTAACAAAACGTTGCCTACAACTGTTTTAATAAACCATATTGTTTTTATTATGATACTAGTATATAATCTCTTTTTAGCTACGGCTACGATGGTGGTTGAGGTGCGCTAAGACACTCTGTACGTACCTACTACAGCTGCATTAAAATTATAGTGAAAGCCTTTCTCTAAAAATAATAAAACAACAAATAAATAGCTTTTATTGTTTAAACCAGGATAATTTTTTTTATAAAAACAAAAATGTCACCTTAAATAAAACGTTTATTATGGCAGCTATATATAAAGTTTAAGTTATTTATAAGGTTTCGTTTTAACATTAATCTCATTCTACAACATTTACTTATCATTTGTATTCATTTGTTTCAATATCATTAAGTTTATAGTTAGTTTTATATGATCAACGCCATGGAAGGAGGTAAATGAAGTCCTAAGCAGCTGCTGGCCACTGCACAAGATTAGTATATACTCTTGTGCGTGTGACAGCGGCTATTGCGGACCTTTCATAAACAACGTATGAAGAAACGTCGCTAAAAGAACAAACTACGCTACTAACTACTTATTTATCGAGCTTTTTGGTTTTTTTTTAACATATTTTAGTGCTTTCATATGTTTTAGTGATTTTGAAAATTATCGTGAAGTTTAAATCTATAGCATCTTACATATATTTTAAGTTTATTATTTGTGAACTTTTCGAGCAATATAAAAATGTGTTCACAATAAGTTGTGATTTTCATGGTGATTTATATGGTTGGTGTCATAATAACATAACAAAATATTGAGAATTACCAGAGTGTTGTCACAAACAGCTGTTTGTAGTGTTGGTAGTGCAGATTTTCATATACTACGTGTTTTAATATAATATTATTTTATATTTTACATGTTTTAATCGAATATTATTTTATATGTAAAATATGTTAATAGTGTAATATTAATATTGTAATATTCGATTACATTACAATTCACTCTAAGAATAGAAAAAAATTAAAGAAAACAAAAATTTTAACGCAGCGGAACCCGCGCCTCTTGCAAACCGTACAAACGCTCTGACCACTAAGCGATGCGTTCTTCACCACGCCACGTCGAAATTCTAATATACTTTATACAAGTTGTTTAGTTGTTAGTACCTCAGTAGGGAGAATATTATAAAATCCGCCATCCAAAGATTATTACACACGGAGGCCAGAGAAAATGTTATTTTTATTAAATATTATTATGATTTTTTAAACATTAATCCACATTAAATGAAAAACTAATAGAAAAAAACACTATTTTCTTTAAGTAATTTTGCAAATCCCGTTGTGTTTAAAATTTTATGTTTTCTTTAATTTTTTCACATAAATAGATTTAAGTCAAACTATATTCAATTTATTTATATTACCTTTTAAATGTCGATTTTTGCGAAAAATATCAATAATAACTAATAGTGCGACTTCGGAGACCCCTACTATCGAAAGTTACTTGAAGTCTGTCTAATGATCTATGTATATTATTTTAAATAAAACATATTATTCTATATAAAAGTCTTTAACCGGATTATTTTTTTTATTTTTTGTTTCGATTTCGTCGCCCTTGGTAGATTGTTAATATACACAATTAATCCGATGAAAGATATTCTTTTGAAATGTATAGAAATCACGTTAGTCATAAGCGTTGCTATATTTATATTTATTATTTAATGTTAAATATATCATAATTTTAATTTTTAACAAGAACTTACAAATATAATACTTACTAATAAGGTTATAAAATTTATTAGGTATTACATTGCGTGTGTTTATTTGTGTATTGTAAAAGACATCAATTTATTTAAATAAATAGCTTTACAACATTTTCTTTTATTACTAAAAGAAAAAAAAATAAAAATTCTTCACTTGGAAATCGAATTCAAAATCTTTCGGATTGATTGATATTAAATATTTTAATAATAACTTGATGTCTTCATATTAAAATGCTATAACAAAATTATTAAGTTACAATGTAATAAACATTGTTTATAAATATTTAGATCAAATTGTATATGTATATACTATATATAACGCATTACATTCCTCGTACGTTTGTCTTACATCGTGTCATCCGCAAACAGTTTTTCAAATAATCGTGTACCTAATGCAAGGTTTTTTTTTCAGTTAGGTTGTGTTCTGAAAGCGAGTCGGCAACATCGAGACGAAGCCCAAAACAACTATTGGTCACTGCACAGGACTAGTAACCGTATTATACTCTTGTGCGTGTTCCAATAGTTATTGTGGGTGCTTCATAATCATCGAAGATTGAACCTACGCCTACGAAGAAAAAATTCAAGATAACTTATATATTGGCTTTAGTTTAATTAATTCAAAATTTATTACCGTTTATCCGTAAGTATAAGGAGTAGTTATAAGTGTGTGGAATTGTCTCCGATGTCCTTTTAGTGTTATCCTTCTTACCATTGTGTACATTTTGTGTAACGCGTGTTGTGTAAATCATTGTCATCTGTGTGGTTCTAATGTAAGTTTGTTAAGATATTCATCGATTTCTTTTGTAAATCTAATCCAAATACTAGAAAGTCTTGAAACTAACACAAAAGCCTTAAATGCTGCAGTTCATTTTGTTCTGTTCTGCATTCCTCAGATAATTTTCGTTCATAACCATGTCCATAAATCATGTATATACCTATTATACATTAGAAACATTTTAATTTCTCCAAACTGTAGACGTATATTGTTTTTTAATTGGTTTGACGATACATAATTATTTTGTTTTACGAAATATGATTTTTTTATATAAGTACTTATTCTATATCAAATCGTATCGTTAATTTCGTAAATCACAGTTTCAAGTAGGTAAAAGTGACTATTAATGGGTAATTTTCATGGCACATGCTCCTATGAAACTATTAACAAATCTCATCTTTGACATGACTTTACGGAAATCAGTCGGCAGGTACTACATGCGTATTACTTCTGCTATTTAAAATTGAAGAATTCTGATTTGAATCGTAAGAAAGTTATAGAGAAATGAAATGAAACATGTTTCCATTCGGGGGGAATGAATTATTATGAAAAGCGCGTCATTGAGTTGCCTGGAAAGGCAAATATTAGGTTAACATTAGGTTCTTCAATCTAATGTTTTCTTCGCCAATACTGCTACGCGCAGAGTTCTCATCTCCACTACCACTGCTGTAGATCAAGTGCTAAACCATTTGTCAATAACCAAAACATATGTACTAATAATAAACTATAAATTACGAATTACGCCAGGCGCAGTGGAAAATAAAAATGCAACACGCTTGTTGTCTCAATCCCTATTTGATTTTCCCCAGTCATAGACTGCTTTGATAAAGCGTGGCGCTATGTTCACCTGTTGTATTCACTTGACTATTGCGTGTACTCTCACTGACCTCACTATTTCGATTCTTTCCCTCCCTTTTTGTATTTTTTTTCTGTCTTTCAACAATTCCCGCATTGTGTTGGGACTGCATTTATGGCAATTATAATCAGTTGCAGCGACTTGAAATCATGTACAACCATGCAAATATTAAAAGTAAACTGATTATAGAAATAATAAAGATTTTTTTTTTAATTTTGGTAAATTTAAATTGAAGTGTAGAGTATCAGTTTTAAAATACATCAAATAAGAAAGTATTTAAAAAAAAATCTCCAAATTATTGTACACCCGGATACATTGGTTATTGCGACCTGCCTGTGATATATTTATAAATTTACATACTGTGGAAAACGACTAAAAATTATTTTTTTAGGTTTTCCTGAAATATTTATTTGTCTTTAATGTACACACTAAAAAATCACAAAAAGTATAAATAATAAAGCGATTTTTTTAAAAAAATTATCGAATAGGTATAATTATCATTATAGACTGAGCGTACACCCTATACCACTTACCTAATAAAATGTAACACCGCATATTAAATAATAAATAATTCAGTTTTGTAACAAAATTTGACATTGCGTCACTATATCGGTTTAGAAATTTAGGCAAATTTTAAGTAATAATTATATCTGTAACTAAAAATATTACTATAAAGTTCATTTCTCCAGAAAACGGTGTAATTCTATTTTTTTATAAAAAAAAAACTAAAATATCTATATATAGTAATCTTTGTTTATTATATTTATTTATATTATGAAAATTTAGCAAGTATTTCTGAATTATATTTTCTTATATCGATATTGAAAAAGAATATGTTATGATACTATCGTTAAGAAGTAAGACACACAAATGTTGAAATTAGGCTATTTAAAAGTTTTATCTAACTTACTAGAAAATTACTTAGAACTAAGGATACTTCTACTTAATACTTAAACTTAATACGTTAAAAAATAAAACAAATACACAACATAAAAATGTATATATTTTTGATCAAAAAATAAAGAGTCAAATCGATTCATACAATTGTTATACATAAATCATTTATAAGCAAATTCATCTAAACTAATGACACGAGATATTTTCAGTTATTAAACTAAAATATTTTAAACATTTGTACTTTCCATACGGCAAAATTATTTTGATCGATGACTAAAATATAGAATACAGATAGTTAATTTTTTAGAAATTCGTTTACAATCGATAAAAAAAATGTCAAATCGGTATTATATCGAGAAATCTTTTGCTTAAATAAGTAATTAAAACCACTGATTTATAACAACAGACAGAAATTATTGTAAGTAACCGGAACGAACTTTCTTTAAGAATAAAAAAAAGTAGAATTAAACATAGTACAATACAAATTGTATGTAAATGTATGTAATGTAGGTAAAGACATAGTAAATTTAACAAATCGTTTCATATATTAAGTATACACAGATATAATGATTATAAAGATAATAATATTTATTATTATAAAAATGGAAGTTAAGTATGGAATTTGGATTCATCCATATTAAGCATATATATTAGAACATTGTTTTATATTATTTTTATTTATGTTTAATGTTCATGCCAAAAGAAATATATTTTCAAGAAAAAAATGTACATGATTTTATTAGACATACTTAAATCACTATATAAAAAAAAATTAAAAGATTTTATAATTTTGGGGAAAAATTACAATGATTTCGTTATACTGAACGAATATCGGAATGATGGTGTTTGAATAAAGAAACATTTATTACTTAAGTGTATATATTAGAAATAAATGAAAAATGAGGTCACTTAAAGAAAACATAAAAATTTGAACGCTCGCAACTGAGCACTCAGTGTTGAGAGCGCCTGCACGGTTCGCAGGAGGGCGCGGGTTCGAGTCCCGCTGCGTTCAAATTTTTATATGTTTTCTTTAAGTATTTTTTCTATCCTCAGTGTGGATTAACACTTTAAAAATCTTGAAAAATGATGTTCTTTAGACGTATTATTTAAAAATATACATATATAATTTTTACCGTTTAATATATTTGTGTGCACTCGCACTGGTTGCAACACCACAACACTCTGGGGACCCGAGAGACTTAGCACTGAGTCTACTTTACTAAATAATATACAAGTATAAGAGAAAATATATAAGTCGGTGAAATTTTTTTTGTACTTAATAGTATATAAGATATTTGTAAAAGAAATAGGTCGGTAATTACCTAAATAAAAACAATACAATTTTAAGTCAAATATGCGTCTACACTTAATGCAGAAATTATAAATAAAGAAGTTTCATAACAATCTCTAATACGCTCTATGTGAAGATTGCGTGATATTAAAATAACAGAAATAAAAATTAATATCCATCATATTATAGAGTAAATACGAATTATTATTGTTTATTTATTATATTGACTCTGAATTGAATATCGATTATTTGAGATATGAATATTTTATAAAGACAGTAGACTCGAGTAATCAAATTTACTGAAAAAACATAAAATCGTTAAGAACTTTTATTACTAGTTTTATTGAACGTTTAACATTCTACAAGCAATAAAAATGTCTTCCAAAATTTTAATAAATTTAATTAATTAAGGAGTTTGAAATTTTACTGTATTTAATATCGATACAAGTAATATGTAAGTAGGTACAATATTTATAAATTTATGCCACTTTAAAGTTGTTAATTTCACACATTGTGGAAATTAAATCTGTTTCAACTACTAAGTGGGAAAAGAATATATATAATATATTTCTTATTTTCATAAATATAACCCATACTTATTTAAATCTTATCGATCCACGTAGAAATTCTTATATGCTTAATAAGATTTTAGATATTCGCAATTTTTATACAATTAAAATAAAACAATTTAAGCCGATTATTATAACATACGCGAACAATCCATTTAAATTGTTTTATTTAAATTCTTCTCATATGCTTGTTAAATAAGCAATTCCTAATGTTTTTCTTACTTTAGCGTGAGTATACAGTGTATTCCTATACTGTCATGTGTATAATAAATATTTATAGTTTGAAGCGTACTTTAATATTTTGTTCACATTTTTTTCAATTAAACATATACATAATCTTAGCAGGGACTAAGAAGCGGAGTGTCTCAACACTAGGTTCCTATGGTTCCTGCAGTTCCCTCTGCCTACCCTGCCGTGAGTGGGATAAAGCGTGAAGACATAATAAAAGTCTATGGAGTAGCATAGTGACAGTTTATAGGGCAAATTTCACGTTGAATAATATAAATAACTAATATAAATATAGTTAATATTAAACAATATTTGCAAGATTGCAGTATAGGATAGCTTTTAGTGAGTTATGCATGAAATTATTGTATTTCACGAAGTATACAGATCTAAGATATCTTATATAATTTACATTTTCTTCAAAAGCAGTGTATATATTTGTTCCTGGACGTTAGCCGAAAAAATATGGCGACCAAAAAATAAGACTTTTACGGATCCGATATTTTTTGTTGTCCTTCTATCATATAGGTGAATTTTTTTTCACGAAAGCCCATTTTAATTTGTCAATTTACATTAGTTGGGCATCCCGTTAAGCTTTTATTATAAAATACGTACGGAACCCCAGGTGCATAAGTTCGACTCGCTCTTGACCAATTTATTTTTATTAAAGCTCATGTTCATTTTTATTTAATTATATTTTTTAGCCAGATTAAAGTTTAGTTTAAGCAGTCAGATTAAATTTATAATATTTCATTTCAATTTAGGATGTTGGTTTGAAGCAGAATATTAATTCGCCTAACGAATACTGAATTGTTAAAACCGCCCTCATACTGCTATTAAAATGGCATACATTTGTACAAAATTGAATAAGTATATGTAGGTAAATATTTAATATATTTTATGGCTATAGTATAGTATCGTGAATAGTATATATATGTCTAAGTCGTATTTAAAAAGTATACATAAGTTTCGCCTACCCTAAAAAATGCATAAACTTAAAAATCCATAATAAGTTTAACACAAAAATATATTTTTGTATCCAAATAATATAAAACAATATTTTTAAGATAAAGTCTTTATACTCTGGGGAATGATTAAATTTAAAATAAAGTCATTCGTACGCTTTGGTGCGAACAAGCACGACTTTAAACTATTATCATAAAATCGACTTTAAGTGAAAAAAAACTTAGTTTCACGCAAAATTCTTCCCTAACCTGCTACATACAAAAAAACGTGAAAAGCTTAAGTAACTTTTCAAACACAACATAGATGTTAAAGTTTACTCCTCTTTAGTCTTCAGTTTATTTTCGCCATAAAGCATTAAACACATAGTGGCGTGTAAGCACACTTTGGCTGGAAGGAACTTATCGTCGAAGGACAACGCGTAGCGATACATCCACACTGCGGGGTCGTATTCCGCCTGGAATAATTACAATTGTGTATAATAATTTGTTAATACTATAATAAAACTGGAAATGTGTGTATTTGAATATTTTTAATACAAAAATATTAATAGGGATTTAATAAGACTAATAAAATAAATAATCAGTCTCCGAGGAAAAGTACAAAACTTAACTCATAGAAAACCTTAATATATCTTTTAAATAAAACAATTAAACCGGATTAATCGCGTATATTAATATTATTTTTTTTGTGAAACCCGACGTTTCGAACACTTTGCAATAGTCCTTGGTCACGGGTCACGGTCAAGTCTACACAGATTCTCCAAAAAAATATTCTAATATTAGAAAATAGGAGTCCCGAATAGACAGATATGCCGATAAATTATATAGGTTATATTGCCATTATGATGTGATGACGAAGATTATACGTACTTTGATGATTTCTTGGTAATTGAATTAAAAGGAAATACTTACAAGATAAGTATGAGAGACGCCTACTATCAAAGCTTCGATTTTACTCTTGGGTGATAAATAGAATGACAGCAAAGCCACATCTTTGGCATCATTTTGCTTCGACTGCCTAAAAAATAAAATAGAAAGTAAATATTTGAGCATTTGACACTTTGTATGCCTTGCTAAGCTTTGTACGATTTTTATTACAAATTAAATGTTTATTAAAATAAAAGACTTTTTTTAATATTTAAATCAAAAGGTAAAACTATATTTGAGTTTACAATCGCCACCTAGAGACATTATTTTATTAGGACTTCCATCATAGCATAGATATCTTCCATAACTAAGCTAACTAGTAACTACACACACACATATCTTCACGCTT
The DNA here is from genome assembly GCA_037178615.1 of Dione vanillae. Lineage (NCBI taxonomy): Eukaryota > Metazoa > Arthropoda > Insecta > Lepidoptera > Nymphalidae > Dione > Dione vanillae. Next base: position 516,765 of record JAZFAU010000162.1, read on the forward strand.
TATCCCTCGCAGGGTAGTCATAGAGAACGGAGCCCCAAACTAGTAACTAAACTCGACTAAACGAGGCACAGAAATTATCAACGCATTCAAAGTGGTGCAGAGGCGTAGCGTCTATCTGTAAACGCGACGGTTTGCGGATTCGATTCCCGCTTGATGAAGATGGATGTATCTATTTCACTCAACTCGCAATGTTTCGAAAATATGAAAAGCGGGGACTAAGTAACGGAATGTCTCAATACTAGGCTCCTATGGCCTTGCACTTCCCTCTGCCAACCCTAAAAGATGAAGCAACAGAAAAAAACAAAGCGTAACAAAGCTGTCCACCCACATGTGCAGCAGCGCGGCGAGCGCGCGCAGCGCGTGGTTGCGCGCGCGCGGCGGCGCCAGCGCGTGCGCGGCGCACAGGCAGCGCAGCGCGCACGCGCCGCGCCCGCCCGCGCCGCACCACCAGCCCGCCGCCAGCGCGCCCGCGAACGACGACGGACGCTGGCGGCACAGAGGGAACTACTTAGTATTGCGTGAAAGAAGAAACTAATACCTTTTTTTAGCTTCGCTCTTTATCCCGCATATTGCAGGGTAGGCAGAGGAAACTGCAGAAACCATACGAACCTAGTGTTAAGACACTAGGTTGCTTAGCCCCTGATTTCTCTGTCCCCGTTTTCCACCTATTTCGAGGTATTGCATGTTGAGTGGCGGAACTCAACGCCACGCTTTGCCTAGTTGCCAGAGCGAAGAAAATGGAAATAGAAATCCATGGAAACGGAAAATGGAAATCCATCTTCCCCGAGTGGGAATCGAACCCAAAAACCGTCGCGTTACAGGCAGACGTTGCGCCTCTGCGCCACGACGGTCCTCAGAAACTACTATAACTTAGTATTATTACTACTACTTAGTATGTCGTGAAAGAAGAAACTATTTAGTATTTATATATTTACAAACGACGCCGGACGCTGTCGTGAGCGGAGCAACTACTTAATATTGCGTAGTTTTTGTGTCTATTGTGTTAAGACCCAAATGCAGGTTTAAAGGGCCCCTTTAAAATGCAGTAACGCAAGAGAAGTAAATGCTTAGCATTCCAGGTATTCCGGACCCATCGTGTGTGACTTGTGACCCAAGTATGGGTTTAAAAATCCCCTTTAAAATGCAGTAACGCAAGAGAATAAGCTACTTAGCATTCCATGTATTCCGGACCCATATTTAGCGAACTAATAGTAAATTAAATAAATTATTCAACGTTCAAAAAGTGCAGCATATATTATAACTTCTTATTTCGAATAATATTATTTGACTTTGACTTCAATCACGGTATCAATAGTTGCGCCACTATTGACTTTGACTTTAATCACGATACCGTGCTACTACACAACTACACCTAATTAATTAACTATACATAGACGAAAACTTACAGTATCGACGTATTTAGCAATCTTCGCCCCCAAAGTGACGTAATCAAAATAATCAAACATTTCTGCGAACTGATGCATCAAGCTGAGCACAGGCTCCCAACCTTCGGTACTAACTCGAGACATCTTCTCCGCAAAGAAATCTTCCGTGGGATCGGTTATGATGCGACATTCTGGAACTTTCTTGTTAGATGGCGTCATAGCTGATATTTCTGATGGGAGTCTGTGAAATGACAATATTTTGAACTTTTTATTTTATGTATAAATTATATTTTTGATCGTCAAAAGTTTGGTGCAAGCAGAATATGAACCTAAATTTATTATTTTCTTTAAATTTCTTACCCCTGAATCACTGTGGTTAGCGCGTTTAGGCATTATTACGTTATCATTATACTATGTTGTAACGTTTTAAAAATTTTATCATTTATTTATATAGTTATCATCTCCGTGGAGAAATAAATCAAGATAAGTAAATATGTTTTTATTACTTTTGCAATGTGTTTGTAATAATAATGTCTTTTAAATGGTTAAAATTTGGCTACAAACAAATCAACAAATCAACAATAAATTTTCTAAGACATTCGCCTGGTTGCAATTTCCAAGCAATTAGTGTTTTGAACTAAGTGACGGAATCAACGTCACACTATACATAGTAACTTATTTACCACAGATTATAAATAAAATATAATATTAATACATAATAAATACACCATCACGGCGCAGAAGCTACCTGTAAACGCGACGGTTTGTGGGTTCGATTCCCACTCGGGGAAGATCGATTTCTCTATTTCCATTTTCTTCACTCTGGAAACTAGGCAAAACATGGCGTTGAGTTCCGCCACTCAACATGCAATGCCTCGAAAAAGGTGGAAAGCGGGGTCGGAGAAAGCTGGGATTAAGCTACGGAGTGTCTTAACACTAAGTTCCTATAGTCCCTCTGCCTACCCTGCCACGTGCAGGATAAAGCGTAAGCGAAAAAAATACAGTAAATAACTTACTCAATATTAGACTCTGTGAGCAATTGTCTAAAGCTGACAACATGGAGGCAGTAGCCGAGCTGTAGGTGATGGTAGTTGCAATCCTCCTCCTTCATCGCCAGGTCCTCAGCTGTCATGCCTGTGTAGCAACTCTAACTTTATTGTTACGAGGGATAGGTGCAAATAAAAATTTATTTTAAATCTAATGTTTAATTTCTTATGGCCACTATTGCAAAGTAAATGACGCGTCAGGTTTCCAAAAAAAAATCCTTTCATATTTATTTATATTTTATTCCTTTTTTTAACAAAAATACTAAATATTTCTTAAAAACAGGTTAAATCATTTTATTACTTTTACGTAATAAAGTTGTATGGACTAGATCTAGGTTAGCACAAGCAACACACGTATCATAATATAGCATTCAACAAATTATGCCTTCACGCTTTATCACGCACATGCAGGTCGCGTTTACAGGCAGACGCTACGCCTCTGCGCCACGATGATCTTCAATTTCATAATTTTTTTAACAAAAATAATAAACATTTTTTTTAAAAGACGGGCTACGTAATCGAGCTATCATAATATAACATTTAACAAATTAAGTGGTTTTATTTTTTATGATATTTAAAACGTTAGTCCACAAAAGTTGAACGTAGCGAGATTGGAGTCTACAAAGATGCTAACAACGACATAAGTTGTATAAAGCATGTAAGAATTTCGCAGCGTGACGAAGATCGCATGGCTCAGTGGTGAGAGTGCTTGCACGGTTCGCAAGAGGGCGCAGTTTCAAATGCCGCTGCGTTCAAATTTTCTTTATATTTTTCTTTAAGTAAGTGGTTCAATTTAAATAAATAGCGTGGACTATATGTAGTCCATACAACACTCACTGTCGCATCCGAGCGGGCCGCAGCCCATGAGCCCGCCGCGCACGGTGCGCAGCAGCGCGTCGTAGTGCGCGTGGTGCGCGCGGCGGTCGGCGCGCGCCGGCGTGTCCGCCGCGAACCGGTCGAAGAACGTGGACTCGGCCTGGTCCGGCGTATGCGCGTGCTTCTCGCGCAGCACGCGCACTAGTGCGCTGGTGTCGGCTGCACGTGTATATAAGTGTTAGTTTTTTTTTTTATTTTTTTGTAGCTTCAGGCTTTATTGCAGGCTAGGTAGAGGGAACTGCAGAAACCAAATGAACCTAGTGTTAAGACACTCCGTTGCTTAGTCCTGTTTTCTCTGTCCCCGCTTTCCGCCTTGTTGTGAAAACAAATGCTAGTTGAAGTATAAAAATATAATAAAAATATTAAATGTCACTTAGGAAAGATATCACTCCGTTGTGGGCTTAATATTAACTTTATCTTCTCTGAGCACTGCATTAGTCATAATTTTTTTTGTCGTAGTCACGCAAGAAAATGAAATATATCAAGAAGTGTATAAAATTGAACGTATATATGTGTTGTATAACGTATATAATATATGGGTTAATGAGGAGAGATATGACCATGTCGTGGTGCATTTTTTAATGTCTTATTCACGCATAAACAACCAAAAAGAGATTAAATTTGTAAAGTTAAAATAACATTCAGTTTTGCTAGATTGGTGATCTTCTGTTTCCTCTACAAATAAAAATAATTTAAATAAATATTTTATTTTCAAGAAAATCTTCAAATTGAAATAAAAACAAATACCTACTTCGTTCCTGACTACTAAAACATTGAATGTTAGTCATTTGGCAATTCTCTCCGTCCTTTTCGCACACCATATTCACTAAAGGCTTTACGTGTGTACAAATATCACCTTCTCCAAAATCTGAAATATAATTTTTCAAATTCGAGTTCCAAAAATATAGTAATTCAAAGTTAATTGTTCATTTATTTTATTTTTTGTTTTCTATTTATACCACTTATAGCAGGAATGAACTTTGTGTCATGACGACAATCGGTAATTTTTAGGGTCCAGTACGACATGATTAATTAAGAATGACGTAAAGATCTCGTACTACAATAATAGTATTAAAAATTGTCAGTATGTCATCTTTCATTCGCTAAAATAATTAAAAGAGAAAGAGGTATATCTCTTTGCCGCTTTGACAGAATAAAATACATTTTTTCGTCATAGTTGGCGAATATATATTGCTTGTTTTATAATTTTACCAAGTTTACAAAGACTACTTAATACTATATGCTGGATACAGTAAAAAAATAAAAAAATATATTTTCTTTACCCATTTCCCACAGCGCGTTGACTTGCTTCAATATACACGCCCAGCCATACAAGAGACGCCGCGCGAGACCGTTCATAAACCCTTCCTCTACTCTCACTACTTGTTTCAAATGATATATATGAGTATTTCTATGTTTTTTCAACATGTTCAATTCTGCGAGTAGAAAGTTTGTTGCAGGCTGAAAGTGTAAAAAATGTTTTTAGGCGTGAAACAGATATTTAATTTTATCATTTATCATGGGTCTCCAAAAAATGTCAATATACGCTATTAATCCGTTTGAATTGTTATATTTAAAATATATAAAAAATCTTGAAAGTCAAAGATTTAACCAGGTATTTAATATAAGTAGTAACTATATGTGATTTCACATTCCTTGTGTTAAGAACCTGTTTTGATAATAACTTCATAGCTATACTTATAATTACAACAGACAAACTTTTAAAAGTGAAGTCAAGCTATCAAATAACTTATATAACTGACACATAGACTTCTTACACAAAAATATATACATTCTTGTTTTAATTTTCATACAAAACCCGACATATGTTACCTCATACAAACTCAACCTAAACGATTCCTCCGCAGCGGACATGGCTTCATCAAAATAACCCATTTCCAGATAAACGGAACCCAAAGAGATCAACACTAGATCTCTGTATTTCTGCGGAACCCACCGGCCGGCGGACAGCAGGCAGTGTAAGGCGTTGAGATTGTTACTGCGAACCCTCCAGTATAGAGATGACAGTGTGAAGAGCATCCATTTTGGTGCTAATTTCTGTAATAGAGATTTTATTATTAATATATTTTAACTAGTTATTATTTATATTAAATATTTTTTCTTTATGTCTTCACGCTTTATCCCGCACATGACAACAGGACTGCAGGAACTATAGGAACTTAGTGTTAAGACACTCCGTTACTTAGTTCCTGCTTTCTTCGTTCCGTCTTTTTCGAGGAATTGCGTATTGAGTGGCGGAAGACAACGCCGCGCTTTACCTAGTTTCCAGAGCGAAAAAAATGGAAATAGAAAAATCCATTTTCCCACAAAATGGAACAAAGAATGTCTTAACACTGGATTATCTTTGCCTACCCTGCTTTAAGAGAAAAAATATTTACCACAGAATATATTTAGCTTCACGCTTTATTCCGCACATGGCAGGGTAGGCAGAAGAAACTGCAGGGACCGTGGGAACCTAGTGTTAAGACACTCCGTTGCTCAGTCCCTGCTTTCCCCGTCCCCGCTTTCCGCCATTTTAGAGGCATTGCGTGTTGAGTGGCGGAACTCAACGCCGCGCTTTACCTTAGTTGCCAGAGCGAAGAAAATGGAAATAGAAAATCCATCTTCTCCGACTCCGGGATCGAACCCAGAAACCGTCGCGTTACAGGCAGACGTTGCGCCTCTGCACCACGACGGTCCTCAGTAATTTAAAAAAAAAATAAAATTTGTAAATTTTATTGTATTTAAATATATTTAAATACAATAAAATTTACGGCGGAAAGTGGGGACGGAGTAAGCAGGGACTAAGTAACGGAGTGTCTTAACACTAGGTTCATATGGTTCCTGCAGTTCCCTCTGCCTATCCTGCCATGTGCGGGATAAAGCGTGAAGCTAAAAAAAAAAATAAAAAAATAAAAAAATTTACTATAATACCTTTTTCATAGCCATATATATTCTCTGTCCTATTTCAGCATCTTGCATATGTCTTGCAGCTTCCACGTTCCCGTCACTTACGTATTCGAGTAACTTTAAACGTAGATAACCAGTATCTACTACTTCGGACGATATTTGCTGTCTGAAATTTTATTATAATCTATTAAGCATAAATTGACACAATAATTTTTAAATTATAATTTTTGTCCATCTATTGTAGCGTTTTAGGACAGTTTGTTGGTTCTATATACACTTTGGAGGATAAATCATGTATTTTTGTATAATTACACTCAATCCAGAAAACAGAGCCTTAGTGCCTTCTTTTTAGTGGAAAGCGAAAAACGGAATAGTTTAATAATAATAGTCCATTATTGCAACAGCAAAGAAACCGAAAGAAAAGGAACAAATCATTACAGGTATAATAGTATGTCCTATTTAGAGACAGTAAATGTTATAAGGTTTACTGGTACATTAGGTGCTTTCTATCAATTCTAATATATGCGAAGAAAAAAATTATAGATAAATGTAACATGTTGTAAAAATAAAATTAAAAATTTTTTTAACATTTTGGCTTTCAATAAACTCAAAGCTTGCAACGTAACTAACAGCACCAGACTGTAATCACGATCGTTTTGAATTCCATCCCGACTCGAGATAAGTCAAAACGTAGTGTCTCAATCACAAGCATTAAATAGAGAACGGAGAGTCCTAACACTAAGTTCTTCCCACCTACTACGCTATGCAGGAAATAGTTGTTTTTCCATCCAGCACACGGCAGGGTAGACAGAGGGAACTGTAGGAACCATAACAACCTAGTGTAAAGACACTCCGTTGCTTAGTCCTGCTTTCTCCGTCCCCGTTGGAAATAGTTGAAATAGCAGAAAATTGTTGTTGATGAAGCTTAGAAAAAAACTAACTTGGACTTCTTAGCGAATCCTGCCGCTTCTCTATCCTGAGGACATGTAGGTGGATGCCACGGCAACTCATACTCCTCTGTCAGGGGAGTCTCTAATTTTTGTGTAAGGAGGGACTTCATTCTGCAATGTTATTATTATTATTAGTTTTAATAATCTGTAGGTCATTAAATATTTAATTACATTTTATTAAAGTTGATTTCGACTTAGTTTTGTCAAACAATATTTTAAAACATTTTAAAACAAGTTTAAAACAGCCATGTATTTATAAAAATAAGTTATTTTTTTTAGCTTTACGCTTTATCTCGCGCATGGCAGGGTAGGCAGAGGGAACTGCAGGAACCATACGAACCTAGTGTTAAGACACTCCGTTGCTTAGTGTCTGCTTTTTTCCGTCCCCATTTTCCGCCTTTTTCAAGGCATTGTGAGTTGGGTGGCGGAACTCAACGCGGCGCTTTGCCTAGTTGCCAGAGCAAAGAAAATGGAAATAGAAAAATCCATCTTCCCCGAGTGGGAATCGAACCCAGAAACCGTCACGTTTATATGCAGACGCTTACACCTCTGCGCCACAACGATCCTCAATTAATTCAAATAACAGCAAAAGTTAAAGCAGTGACATCTGAGGTTATTGTTGCAACTGTTAAGTTTCTTATTAAGGGTAATTGAACCCATAACCATTAAAGTCAACTCTTAACATTGAAATTAGAGGTAGAAGTGGTTTTAACTTAATAGTTGGAAGTGACTTTATTCTGTTTAGTGTGTGATGTTTCGAAGCAGTGAATATAATATATTCAAAAAATTAAGTCAAATAATAAAAACAGAACTGTGGAGTTTCTTATTTGTTCTTGTTATTAGAAGTCTGTTGGGATAGTGAGAGGTACCCTAAAAGTAACTCATTATTTTTATACTTTTGTGGTTTCTTTTACTAAGTTGTAGAATAAAATATACAGCAAGGTCCAATATCTAACGAATCTCAATATTAAAAACAGATTTTGAACAATAGTAATTGATTAATAATTTTTATTAGCAGAGTTGCTAATAAATATTATTATTTTTATTCTACAAATAAATGTTTGAAGGAATGTATAAAATAACAAAATAAATAACAATAATAACGGAGTGTCTTAACACTAGGTTCATATGGTTCCTGCAGTTCCCTCTGCCTACCCTGCCTTGTGCGGGATAAAAGCATGAAGCTAAAAAAAAAAAAACAAAATAAATATACTACTTATATGCATTTAATATTAAACTGTCATCTAGTTTATGTAGTTAAGGTTATTTCAACTTACCTTATGCCCTTATTTTCAAACGGCATGAAAACAGGAAAAATTGCTTCAACATTTTGTGGAAAATTCGGCGCTGTTTCTTTGCAAATTTTGTTCGAAGGCCACTCCATTTCCGTATCAAAATCAGCTTTATTTCTATTCACTGTCATCGTCGTTGGATACCTGATAAAAAAGAAAGTGTGTATTTTTTATATTAAATACATTTATCAAATATTTGATATAACAAAATAATGGTAGCAATAATTTACAGTTAATAATTTTATACACAAGTATCAAGAATTGTTATAATTGTTAAACCAAATATAAAGTAAAAAATATAATTTATAATAAACATACAAAGCAATGTCATATAGAAAACACCAACAGGATATTTTATGACTGATTGTAAATTGTCTCTATCAAGTATGAAATGTATAAAAGCACTACGATTTAAAATGACAGTTTAAAGAAATGTCTTTTTCCAGTGTTTGCATGTTGAGTGGGGGAACGCAATTTGCCTAGTTGCCAGAGCGAATAAAACGTAAATAGAAAACTCTATCTTCCCCGGGAATCGAACCCACAAGTTGTCGCGTCACAGTGATCCTCTATATCTTATAAACATATAGTATTGTGTAGTAGTAGTATGATGACAAGCATGTATAAGAATTATTTATATATATATATATATATATATATATATATATATATATATATATATATATATATATATATATATATATATATATATATATATATATATATATATATATATATATATATATATATATATATATATATATATATATATATATATATATATATATATATATATATATGTATATATATATATGTATATATATATATATATATATATATATGTATATATATATATATATATATATATATATATATATATATATATATATATATATATATATATATATATGTATATATATGTATATATATATATATATATGTATATATATATGTATATATATATATATATATATATATATATATATATATATATATATATATATATGTGCTCTTATCACCCTAGTCTTGCTTGAAATTTAGAACAATTAAAGTATTTAAATTTTAAAACGATTTATAATTTTTATTACTCACATAACTATTCCAGTTTCATACTCTGTCAACTCATCTTCAGCTGCCGGCTGTTGTTTCTTCTCACTTGGAAACTTTAGATCTATTTAATAATCATTTAATAATTTAACTAAAAAATTTTCAATGCTCTATATTAATAATACAAAAAACTAAAACATTCTACTTTTAAATATTTAATTTTTTTTATTTAATTTAAATGTTAAATGTCACATAAATTTAAAATTAATAGTAGTAATATCAAAGAAATAACTTGATAAGATATTAAATCAATTTTTATACAAAATTTAACAAAATATATAAGCTTCCATTTAGTTGCTTTTATTTACTTTTATATCATAACACTTATTAAAGTAACCTGGAAATTGGTCTTGGAATGGTTTGTTCTGATCTCTTAGATCAAAAAAATTCAATTCTTCTTCGCGTTTTTCCTCCTTTGTGGCAACATATGGTATATTTGCTTTCTTATTAACATGCTGTATCAACCTCTCCAGGCCGTAAATAGTATCGACTACATCTATGCCTTTTCTACCAAGTTTCTCATCATTGTACATTGGGAAACCATCTATGAAATATTTTATTAAGGAATTCTTCTCTATTTGTAACTTTAGTTCTTTTATATTTAAGCCAGTTATGGCGGCCATTCTTTCGTTATTCTTATCCTCGTTTCTATACTCTGAAATTATATAATTATGTATGATTTATTCGGATATTTTGTTTCTTTACCATTTTTATTACTTTATATATATTAAAATATGCTTTTTACACACTATTGTCTTGCTAGAAGGGAGAAATTAAAATACTTGATGCCCCCAAGTCAGTATTGAATCCAGAACCATGGCATTCACCATTCTAACGATGTACAATTGGCACAAAAAATGATATAGCTGTATTAGTTTCCAGTAATATCTTTGACAAAATAAATTATAATTGGAAAATAGAATGATTTCTAAAATAGAAAAGCAATAAATCAAGATACAACACTTATCAAGCTGCATCCAAATTCATAATAACTGTTTAACATTGTTAACGTAAGGCGCGGATTTAAATCCCGCTGCATTCAAATTTAAATAACAAATAAAGAGTTATATTTTAATGTACTTACCATATTCTTCAGCACTTTTAATAGTCCTCAAAAACTCAGCTTGCATTCGCGGCCATAAAGCCTCTTTATGAGCATATTGATTTAATTCTTCACGGAGCTTGTTAAGAGTTCTGGAAATAATAAAAGACATACAATGTATGAAAATATTAGGATATTATCCATGTACTTACTCGTGGCGCAGAGACGTAGCGTCTACCTGTAAACGCGACGGTTTGTGGGTTCGATTCCCAAAAGGGATTTTTCTATTTCCATTTTCTTCGCTCTGGAAACTAGACAAAGCGCGGCGTTGAGTCCCGCCACTCAGAAAAGGCGGAAAGCAGGGACTAAGGATCGCAGTGTCTTAACACTAGGTTCCTATGGTTTCTGTAGTGCCCTCTGTCTATCCTACCATGTACGGGATAAAGCGTGAAGTTTTAAAAACATGTATTTTCTGTTTCATTTAAAGTTACTGTTTTGCTCACGCTTATTTATTTGTACTTGAATGTACATATTACACAAACGTTACTATGTATGTTATCACGTTTTTAGATAAGGAACACATTAATAAGAAATCCAACGAATAGAAGCCCCAAAGAGCGAAAATATAAATACTAATTATACTATTACAATATTAAAAAACATATAAAAAAAATTACGAGATGTTGCTATTAATATGAATAAATTAATAAAAAAATAGTTTCACGCTATTTGCCGAATGGAGCGTCGCGTTCCCCTCCCACAAAATTTTTTAGATATAACGTGTTGAGTGACGGAACTCCGTTGTGTTTAATCTTGTTACCAGAATTAGGAAGTAAAATAATTAATTTGTCCCCAAATTGGAATCGAACACACAATAGCGACATTCACAGTCAGACACTTAACTGCTGCGTCGTGACGTTAAAAATATTATAGATATACAAAATATTTAATGTTTTAATTTTTCAAACACATTTCAACGTGTTATCAGGCTTTAGCTAAATTATATTTAGTTTGTAAGCTTTTATGCATACAAATAATGTTTATATTCACATGATTCGAAAGTTTACAATAGAATTATTTTTGTTAGACACACAAAGTATGATGTTGAATTCTGTCACTCAATGACATGTAAATTTCTTTAATTCCGCAAAGACCAGAGAATGGACAATTTCTTACAAAGCAACAAAAGCAGGTAAAATATACCTCCAAATAGACATAGAACACAGCTTGAAGCCAAGAAACTTACTCTCTTATAGCCTGAATCTTAATAGCTAATTTTGCATGACACACCACTCCATATTTGTACTTTTGTGCTAATTCCATTCTAGGATTCAATTTCAATGTCATATCATAAAATTTTAAAGACATATTGTATTCACCAATTACTGAATATGCATTTGCTATAGAAAAATGGCTAACATAGTTAGTTCTATCGTGTTCAATTGCTGCATTGAGAACAATTATAGCATCATCTGTTTTACCACTTCTATGTAAAACTACTCCAAGGCTCCCTAGCGCAACATCTTTATATTCCCTGAAAGAGTACAAAGAGTATGTAATAAATAATTAAGATGCCAGTTTTAAATAGATATTTTTAACAGATTTTTATTAATTATAATTACAATAGAATTTATAAATTTTTGAAATTAATTAACTTGTTAACTTATTTCATACATAAATGTTGTTGTGTAAGTTAGGTTAAAAACATTAAGTATTATTTGTAAATTATAATTTTAACGATTCTTTTTTTTAATAAATAATTATAAAAATATGTTACCTTGGTGCATAATGCAAAGCTCGTCTGGAACATTCAATAGCTTTAGGTGCATTGCCTCTAACTCTCCAATATAATGAGGCCATATTATAATGCAACCATGATGAACTATTATGTCTCAGCATGCTAGCAAGCCAATGTCCAAACTGATCTGCCGTCATGATGGGAGATATAATCTCAGGTAACACATATTCCGGATTAGCAGACAGATTTTCCCTTTGCAACATACCCTAGAATATTATTTTTAAGTCATATACTTATTATACATTAAATGACATATATTCCTAGTACTTTACATACACTTACCTCTAAATGTTCAAATGCGAACATGCTAAATTTTAATGTAGAAAACTTTTTACAGTCAGGAATTTCATTATTTGGTCCATAATAAAAACTTGGAAGTTGAAATTCATGTTGATGGATTTTTTTTGAACCATCTTCAAGTAACCCAGCATACCAATCAATAGAATTTATGTTACCGGCTTTCAAGCAATCTTCATCATGGGCAATTTGACGCCCAACGTCTGTATATTTACTAACATCAGCCCAAAGCTTATCAATTGTGGTCTGTCTCTTAGTGAGATCTTTAAAAAGATCAAAAATCCCATCCCAGCGTTTTTCTTGATTTAGAAATGCTAAAAGATCATATGGGCGAGCCATATCAAATGGCGAATCAAGCTGAAAATTTTTGAAATTATTTTATTAAAATTGTAATATTCCTGAATATATAATTTAAAAAGGAAATCACTATCGTACCCTTGGTTGAATTAAACCACTTTCTGTGACCATCCAATGGCTAGAAGCATGTACTCTTGAATAACAAGCAATGCACGCACAAAATAACCACAAAAGTCTTGATACCATAATGGTAAATTTTATTTAAGGTTAATTTATTTTAAGATTCATTAATATTTAAAAAAAAGCCGTATTATTTTTTTACTCCAAAATAAACAGCAAAGATACAAGTTGACGCCTGACAAACTGGCGAATGTCGATTGCCGACTGCCGATTTTAGTGTCAAATCCGAAATGTCAATAATATCGACTTTTAAAGTTGCCATTTAATAAACATACGTTTAACAATTAGACCTTTTACCCTATCGGGAAGATAGCATTTAATAAAAATTATAATGCTTCTTTTTTAACTTTAACATTTTAAAAAAATTATATTACTATAATGACAGTTATCAATAATTATAGTTTCATATAACTTAATAAATAGTTTTTTCTTATTGCTAACAAGCAATCATATAAAAGCTTTTATTTAAAAATTTTAATGAATTTTACTTTATTTATTTTAACTATCTACATATTACATTATATAATGTTTTAAAAATAATTAACACACATTTTTATTATTTCAATGCAAATTTATCGATTAATAAGGAGATTAAGGTTAGACTTCTAGTGAAAAGACAAACCTACAACATTTGTTTTATCATTTGTAATGCCTCATATATAATTTGTATGATACTCTTTATTTATTTCCTTCTATACATTATAATATGCAAACATACTCATATTTATTATACCAAAAAAGCTTACAGACTGAAATGCGCAAGTCCAAATAACTTCATTCAATCCACGCCTCGGGTGAATTTCTCATTATCTTTGTATTTTATATAAAATGATGGTTTTAAGCACAAACAATGTACTATATAAATTTGTTTAATGTTAATTATTATTAATATTCGCTTTTATAAATTTGTGAATGGTTGTCAATAATAATTGGTACTTAATCTTGGTGACAATGAAACTTAATAAAGCAATTAATATTGGGTAAATTTTCTTGGTTAATTATGAAATTTATGGTAAAAGAAGAGTGAGAAGGAAAATGGGAAATGATGCACAAGAAGAGATATCAAAGAATTCGAGTGGTCACGTCGGTGAAAACATCGATGAATTGAACGTAGTAAACAGAACTGTTCAAATTTTACAATATAAGGTACTTACACTTCCGTACATTATATCATTCAAAATATATTTAATGAAGTAGAAAACTCTGTATTCTTTGTTTAGGGACTTCTGTGGTCATGTTCTCTAAGAAAAATATGTTTAACTGCGCTATGGCTTCCACTAGGTGCTTTAATATTTTGTTACGTATCAGCATCTATATTCCAAGCAGATGATATACATGAAACACATTGTAAAGTGAGTAAAGAATTGTTTTTGTGAAATTGCTTTATTATCTGTAAAGTACTGTTTTAATTTATACAATTTTTAGGTTTACAATGTAGTGCCATCGATAAGTGCAATTACGGGTATTAGCCCACAAAGATATATATGGAGAATTTGCATCGCGTACCACCTAGGACCAAGACTGCTGATAGGTTCATTATATTACAATTTTCATAAAGAACGCACTTCATACATTCGAGATGTAAAGGTACTTTATATATATATGTATATAGTAACAATTTGTTGCTTTCTTCAAATCGTGTTTTTCATTGTAATTATTTTTCAGATACGCGATTTAGCTACAAAATTGGGAGAAGCATGTTACTGGTTAAATTTAATTGAGTTGCTCGCGCTTACAGGCGTTACTTATGTTTCAAACAGAGAAAATTATTGTAAGATACGATAAACTAAAAATAAAACATAGATTTTTTAATTTAAAGTACATCAATATTATCAGGTGTATTTAGTTATTTATACTATATGTATATTTTTTTCAGTCATACATGAAAAGATTTTCATCATTTTCATGGTAGCATCGCTGCTACATATGCTATGTCGAGCTAAAGTAGGTTGCATAGCAAACGATAATGTACAACCAGTGCGAACCAACAAACTAGTTTGGATCCTATTTTATGTTGCCATTGCTGCTACGTTGGGCCTCATCATTTTTTTCCTTAGACATCGATTGTTTTGTCGACCTCTTGGTAAGAATTTTTTTAGCATTCTTATTATTAGTATGATTAAATAAAAAATATTTTATTTTCTTTACACTGCAAAGTAATTATGTTATCGAATATATTTAATTGTGTTTAACAATAGCCTTTAGCCTAATAATTATGTACCTTTACCGTAATATTTTTTATTTCAGCCTTTACGTGGTTCTCTGTTTGCGAATACATTCTTGCAACTGCAAATATGGCTTTCCATGCAGTTGTCGTGCGAGATCTTCCTTTGCACGAATTGCAAGTTGTGTGCCCAAGTCATCAAAAGACCAACTAACCATCATTGCAAATTAATTGTAAAAAAAACCGTAGCGTATAATTTTTCTCGAGAACATTAATCGATTTATTTGTATCGCTCGTATAACAAAATGTAATAAAAACTATTTTACAGATACGCCAATATAGTTAATATAATGAATTTACTTATTAAAGCATTAGTATTGAAATTGATATAAATAATGATTATTATTGAAAAGTTTGGAAACATATCTTTAACTAAAAAATAAATTATGGGACCATCGCATAAATAATTCTATGTCTTAGAAGAGAAAAAGGTTTGATTAACACCAATGTTATTTACTGAAATCGGTAAGTTATTATAGAATACTTAATAAGAATATATTTTGTTCTACGAATGATACAAACGCTTCTTTAATCTTGGAATTTTATGAATGCGCTGTTGTACTTAAATGCGCCTGTTACTTTACGTAATGTAAGAATATGTTTATTGAAATGGATAAAATTATTTATATTCAATTGTTCAATCAATTTCTTCATAAAATTTACTGATATATAATACTAATTACCATTAACTAATTTACCATTTGTACAAGTTTGCAGGAACTTCTATAATACACAAAGATATTATTTGTTAGATGTTGCTTTACTTTTTTTTATGTATAAATATATTACATTAAATTATCGAAAACTTTTTAAATATATATAAAAAATATGTGCAAAACAAGAATTTATATATATATATATATATATATATATATATATATATATATATATATATATATATATATATATATATATATATATATATATATATATATATATATATATATATATATATATATATATATATATATATATATATATATATATATATATATATATATATATATATATATATTATATATATATATATATATATATATATATATATATATATATATATATATATATATATATATAAAACTAACTATAAGCTTTGTTATGATTATTATTTTTGTCTACGTTCTTTAGAAATGCACTTTTAATAAATATATGAAAATATATAAAAAAAAATTTAATATAAAAAATCGGAAAATATTCACAAATTAGTCAACGACACGCACATAATAGTTACCTGTTGTCCTATAATTTATTGACGTATGATAGAAGACATCATGTTGTATTATTAAATGTATCGTGTAAAAATATTGAGAGTGATGTCAATATTTTTCTAACTTGTGTTCCCTAAGAAATTTTTAGAGTAATATACTTGTCTTAACTATATAAGTATTAATAATGTAAGTAATTATCGTAAGCTGTTTTAAACTTACACTAGTATCGCTAATTTGAAATTTAGTTAGGTTCTTCATTTTAACAGGTATGTATCTTAATTTTTAATGTTTTTAATTGTCAATTAATTAGGCCAATTAAATAATTCATTCCTATTTTTCTTGTATCAAAAAATAATCATGATAACATCATATGATTTATGGCGTAAAGTAACACTGTTCTTTTAACCTACTACCAAATTGGAAACAATAGTAATTTCTTAGCGTAATATTCGTACAAAGTAAATTAATATAAAGTTTAATTTAAAAAATTGTGCTAGATTTTAGGATAATACGACTTCATTAAAATAATATAGAGAAATTTATACATTAAGCAAGAAAGGAAAATTGTAGAAATATATTATATTGTTACATCTTTTTAGTACTTACCTATTCATAATTTTACACTTTGTAAAAATATGACGCAGTTGATGCAATTATTATTATAAAGGATATTATTAATTCTTGTACTACATATATTCTATTCTTAAGTATAGTTGATTTTGGTAATAAGAGTTTACTTGTTGAAATTTAAAATATACTCAAATAATACTCTACTGTATTTAATAGAATTATTTATAGTTATAATTTACTCATTCATAGTTTTTCTTAACTTCCGTCTATTGTAACCTATTAATCCATATTTGATGATGTTTTCATAAATTGCGGAAAGATTTTAATGGCAAAAAGCTTAAATAACAACTGCAAAGGTTATTGCTTCATTATTCGGTAAGGAAGAAGTTGAAGTTTGGTGTAATAAAAGCTTTGCGCTTCGTGTGGTTTTTCTTAGTAATTTTAAGTAAAAATGTAATAACATTTATTTATATTTTATAATTTATTATACCTAGTCTTACAAATTTATATTATTGCAGTTTGTTGATGGAATAAATTATTACTGTACACTACAACATTTTTCTCTAAAATATCTAACTAACACAGCACATTTGAGCGCATATAAGTTATTAAAGAATCATTACAACTGTAAATGTAGTAAATAAATCTACATTTATATACCCTTTTAGTTGTCTCAGTACTTTTCAGAATATAACTACTTCCTTTTAACTTAATTAATTAAAAACAATATTTTACAGTCGTTTTATATTACGATCCTAATTTTGTTTTAAAAAAATATATCATTTAATGTAATGTATTATAAGAATTATTAGCAAATACATCAGAACACTTTAATAAAAAGTAAGTTTGTTGACTAAGCAGTATAAACGACTATTAGAAAGGCGTGACCTCTAGTGACAAATCATAGCTTCCTAGTAAACCTACTAGATGGCGCTAGGAGTGCTGACAGATTAAAATAATAAAACCCTTGCTTGCTGCTGTAACAAAGATGGCGGCCGACGGGAGCTACGCAGGTATATGTTTGCAAGTGTGTGCGTGTATACATGCACAAAATTTCACGTTTGACCGCTCTAGCCGCGCACACAGGCACAAACAAGCGAGCGCGCGCGGGGCGAGGGGGGCGACATCCATGAAGTTGTGTCAGCATATGCGCAAACGAGGTGCGCATTCGTCGCGTGCGTTGTCGGGATTCTTTGTGCCATTCTTCGCATACCAATAAGAGTATATTCTTTAAATTCACTCTTAAATTGACATTTTATCAAAATTCGCCCCTTCACTACACCTTCGAAGCTCGAAATAGGTAAGTAAAAAAATTATTACAGTGATTTTCATACAATTTATTCGAGATTTTGACGATTTTTATTCGGGAATGTCAACAATGCGATCGCAATCCTGCAATATTTTACATAGTTGTCGCGTTTGCTTCGCTTTGACTTCCGGTCGCTCGGGTGTCGGCATTTCGCGATGTAAACATTATCTAGTCATAGGTTTTGGAAGTTTATGAAAGCTAGTATAACATGAAGTGTGCTCAAGGTGTTTTTGTGTTGTTAAATTTGCCCGAGTGTGCTTGCTGAGATGGCGCAATTTTCGAAAGACGCGGTATGGTATCGTTCGCCCGTGATACACTTCAGTCGCGTTGGTGGCTGTATGCGATTTGACGTATTCCGCGCGCGGGGATGACACTTGTCAGCTTAATTTATGAAATGTCAAACGTTTTACATGTAATGCGCGAGTGAACGGTAAACAAATTACAGTGAAAATTGATATTGATGCAGTGATTTTTTAAACGGTGTTATGGACTGTTATTTCTCGAAATTTTATCCAAGGCGTAAGTATTTTTCGCACTTTACCGAAGATAAACAAACAAATTCCTTAAATATTTTTGTGAATTCCTAAGTCATGCCGCGTATTTGTAGTGAAGTTTTGCGATTTGCCTATGTGTTAAAATGAATAAATTTGTTTTTAATTGTACTAACAGTTCTATAAATGCAAAAAATATTAAAAATTATATTTAAAAAGATTTTTACATAACTATAAATACTTTTTTATTTTTATTTGCGTACTGCATATAATATTTTGGAAGTCTAAATAATATAACAAATTATATTTGTAAATGTAGAAGATGTTAAATTATATCCTAGTAAAACGATTAGAGTTTGCTGCTTAAATGAGAAATTATTAGAAAATTTAAAATTCCTGGTAAATATAAAACAGATATAATTAGTAGTATGTTTTGAAATGTATATCATAAAAATAGTGTACCTAATAATTTTGTACATTAATATGAGAGTATAATTAAAATGCCGCTATTATTCCTATTAACTAAAATTAATAATTTTAATCGTAAAAAAGTCTTAGCAACAAACAACGAATCAAGGATTTTTTAAACTTAATACTAAGGATATTTAAAAAAATCCACATTTCATATTTTTAATGTAAACGAAGTAGAGTCAGGCCATCACTTTGTGACTTTGTTCTTTCGTACCAGTCGTTTTCATCTGGCAAGTTGGTGCCAAGAGTTATTTTGGTGAACACGCTCGATGTTTTAATTGCGTCGCGACGGGGCGACAAGCAATAAGACGTGTAAACTGCTGACACTCCGGGCCCTCACGCGGCGTCGCACCTAATAGCCGATCTAGCAAGATTTATCACGTTCAATGCTCAGATATATGAAATTTTGTCTTCCTTTACTGTATTATATATTTTTCATTATGTTACAAAAATGATTGTTTTACCGAAGATACATTTGCGAGGTTTTCTGCCTCGCTAGCAAGATATTTAAAAATACAAAACAAAATATAAATGAAAATATTATAAATTTTCAATTTAAACTTTGAAATTATTGTTTGTTAATAATTTGCATAAAAGAATATAAACAACAAGAATTACCAGAAACAATCAATAACTTCTAATTGTATAAAATTACAAAGTTATCATATCTACTTTTATTAAAGGTATATAGTTACTTTTATTATAGGTATACCTTTAATAATAGGTAGCTAAACATATACCAGTTTATATCGTGATAGGAGATCGTGTGTTACGCTACCTGCTCTTATTGACCCCTAATCCCCATACAAACTTTCCGTCCACGAATCAAAGCTATTACATGTCATCCATTACTAGGAACCTATTAATAGCTTTGCTATTGGGTTCGTTTTTTAGTAAAGTAAAATTTATATATGTATTATTTTGTAATATATTTTGTTATTTTTAATTCTTTTTGTAAATTTGATACAAGATAAACTTTTTAAATCCTTTTTTAATTAAGATTTATTTAAAAATATTTCTGTAAATAATTAGTAGATAGATATTAATGACACAAAATAAAGAATATATTCATTCACTAAAATACGTGTTAAAGTTTTTGCAGCACTAGCTGGAGATATGATTGCGACGAGTATCCAGTAGCCTCGCTCTATTCTCGTATTCCTATTTGTGTATGACTATCTCGTGGAACCCTCTTCACTAATATAGAAAATTCAACCTTAATAATACTCAATAAAGAGTATATATTTACTCGAATGTACCGCTCATAAAATAACCTTTTAGACCGCTGTCTGTTTCGAGCGAAAGGACCCACTCCTTGCCTCTTATTTATCTTAATTTTACTCCAGAGTAATGACAAATGGGGATTATAAAAGTACAAAATGTAACTATTATATAAATATTTACTGTCGAGTTTGTAATATACAAGCATGTACGTAATAATTAAAGTATATGTATGTAATACATAAAAATAATATACAATTGCGTTGTAGCGAAAAATATTAATTGCCCTTTTTAATTGTTATATGCACACATCATTTCCATGCTGAGTACAAATCCACTATAAACTGATAAATATATGTTTACACTTTAAATATTTGATTATATTTTTTTATTTAAAAAATATTAAGGCAGAAATGAATTCACAAACAAAAACGGCTGTACGACTGTACTGTTACTAACAATCAATTTATTTCAGAATAGAAACAGTCATACAAAAGCGAAATTAGAGGAGTTTCGCAATAATTTCCCGGTTGAGCTCGCGTATTGCAGGTAGCTGAGTATTCGATATGAAGCTTACTTTGAGTTCACTTGTTAAACTATCGTTGTAGTTGGAATTGTTCCCGCGCCGCTCCCTCTGTACCGTTCTTGGCGATTTAATTAAACTTGTTATTTGTGCGTTTTATTTCACAATTGGGTCCGGCTCGCTTTGATTGTCCGACGGCTCGTGAATGAAGCTAATCTTTTGTCTTGAACGATGCTCACTTCCTACAAACTTCCTTTGTATATTATCTATTTGACATTATTTACTTCTTTAATCCTTTGAATTAGTCGAAATTTTATTTAATTTTATTACTTAAGCGAAATATGTCTTACATGTATTGTAAGATTTCATGGGTTTATCCAGATATCGTTGACCAGATAAGCTTATGAACAAGCAAAGCAATAGTTCTAATTTTTAGTAATTTTAAGTAAACTGAAAATAGCGTAATAATATTTGTTACATGCAACTATTTATATATTACATTATATATAAATAGTAGCTTACAATATACTCAATATAGTGTCAGTAGATCTTTATATTCAAATATGAATTTAAACACAATTCGACTTCAATGAAGTAAATGATATTTAATTGAAGTAACTATTATGAATAAATAATTTTTAACAACTTAACACTATAAAATTCACAAATAATAATATAATAAAGTTGGATACATGTACATATACGTACCATATCGTATATCTCATTTATAAGCCTATAAAATAATATAAATATATCTTAATACTTAACACCATACAATAATACTTTTGAACTTCTAATGTGTTGTCTTTGTTTTGTTTTCTAAGCAATGTAAATATAATTACAACACATAAGCTTTAGATTTAAGCGCCATTATTATTAGTCCCTAAAGATTAATGTCCTAACACTCAGTTACTACGAAGCAGCGCGGCTGTCGCACTATAAATTAAACGTAGCTCATAATAGGAGTTGCATATTAAAACGTAATATCATCGCACTCTAACCATGGAGGAAATCCTTAGAGAGACAAGGATATAAACAGTGGCGTCACCGTCCGACCGCTTTTTTTGTTATTAAACGAGACTAACGGTTCGCCGTAACTTGGATACTGTGACGACTATTTCTATTCTTTGAAAAAAATTATGTAAGCTAAATCTTGTGCAAAGTATCGTAACATAATGACGCTTACAACTTTTTAAAACTACATTTGTTCATTAGTAAATATAAGTATTTAAAAGAATTTGTTGGTTATTTAGGTTAAGTATAATATGTAGCAACTTGTATGCGAGTGAAGCGATCTGGCCAGATTACTCGGCCGGCCCTGACGTACCTATCTGCAATCGGTAAATGGTTACTTTAAGTCTCGATATGCGAACTATTCCCCATGGAATGTCACCGTCAATGCACCGTACTTATATGTGCTCGGGCGGACTGAATTTTTTCTTATCGCTGTTGCATTTTCTGCAAGTTTTCAATGTGAGCGACACGAACGACCGGCTACGCATACGATCTCCAGTCGATTTGTCCACTCATTGTGTTGCAACAAAATATGCTATATCACTTATTTAGTACTACTCCAACCAATTGCACTGTAATTATTGTAATAATATTTAAACTTCAATTTATTAATAATAATATAGATTTATTCAATTCATTATAAAGTTGTTAATATTTTCAGTATGATGTGAATACTTTATTTAACGACATTTAATGACATTTGAGCTATAAAACTTATTATTTGTAATATATTTAAGTACTTTATAGTAATTTGGTGGCATTACACAATTTTAGTGGCGTTAGCTTTTATATATATATATATATATATATATATATATATATATATATATATATATATATATATATATATATATATATATATATATATATATATATATATATATATATATATATATTATAAAACAAGGTAAAGTGTTATAAAACACATATAGTGAATTATTGTTTAATAAAGAAAATGATTACCACACGCGATTACCCCCCTTTTTTCATTATCCTTTAATTTTCTCCGGTTGTGGAGATAGCCGGCAGTAATAACCAGCCGACTACCGTCATCCATCACAGCCAGTGCAATCGTTCCGCTGTCAGTTCTATTCTGAGATCATATTTTTGCTAATGATTCCCTGGTGTGGTAGTCATATCATAAACAGCTTGAAACTGATTGATCTATCATTGCTCGGCATTTTTAGTAAATCTGAAATATTTCATAAGTTTCTGAACTAATTTTGAAATTATTCAAGCACCTCTGGATACCTCTAAAGCGCAAGTTAAACGTGCACGACTGCAGCGCTGTTTATGAGCTTTGTACAAATAAAATGCCGGATCGCGTTCCACGTGAGAGAGTTTATAATTTATTTGCTCGCAGTTTTCTGGCGACGATTTTCCCACAGGGGCGGTGTCTCAAACGAGCCGCGCCCGCCCTTTATGTGGTTTTTTGTAGCAACACAAAATACCCCGGTGGAAACATTCAGTGATAACTGGTAACAATCGCTGCCGCCCGGATGCCCCTGCCATTCCGCGCATTCTTTCCATTGGACCTCTGTTGGTTTTTTTCATCTAGCACCGCATCACTGAAAGATCTCATTCGTGACTCGACTAATGAACATTGATTAATTAATTCTGTTTCCAGAAGTAAAGTGATTGTAATCGCTTATTATTTTTAAATACGTACATAGACTCCTAAGAAAAAATTTAAACATAACATATATTATACCTGATAATTGATAGGAAAACGTTTGCATGGTTACTTTGTGAACGTACCTTTTTAATCTGACTTCTAAACATACGCCAGCAGACCCGCAACATATCTGTGTTCAGATGTTTTACTTAAAATATATTTGCTATTCTATAATCCATTTTATGTACTCCCTGTACGTCGCATAAGGTTGAAATTATAATTTCTTAGCAACATAAAATGTAAAATGGTTGCTGTAACGCCACAATTTAACCGACAAATTTCATAGAAACGGAACATTTTCATGCTCTGCTCAAATACAAATAGTATTTTTATTAATGTCCCATTGTTTCTTAATAGCAGGTCTAGATTTGATATAGCGATAAGTTTCAAGCATAGCGTTGGGTAAAACGGTAACGTAGTTGTCGTTTTCGACCGAAAGCTGCTCCGGTAGATACGATGTTAGATTTCCTGTATCTATTACTATGATCGCTATTTACGTACCAACCCAGGGAATAAAATTCAATTTCTTAAATTGTAAAGTCGGTTTAATGTCATTTGGTAACTAATTAATGACGGTTGAAATATTCATTAAAATTTCTTGTAGACATTCTTTATAAAAAAAAACAAGTATCGGCTTTAGGTATAACATTTTCTAAGTCTAATGTTTTTAGAGTTATGCTATAAGTAGGTCCAAGTAATTAAGGTAACAAACTAAGCTTATATTTACTAAACAGTACGTTTTACAGTTAGTTATTAACTCGCAATACATTATTTTAATACATACTTTTTTTAAATCTATAACAATTGAGAGACAAATATATGTAGAAAAGAACATCATATAGTCATTGTTCTATCAAAAGATTTTAAATTTTATTGATATTTAGATATATTTTTAGGTGCATAAAACAATGATTATTCCACTTTAGAAATAAGTTACGTTTACTACGACGCGACGTGGGGATAATTCTCATAAATAGCAATTTACTTCGTGACAAACGACCGTCGCGCCGCTTAGTTTGGAAATCGCGTATAATGCTATATTGTTAATTATATAAACAATTCACCGCGACGTTAAACATGCGATTTATTGTCGGTAAACTGGAACGGTAATATATCTCACCAGATTTGTACGTCACACGTCACGGCGTTATGAATAGTCGAAAATATACACTGAAAAAGACACAAGCGTTTTAACAATAACTAAACATCTTGGACAAAGCTTTTTATGTTTAATCAAAAAAATGTTTAAACAAAAACCTTTTTACTTTGATTTTTATTTTATATATTTGTGGTATAATTATATGTGCAAACTAGATCTTATTATGTAATAACTTTCTAGTATTTGTTAGACTGAAAATATAAAATTACTTAAATGCAATGTTTATAATTAATATTATACAATTTTTACGTTCCTATGATTCGAAAATATTTAATTTAGTTCACATATGTTTGTTAACGAGTAAGCGTTTTCTGGAGTGATTTTTTTATAACTTCCATTACCTCATATTCATATTCTTCTGAAATGAATGTATATTTAATTTAATAGTAGCAACTACCAACCACACTTACTGGTAAATTCCTTTACTGGTGTCTCTCGTATGCATTGTTCAATAAACAGTCTGCTCATAAATAAGCCATAGCTATTTAGCCAATCGGGCACCGATGGGCATTTGGTCAGATTCCAAAGCAAGCAGCCATGGAAGCCACGTGTGCTCGCCTCCGCATGCCGAATATGCAACCCTTGCTTGAATTTTGGCCCCTGTACCGAATATTCCAGTATATCGGACAATGTGAGCGAATAATTCAATGCCGAAATGATATGTCGCTTTGTTTCCGAATGCTATTGCGTTGTTGACATTATTGATAACAGTTTTAAATATCGATCACTGATAATGTTTTACTACTTTTAACTTTGTACTCTTACCTCTTATATAGCTACCTCCTATATCTCCATATATCTTGAAAGTCGCAATGAAGTCAATAAAATTATGGTAAACTTGTACAATAACAAGACACTGTTTTGTACCGACATCAAATTTACACAATTTACAAAAACCGTTTTTTATTTGGATTTACGTATAACTCTTATTTTGTGTTTTGTTCGTTATAGGTAAGTGACAAATGGAAAATTTACTTCGGTGATCCTAACACTCATGATGCATCCAGCTGGATACTACGCGAATATTGGTAAGCTAACCTGTAGGTCTACATTTAACTTACTATTATTGTGGTTTTCTTTTAAGGAATGGAACTTCTACTCTTATATATTTTATGGTATTAATAAATTTACAATTTACATCAGTAAATGTTTAATCGTAACATTTCAATTTATCTTGTGTGGTACCTTGAATTATGTAGGAATTAATAGTTTTTATTAAAATTTTTTTTAAATAATGATTATATCACCTAATCATAGATCGGTGTTAGAAATTATGTACGGCTCTAAGAAAAAAACCTTAAATAATATAAAAACACTACGGTACTTAATGATTTTTAAATATTAAATGAAGATACTGTAAATACTATATTTTATTTATAATCTTGTATGCAAATAACAAATTTCCAAAAACTATACATAATTAGTCCCGCAACGCCTTACTTATTCATTCCGGCTATTATCTGTCTTAATTATAATTCCTGTCCAAAGCTTATCGCAGCTTATCGTTTTCCGCGAAATTCGCGATAATGTTATCGTGACGTCATGGCCTTTGAAACAAAATTTTGTAAATTTTGCAATGCGTTTTGTTTCCGTAAATTACTTTAAATCTTATTAAATGAACAATTTAAAATGCTGAGAAAAGGTAATCATAATTGTATTGTTTATATTTTGAATACAAAAGTCATACTTTCTGGTTTGGGAACACTTAAATGTTTTTTTTTTTTAAATATTATTAATTATTATTTTAAATTAAATATACTGTAAGTGTTAATTGTATTTATTATGTAAAATGTTGTGGTCTGCGGTAACATACATATGACATTTGATTGGATCAGTAACGCTATTTTTATGGTTTTGAAGTGATTTCTATAATCTATAAAGTTTTTTTACAACAAAGATTTGTTTTTACTTCCTTTCACAGTGATTTATAATTAATCAAGTGAACTTATTATATTTGCTTCACAAAACAGTAACCTAGTGCCAAGACACTGTCCACATTTTGTCTTACATTATGGGTAAAATGAAAATAACTTTCCTCCGTGTCCCACTCGCAAGTGTTCCGTTGACAATCAAAAGTTGTTCCACTGCACTTATGGTGGCCTCTAAATTTAATTATTATGTAATATTTCGGATTTCCTTTGAACTCATTTGTCGGTTGAACATTATAATTACTGAAATTAGTCTAATGTTTCTATCGTAAATCTCTTATACTTATTTATTTTTAATTAGTAATTTTGGATTGTGCTTAATGATATGATTTGGGTCTAAATTGTTAATTTAGTAATAATTTTAATATCGGACGTTTAATATATTTACTAAGACCTGTGAATTTGTCCTACAGTCATTTAATAAAATATTTACCTGCTCAAATCGTAATTGTAACATAATACTTATTACTTTCTTCATAATAATAAATTAATGTGCTTTATATTATCACTTCCATCCTATGTTTTCCTTATTTAGTGATATGTTATAGTATTACATTTGATAAGATAATTGTACCGATCAAGTTCAAGATTATATAGTGATAAAAAAATATGAAACACTACTAATAGTAGTAAAGAATTAACAATTACATAATGATGAAGAACGTCCGGCTTAGTGGTCAAAGCACGGTTTGCATGAGGCATGGGTTCAAGTCCCGCTGCGTTCATATTTTTATGTTTTCTTTAGATTTTTTTCTATACTTAATGTGGAATAACACTTCAAAAATGATAAAAATAAATAATTACATTTTGAAGTAGAATATATATTATCACATTAGAGTTAACTGGAAATGTTGTAGCCTTAGTGTTAACCATTGTCTTCATCTCAATACAAACGGAGAATGTTTGGTTTACGCAACAGTTGTGTCAGTTTAGTGTAGACATGAGACCAACGTTCAAAGTAGTCTAGTTAAGCTAAAATATAATATCGCTTATTCTCTACAATAATAATCCTATACCTGATTAAATAAAAAAGTAAAAAGTGATAGGATAGGTGGTTATGAAATTCAAAACAACTCTTAATATTTTCATGTAAATTATACATAATAAACCTTATTTAAGTAATAAAAAGTAATGTTGAAATTAATTATAACAAAGTTGGCGATAATACCAGTTTTTTTTTGGAAATTTACCATGACTTTCACTTGTTTTGAAATCTCCGCTCCGCAATACTGAGTACCTTAATTATGATAACTTTAAGCTTAATATAAATATTAAACAAACTTTTAATTCTAGTATCTATACAGGAAACATTGTTTTTTATAATAACCCTTTAAATAATAAGCGATTGTTTATCGCTATTTTTTTAATATAAAGTACACTTAAAATTTCTTACGAGTTTTATAGAACCCCTACGTTGTATAAGATTTTTAGTGTTAAAAATGATTTATTTCTATTAATTAAATAGAATTGACATTATCTATATATAAGTTCTAGTTTCTATAATAAAGTTAATGAAAAGCTTAGCATATATCCTCTTTCGCTCCAAAAGTGCAAAACTAAACTGAACGATTGGCTCTTAACATTAAATTATGATGAGACGGAAAACCTTGTACTTACAACAATATAAGACTTAAATCTTTCTACATTTCACGCACATATACACACATGCATACACACACACACACATACACATTACTTTTATTTATAGTTTGTTATTTTTCCCTCAGTTTAATAATAATTATTTGTTTCTGATTTTTGTTAAAGTGAATCGTTACATTTTATACTACCATTGCTTATTATTAATAATTTTTGTTTATATACTTACAACAATTAGTACTGTGTTATTCCAGAGAAAAACGCTTTTGAGGTGGGCGTTAATAACCGTGCCACAGTTTTACACTAATACGGTTATTATCGTACTATTTTTTTCTTGTATATTTTGCTAAATGTTATAAATAAATAAATATGTAAATAAATTAAGACTTAATTGAGTTTAACGTATCATATTATAGACACCTGAAACTTAAATTCGAAGATAAAGCATCAATCGTAGCAATACAAAAGTGGCAATCTGTTTAATGTTGTGTTTGTGCCTATAACGTTTGTATAACGAGAAAAACCTGCGGTTATCTATCTGTAACTGCGATATCATCACAATAATTATTCTATATATATATAAATTATTCTATATATACATATATATATATATATATATATATATATATATATATATATATATATATATATATATATATATATATATATATATATATATATATATATATATATATATATATATATATATATACATAGAGTAATTACTTTAGTTATATGATTATTGTGCCCGTAGAACGTCTGATTGTAAACTTTGTTACCTTGCTAAATATCCTACGTATAACAGGATAGGCAGAAACCTACACCATACAGTGTAAAGCTTTAAAAATATTCACATAGTGAAATAACTATACGATGTAATCTAAATTACTTCATTTAAATTACCTATTATTACTGCAAGTTTAATGTGCTAATGATATTAATATTTAAAACTGCATCAACTTAGGTGTAATATATTCAATTTAATGTTGCTTGCTCTTTGTTACGCTTTTTTAAGGTAATTTATTTTTGCCTGCAGTATATTTAAGTTCAACATTAAAAACTACAATAAATTGTCAGTTTGTTTGTTGTATATGTATATAATATACATATTTATATGTACTTGAAAAATAAATATATGAATTTCTTTCTCCTTATAAATTATGACAATAAAGTTAAAGAAGTATATACGATAAAATAACACATGTATTTACTTTGTTAAAGTTAGGAGTTCCTTTTCTTTGCAAAAGTTTCGAGTAAATTTGATGCCATTACTTACATTTAAATGCTTGTTGAATTGTTGATAGAAAAGCAATTGATTGCCCAATTATGCACTAACGATTGAAGATTCCTTGCCCCGTTACTCTAGTCGATTAATTAGAACCAGTTTTATTGTTTTCGTTTCTGCTTGTAAAAGAATAAACTTGTAGCTTTATGTATATTATGCTTATTATAATTTGTAATTTTGTTTATTTTTTTCGTATTTTCACGCTTTATCCTTCACATAGCAGGGTAGACAGAGGGAACCCATGTGAACCTAGTGTTAAGACACTCCGTTCCCCGAACGTTGCCGCCTTTTTAAGGCGTTGCGTGATGTATTGCGGAACTTAACGCCGCGCTTTGCTTAGTTGCCAGAGCGAAGGAAATGGAAATGAAAATATCCATCTTTCCCGAGCGGGAATCGAACAGTAACAATTACACAAATCTACAAAAAATATCGAGGTATAGTAGAGAAAATATGATTTATATTTGCTTCTGAATTCTTTTTCCTTTAAATATTGATCTTTCATTTATTGTTTCAATACAATTGCCCAAGTCTAATTGGATTTTGGCTGCACGCATGGACTGATAGACCATTTACATATAAAATCTTCACAAATTTGCTTGAATATATTTCTTATAAATCCATTTTAAAATTGTTTATAAAAATCTATACAATACAAACACATGAGATGACACTCTACAACACAACACAAAATTATATTTTTGAATCTTATTTAAAATACTTGTCACTTGCAGTTTTTGTTTCATTGAGTCCAATTATGACAATCTATTTTATGTTTTTATTTTATATGTATATGTAATACAATATAATAGTCGACTTTATGAAAATATTATTGCCTATAAGCAGCAACAATTAAGTTAATTTATTAGTTATCCAAAAATGTCGACCACTTGCTTAAGGCACCAAACTTACTCTCGACTACGCTAGAAATACCAGCTTTATCGCGAAATACCCATAAAAATATGATTTATAAGCATCGCCTCACCAATACCTCACGTAATAAAAGGACGGCTTGGTACCATAAGCACTTCTATCGTGCGAATTCCATCTACAACGGCACTACGCATACCTAGCTCGTGCGTTAAACCTATTTTGCCTAACACGAACAATAATTACCTTATTCAACATTCTATAAATAATATTTAGTTTTCATTACTTTCCCCGTACTCTTTTGAACAAATACAATAAGTGGAAAACATTTTACAGAACATGAAAGGTTTTGTAAAAAGCGCGCCCATTGTTCATCTCGCACTAACCTTTGCTTTTACGGACGTTAATAATAAAGAGTCGGGAAGTACAACGGATGCAGTGAGTGCATGCGAGCCACGACTCGCCTCTATCGCCATCGTGACATAACACGCTCGCCCCGCCCACGCGCTCTCGCTCTCCCGCCCCGGCGCGAGCGAGACACAAGGCGCTCCGCCGAAGCCTCCGTGCCCGCGATTCTCAGAAAACTCAACTGTTATTATCTGACGCGGATTATTCTCGACCTCTCGCTCGTCTCTCATGAATGAACGCGGCGCCTGCAGGTGCTCACCCTCGGGCGCTTTATTTTGACGATCTCTTCTAAATTCGATGCAATTTTCGACACGCTACGCTAATTTACAGTGGCCGATGCTCTTTTGCTAATTTCAATCGGGCAAGAAGTCGATTTGAAGGAGTTTGAGCCAATTAAATTTGCATAAACATTCCACGAAACTCTCCCGTGTCGATCTGTTCACGTTCCCGTCAGAATGATCGGACATCAATCACAATTCCGTTGGCACTCGCTGTTGCGATAATTTGAGCGTGCATATAAAAAGATTCATTGCGCTTTGCCAATGATTGAATAATCAATTACAATTTATTAGCGAACAATAATTCTGGGTATTGTGTGCCTCTAACATATCATTATTTCAAGTAAATTTTACTAACGTTAAATCATGTGGAATATTAAATGAAAAATTATTACTAATTCTTGAACCATTAGGCATAAACTAGTAAGGCAGTTTGTGTCTGAACTCTGAATGTACGATGATTCATATATTATATGATTGATGTGTTTTGATTGATTTAAATAAAACTATTTCTCTTAATTAAGGGTAAAGGATAGTTATAAAGTTAGGTTATTTTCTTAATTTACCCTTTATACTGTAATATAGTACTTGAAAATAAACTATCACAAAATTTAACTATAACTACTTGCAATATTTAACTACTTACAATATTTAAAAATATCTAATGCTTAATAGAAAAGAGCAATATAAACATGTATATATTGTTTTTTTGGACATATGACAGCAAAATCGTATTGCAGGAAGCTTAGCGTCTTGGCACGGAACCCGGCGGCAATATTTACGAGTGTACATTAAATTTCTGTATCACTTTAAACGTGATATTTAATATTATGTATTCATATGACTCATGAAATAATTTTAGTGTAAATTATAAGTCTGCAAATGTTCTTTTATTGAAAGCATATTAATAAATCGGATCCGTAATATTTGTAATATATTTATTGCATACATATCGTTGTTTTTTCTGATAATAAAATTTAAAAATATCCATACACTTAAATAAATATGAAATGTTATGTTTTTAAATAAGTTTGGTAGGTATATGATAAAGTATATTAAATAATATTTAATGAAGCTTTATTAAAGCACAAAGAAACATTTTTTAATTTTAAGGATAAATTTAGAAATATTTCCGAAATTTGAAATGACTTTTAAGGATATTTCACTGAAAAATAAAAAAAGTTGTGGACAAACATAAAAAAGTACCCTACTTTGCACCCTGAAATTTCCGCGGGATCGAAATTAACGGGTTTATAACGCGAGACAGTAATTTACAAAAGAAAATGCTACAAAATACACAAAGAACGTTTAATAATATTTCTTCAAACGTTCAATATTATTCTTTAAAACGTTCCAATGTCAAGAAAACATAATCTATTATTGTTAAACAGTGCTAGTCATCTGATTAGAAATTAATAACAATTTAAAAGGCGATCGATAAGGAGAGAAAGCAATATGATCTAAAATGACTTTACGGCCCTTCCGTCTAAGACTTAAGGCGTACTTGGTGCAGCTTAAACAGAAGTGGAAGACTGGAATAACCGGTTATCCCGCACTGTCGTAAGTCGTAACAGTAGCCTTAACGATAGTTGGCTCACAATAAAATTATGCCTTGTTCTGTCTTTATTTCTATTCCACGATGACTGACGTGATAAAGTGGATTTAACATTAGATGTACTATTAAGTTAAGTAACGTTTTATATAACAAAATATTTCTTAGAAATAGAATAATTTAACGCCATTGCTGTACAGTGGTCTTTGAATGTAATTGCAACAGTTGTGGGATCGATAACTATTTATATTTATATTAAAATACTTTAATTTCATTGGTCTAGACTTTTTTTTAATTTGCAACCTTAGAACATTAAATTTATTAATATATATAATTTGGAATAATTTTTATAATAACAACGTTTTCAAAAATCAGAATTAGATAAAAGCTTTATTCTGTTACAATAACATATTTGATTCGCATCAATTGCATGAGCTTCGTCTGGAACTTTTACATTACAATATGTAACAATATGATTGAAGTATCAATAAAATGATGTGCGCATAATAATAACATTAAATAATGACCACGAGATTCGAGACGGCGGGCGAAATCAGCCGGCCATGACGAATAATCAATACAACACGACGGTATTCAGATTTACATCCGCTGTTGGTAACTAGGCGTAACGTTTTTTATTCACTTATCAACTTTTTTTCGCCTAAAACAATAAGCGATCTAACAAATAATCTTATTTATAATTTCACGATGTTCTTCTTATCTATAATTCTAATTTCACGATTTATCGTCCCGTTATCATACAATAGATGTGTCACTATTACTTTGTATATAAATTTGGAAAAGGATCACTTTTTCACAAGTTCTCTTTAATACATATGATGTTTATAAGCTCAATAAATTTTTGCTATGAGCAGGAATTTTACAGCATTATTAAAGTGCCTAGCAGCGCTGTTTAAATTTCATAAGTAAAATTTAAAATAGAAATTTATATTAGAATACACTTCTTTAATTTTAAATCGGTTAGTATTTTCTCCACTAGCGGCGAGTTACAAAAACACATAATGATTCACCGCGACGCGATCATTTCCACCGAATCGGAAAATTCCTGTAATCTTTGTAGACTTTCTTCAGCAAATGCAACTCGTCTTACAAATCTGAGCACGCGACACACGCTTCGGTCCGTACACCTACTTACATTTAATTAATGTTCTATAAATTATCGTCCAACAGGCGACTAATTGACGTTTCACATAATAGACGTCATATTTACAAGTAACGTTCTGGCAAGTGCATAGTTTGTTAGCATACAAACGTGACAAAACATTCCTAAGTCAGTCAGTTTTATCAGCGTCTAGATAAGAGAACTAAAGTAGTGGTGACATCACTGCTCCACAGAGTCTAGATAAAGAAAATGCTTGGTAGGTAACCCTTATGGGAGATAACGTGAAGAATGAACCTAATAAATACACTGTAATTTAATGGCCCAGTGAAAGTGTTCGAGCAGGTTGTGACTAATTACTATAAAAGGTACCAGGTATTACAATCATTACAAGATACACCCGAGCGAGCTTTACGGCTAAACGATCATAACAAGTGCTCGAGTAATAAAGCGCTTAATACAAATAAAAAAAGCAAAATCTAAATCTCGTCCGTTTTTGATCACTAGAACAACTCTACTCAAGCAAAGTCGCCTAAGACAGGAGCATATCGGATTGAAACTCGAAATCTTAAACCGGTTTTGCTTTATCTTTCGTCCCGCTTTATCGCACGGCCGTGCGTATGTCATGTCTCTGTTCGTGACTCACCTTTTTTACGTAGAGCGCAAGCGACCGGCCGCTCTACGCACTTCATGGTCACTCGTTCAACTTCGTCACGCTTTGAATGCATTGAATAGACGTTATGTGACATTATATTAATGCTCAAATTAATAAGTAAATATTGTTTTATAGCAGTTTTGACAAATAAGGCCTATTTTAGTGCTACGTCGTAACAATCTCATTATTGAATTATAAGTTCGTAAGCTTAGAATAAATCTATTTGTTATATACCTATACATTGATTGTATATATGACTGAATATATTATAAATAATCGATTTAACGTATTGTCATTGTATTGAGTTGTAAAAACCAAATTTTATTTGTGTTTTTCAAAAGCATTTCAGGTGAAAGGACTCTTAAGTCGCCGTCGCGAATTTACAGCTTTTTAAGTGTTTATGTGCCATTTGGCGTGTTCTCGAATAAACATGAGTGTTTTGCGTTCCAAAAAAAACCAACAATATTTTACAACATGCACTTGTCGTGACAATTATATTTTCAACATATTTACGGTTGTTACGGACTGAAGCGGAAATTTCCCACAGGGTCTATCGTCATTTTTTGAAATTAGTAATAAATTATAAGCTTGATTGGTTCTGTTGCCATAATGAATGGCCCCGAAGCGCTACAGTACTCTGAGGTGTAGAAAGAGAAAGGGAACTTATTCAAAAGTAGGTAATGTTTTTGCTGTTCTCGTTGTGTGGAGCGGGGCGGCGTGGCGGTGCGGCGCGGCGCGGGCGCGAACGCGAGCGTATGATTCATCGGCGCGTGGGCCAAGCTTATTATGTTCTATTCGCGCTATTACTTTGCTCACATCTAGAACTTACTGTCATCTTTTGATGTGTTACGTGCGTAACAATAATTAGCAATGTCATTGTTCTCTTTGATATTATCGTATTAGTATTTTCTATTTCGATAGCCATATCTTAAAGTACATTGAATAAAACAACCTTGGTAGTAAGTAAGAACCTACAACTTAAAGGATATACTAATATTCCTTAAATTATTTATAACAACTGTTCATTAAGGTTTTATTGTTGTAATCAATGTATTGTTGACTAAGATAGTTGTCATATTATGTAAACAGATCCTGTTAACATTACCTGTTGTGTGCAGAGCTGTGTTCACAGTTCTCTCCCCAACCCGGTATAATTTCATCTCCTTTTAAACTTTCCTTTCTTATCTGTTGCTAGTAATTTAACGGCTCATTTTGTAACTTTTCTATTCATTTCTAAAACTAGTTTTTGTAGACTGTCGCCACTATTGTTAAGTAACAAAAGGTTAAATTGTTGACGACTACTACTTAAAATATTACTATTGTATTTTTAAAAATATAAAATGAATAAACATTTACAAACACAGTAACACAATATGGATTACGGAGATATATATCACTGTGGTATATTTTAAGATTGAGATAAATGTTTCCATACACCCTTAACGATTAATAATTTCTCAGTCGTGAATACTAGCATTCTTTTAAGTGTACTAGAAAACTTTATTCTTACCTTGATATAAATATAAGTCGAAGCCTATATCAAAATATTATTGTATTAGTAATATATAACAGGATGAGGTATCTATACACTGGCAAGTCAATAAAGGCTATTAGTGCTTGATATTTAACTTTGACCTTTTAAGATCCTAGTAACGACGCCTATCCTGATGTCGCAAACGCTCGAATTGTGCGCAAGCTTTCTCACCGTGGCATTGTAGCGTACCCGTTCTCTTCTGACGAGACCTTTATGATGTTTCTTAGCATCGCCCTATTTCGAGAACTTATGCTTTATTCTTAAGTCTTCGTTCGTGTTTACTTTGTTATATGTTTTTAATCTCTCGACATATATGGCTTACTTCAATTAAAATAAAAAATATTGTGATAATTTCAATAGCTATATATTAAGCGATTCATATTTAGCCTTCAATTGTGCAATGTTTAATTAAAATAATGTTTTTAAATATTATTCTTTCGAAGATGTTTATTAAAAATGCAAAAGTTAACGTTACTTTAGTAAAAAACTCCAGATCATAATATTGATAACAATAAATAATACCGAAATGGGTGGTTGTTGTACGTTCTTTGCATTTTTGTAGTAGGTTCAATTCTCAGAAATACTTGTTAGGGTATAGTAAGATAAGTACTAACTACAAGTTCTGTTTTTTTTTTAGATGATAGTAAAATAATAACCTATATATACGAGTATATCATAATTAACATCGTTGCCCTTTTCCACTGCACCGCGTTGGCCTCAATAGTTTAAGCAAATTATAAATATTATAATTATATAACTCAGTTATTCTCATTCCTTTATTTGTTGGTGTAGAGCAAAAAAAAGATATTATTGGCTTTGAAACTTTGCAGAGAATTACAATCTTAAAATTGTTTGACAACTACCTAGACTCACTTCCGTAATCAACAACTCCATCATATAAGTTTGTTTTAAAGTGTTACAAAATGTAGGATAAACTTTGTGAGATGAATAAAACTAAATCAATGATTTTTTTCTGAAATAAATTATTTTTAATATGCTTCAATAGGATAAATAAATATGACATAATATATAAACACTAAGAAGTGATTAAATGATTTTAGATTATTGTATATTATAAAAAGATACTCTAACAGGAAATGATGTTATAAATATGAAATGTGTAAAAATAATATTGACCGCAGAAGATATAAAAAATTACATAGTATATATATACTTTGACTTATTCTGTACTTTTTATTATACTACTGACTACTTTGACTTATTCTGTACTGCTTATTATATTACTGTTTATTAAGACTTTATGCTACAACGTTAATATCACATCATGTTTCGTTATTTATTTAGAAATGTCATATTCACACGCGGTTAAACATTAACATGTCTTAAACGTCTTTAGCGCATATAAAATCTAAATACACTGTAAACACTTTATATGAAAAGTGTACCTAATACAGTTTTTTTTGCTAATCTAATAATTAATCTGTATTGAAGATATTACTTGATAGACTCTTCATCGCGCTTTTAAAACATTTTTGACTTACTTATATGTCTTGTCTGCAAAATAATACCTATATAAAAACTTGGGGACATCATCTGACTATAAACTTGATTTGTGGATTCGACCCGTAGTGGAGAATAATATTTTATGTTTTTTTTTAATATATGGTAATATATGAACAGGAATACTTTGTAATTACTAAGTAATGATATTATCTTATATTTTGTCAAAACAGAATATACATAATTGTTTATTATTGTATTTATGATGAATCTAATGAAGAAAACTTATTACTAAAATTC
This sequence comes from Dione vanillae, assembly GCA_037178615.1. Lineage (NCBI taxonomy): Eukaryota > Metazoa > Arthropoda > Insecta > Lepidoptera > Nymphalidae > Dione > Dione vanillae. The sequence continues at coordinate 554,791 of JAZFAU010000162.1, forward strand.
AAAAAATTGTATGAAGATTAAGAAATAGATATTCTTATGATATTAAAGCATAAAAATGTTCAACTACGAAATAAGAAACGGTAGATTTTCTCAATTTGTCATAATTATTACCAATCTTTGTTGTAATTCATCCCACTTCTTACTTTCAATGTTAAATAACTTCTAACAAATTCTTACTACTTCTTAGAAACAAACAACATTAGTATTCAACTTCTGAAATTCGTTTACTCCAGTTATCGTTTCATAAAAAGAATGAAGCAGTAGACATACTCGCACATAAAATTATCATGTACTCGTTTGAGATTGCTTTACATTTGGCTGCTTATGCTCGCTACCTGTTTAACAACATCGTTTTGGCGTAAATTCCGTTATCAAAATATTAGTTTAATCATAAAAGCTGTAATATATTATTATAAGTATTAGCGTATTTTAATACGCTTTTAAAGTCGGCGACAACGGTATCATAAGAACCTGTTGTCGATGGTGTAGCGCGGCAAATCAGTTTCATATAGGGAAGGCGGCACAGAGGAATGGAGGGGAAAGGGAGGCTCACATGCATTATTCAAGGCTCATTTCTATTCAACGGCGACAGGCCGCCCGATAAAAACTTCTCGTTTGACAACTTGGACGCCTGCACCCTTTGTACTTACGTCATGTACTCTAAGCTTAACACGCTTTAATGTCTTACACGCTAACAAGTGTCAAAAGTTTGAATAATAGATCTCATATTGATTTTAACACCACATAAAACAGTGTTATGCGTATCAAGATGATAATTGGGTTTTCATCTGATGATAAATAAGGGACTATCTTATTTTGGGTTATGTGGAAGCAAGTGTTAGTAATAAGTTTAATGATGAAACATTCACAGAAATATCTTGTATCACGTCCAAGTTATTGCATCCGGTATTAACACTTCATAAAGTGGAGCAAAACGCGCGTACATGCATTAATTACTTTTGGCATACACTAAGCAAAGCACTTGATGAAATAATTTTTATTAGAGTTATATTTAGTTATAGTAATGTTTATTAGAGTTCATTTTTTTTCTTTTTTTTTTACCTTCACGCTTTATCCCGCATATTGCAGGGTAGGCAGAGGGAACTGCAGGAACCATATGAACCTAGTGTTAAGACACTCCGTTGCTTAGTCCCTGCTTTCTCAGAGAGTTAGAGTTCATGAAATAGATATTATATTTTTATTAGAAAAATAAACAAGAAATATTTTATTTGCCAATATTATATATTTATTGGACAGTAAATTTTTAAAGGATTCTTATTATACAAATAATAAAATTATAAAAAACATTAAAATTATGCAATTATAAGGTGCTATTAAATAATTCAATATTTTTATTTCCCATTATACTCGAATTGAAAATATTCATAGGTCGTGCTTTATATTACTTGTATATTTTAAGTTTTTATTAAAATATAAGGCGGATGCTATTGTTTATTCATTATTGTTGTTGAATTCATCCAAGATGTTTACTTTATATTTATTTGTAGCAGTGAACGCACGGAAAGCAATTAGGGTAAACTTGCCTAATTCGTACCTGCGCCTAAATCGTACCTCGTCTATATCTCGGCTTGGGTAATAGTTAGTAGTGACTCGAGTACCATATAATATTAATAACTGGCGGCCATATTGACATATGACAAATGAAAATCTACTACGTTGCTTAAGACTAAAATATAAAGAAAGTAAGTTTATTCTTAATTTTTGAACATTTTTTTCGTATATTTCATAAGAACGGTGTTCAAAGTATATGGTTCTTAAGCTGTTTAACTTATTATAATATAATTATACGCATATTTATGAATGTAATTCACAAAATAAAACTCCCTTGTTTGTTGATATTTTTTTTTCCAGCAGATTTGAAATTCGGTTGACACTTGTGCCTATTTCGTACTCGCAGCAACTTCTTAAATCGTACCGGTACGATTTTGGAAAACTACTCATATTTTAATTTGAATTTCTAGTTATTTTTTGTATTTTATTTGTCTTTAATTATTTTGTTACTATTTTAAGGCAACATGTCAATAAAAACAGCAAGATCAATGTTTAAAATGTAATTTAGAACAGAAAGAACTCCATTCTTTCTTCAAAGCTAATTCTAGACACAATTGGAGTATTGTTGCCAATAAATTCACTTCTGGGACATTCAAACCAGTTAAAAGAAAAGCCAAAGGTACTCTTGTTATTACAGGAAGTCCATATAAACAAGAGCCTGAACTTAAAGTAGAAGAAACCAAGAAGAAGACCATTTCAAAGAAGCTAAATGTAAAGAAAACAAAAATACCTCAAAAAGAAAACAAGATATAGAAACAAGAACAAGATGAAAATGACAATTGGTATTACAACATTATTCAACAGAAACTAAGAAAATATGATTAAATGCAGTAATTGTGAAGTATGGGTACATAAGCTATGTGCAGGAACAACTAAAAAAACAAAATGTTATTACTGTGATGACGGTCAGGAATTGGCAGAAACCATTGGCTGTATTATTAAATACTAATGTACTAGCATTCAATACATTAGCTTCTAAGATTTTCATATGTAATATTGTAAACCAAGGATAAGATCTCAAAGTACGATTTAAGAATATACTGGTACGATTTAAGACGAATGGTCTTAAATCGTACTTTTTTTAAGTTTTTGAAATTTGCTTATTTTTCAGAAGTTTAAAAGATTTACGTTGTTTTATTTTGATATACTAATAGAACATTAGTTATAGTTAATAACTTAATATAAATAACTATGTATCTTTCCTTCTTTTTCAAAATATTTGAGGTTCTCCTTAAGTGGTACGAATTAGGCAAGTTTACCCTATTACGTAGGTTAAAGATCAAGTAGACACTTTTAACGATTCTTTAGTCCAACAAAAAACCAATCGTCGCGTGATCGATTTGGCCTACTTCTCTTGACGATGCTCCCCAATGACTTCATTTACTGTTGCATGTTGTCTATTTCTATAGATGAATCGAAAGTTGTAATTATACGAGCTTCGTGGTCTTACCTCCTAAGATATATTTTATGTGCATACATTAAATTTTATTGCATATTGATAAGTTTTACACTGACAAGACAATTTCTTTTCTTTTTATTATTTTCTTAAAATATGGAATAGAAGGTTACTTTTATACTACTATTAGTTCTTTGTTCGACATTTAAACAATAAAAATCATTAAAAAGTAATACAAATATATATATTAAATAGATAGATGTATACTTCAAAGACTAGAATTATGATTTTTTCTGTATAATCATTTTGTCTGTAGTATAAGAGTAAGATAAGAGGCACCCGTAGGCTACTACGGTTCGTTTGAGAACCCTCAATTATTATTAGCCGAATGACAAGTGGTCGGGCGACATCGTGCGGAAGTGTGGCAGTTGGCAGTTGGCACACTGCCCATGACCGAACTACTGTTACACGCCGCTGATTTGCTCTTACGCGCGATCGCCCGGAAAACTGAGAAACTTGCTTTCTTTTCCATATCGACTATCATTTTTATTTTAACAGACAATTTAATAAGTTTTGAATATAGAGCGGTACAATTGATGTAATTGCTTAATAATTATGTTGACATTTGCTTGTTGATGTAAAAAATATATTATATTATTTTTATGCCAGTGCTTTTTTTTTCGACTTTCAGTTCCGATCGCCTTATCAAGCAATTTGTTTACAATCGTTCAGTAAGAGCGTACAAAGATTCGTAGTTACTCTTGATACAGCGTAATATATCTTTTTTTTCTTATCTATAAATATACCTACGAGACAAAAGACAACACCTGCTATTGTTGAATTTAAAGGCGTTTCCAATTTTTTATTACAAATACCGGTTTATTTTTTCCTCATTGTAGCCACCGTTATTATTATTTGCTGTCATAATTGTTTCGTAGTAGGTATACAGTAAACGTAATTAGCTGTTTGTTACACCAGTTGCAGCTATTTTACTATTTTTGTCGAATATATACTTTATTTAAATAATTAAGAAATTCATCTATTTCGCATGACTTAGCTTTTCTAGCACGACACTAAGTGTCAACCATTAAAAATTTAGACAGTAGTAAAAACGTTACCTGTGTACATAATATTTACGTCAATGTTACCACAATGTGACGCCATCTCGCCTTTACACGTGACTTTTGTGTGTAAGCATGTTTAAATAAAACGTATATTAACTTAAAAATGTATTAGTAATACAATATCTAAATCAATAGGTTTTTATTTTTAAATACTAAACTTATGTATATACCTACTTTTCACTGTAGAGATTAATATAGGTCGTAATCTATGGGAGTACTTTACCTAAATAAATTTTTTTATTAAATTAAAAGCTAACACAGTAAAAATAAAAGCGAGTTCTATGTTTTATGTAGAGATTGCTACTAGATGCGTACCTCACCTATTACAAACAAGAATGACAAGTAGATACGCGCCACATAAGGTCTCTCGTCAGATTGTGGCTGTGAGATAATTATCTGATATCCTGTGATTAGACGATATTAACATGTTACTTAATTATAACTAGCATAAATGATTAATATAAGATTTATAAAATATATAAACGTTTTGAAGCCAAACGTAAGTACTATTGCTATTTTTTTCAAACGTAAACGTATTAAATTAAACAAAGAGAGTATTTGCCAAACAGTCATACGATACGTACGATATTTACTATGAAGAGTTTGAATACATACAATTGTTTACGTTACATTGAAAGGAATGGCAATACCGCGATTCACATCGTGGTGCTTGCACAATTTTTCCTGATCAAAAATCATTCTGTCATTTATAATTAGTGCGTTTTATAACTATAATAAATATAGTTTCTCTTACAATAAACTATATTCTTATTATCTTGTTTTAATTTTTTTTTATAGTTCCACGCTTTATTCCGCACATGGCAGGGTAGGCAGAGGGAACTGCAGGGACCATAGAAACCTAATGTTAAGATCCTCCGTTGCTTCTTCCCTGCTATCAGCCTTTTTCGAGACAGTGCATCTTATGTAGCCGAATTTAGCGCCGCGCTTTACCTAGTTGCCAGAAGAATAGAAAAAATCACCTTCCCCGAGTGTGAATCGAACCTACAAACCGTTGCGTTTACAGGCAGTCTTTACCTTATAGGTTCTTTATAATATAAACTATAGGTATCAGAAGCAACATTACCAACTGTTGCAGTGTAATTGAGTTAACGCGATCACAGTGCAGAATTTCAAAAATACCCCAGCAGTGATAATGGATTATCTAGTTATGCAAACATGGCAATTCCTTGCGAACGCCACAATAGCCCGCATAGTAACGCTGGTTTTGCAACCGTGATCGCGACAACCGCTCATTTTCTAATTACCTACACTTTGCCTGTTGCATTGCAATTGCGTAAGTATGCTTAAATTAATATAAAGCAATTTATATAGACACTTAAAGTATTATTTGTTTTTTTTTTACTTAAGTTGTAGCGGCGGCTTACTAAGCGAACGTTTGTATTGAACTTATTAACGAGTTGTAAACAAATGGCCTTGCTTTTCCTCGTATTTTTTATATTTTAATATTAAATAGTATTAATTATATATTTAGGTATCATAAGTAAGAGGAAGTTAATTAGAAAAGTCAGTTAAAAAACTGCTAATTTAGTAGGTTCTTTGTATTGAAACAACATAAAACTACCCATACGTTTTTTTATTGACGCACTCCGATCAACAGTAAACATTAAAACTAAATAAGGATAAACAATAAAAGCTAGTAATTAAAAAGTTATAAACATAAAAAGATCATTACCTCAACGCGACGGGCTGGATGCGTCAGGCTAGGCGCGGTCGTATATGGCGAATCAAGACTGCGTACATGTGGCAAGATCCTTGTTTTTTAGCGTTCATATGCTATTGCGGACGAGGAATTCTGCTAATCGTCGGTAGCAACATTTTGCGCGCGCTTACGCCGTCTCTGCGGTAAATGAGAGCAATTTAAACAAGCAGCCTCCTTGACTAAGCTCATTGTGAACCGCCGCTCAAATGGGTTGGGTCTAGGATTGCTCTTTAATTAGTTATTTGAATAATAATTTATCTTTTAGTGAACTATCGTTTATACTTGTTTACGTTGTTAATTGTTTTGTTAGTTCAGATTCAATTTCATTAGGTTTCAATTGATTATTCAATTTTTTCAGCTTTATATTGATATTGTTGTCGCGATTTACGAATATTGTTATGAAAATTAGCTCAAAAGTATAAGTACCTTAAGAATATAAGGAAATTATATTATAAAAACATATTTTTAATCAGAGACTTATTTATTTGACGTAGAAAGCAAATATACCATTCTAAATGGTAAAGTTACTAATTATTTTACTAAGCAATTTTTTCTTAATCTAAAATTTACGTTAAGTTACAAAAATTATAGTTTACTTACTCGACTAAAAGAAAGATAATGGGAAGTTACAGCCACACTTTATCTAACAAGTTCTATATACCTATAGTTCTATATACCTACCTACCTAACCAAAATTACAAAAACAAACAATATTTGTCATTCTCATGACAAGAGCTCTTTCATAAGAGCGAAATAAACCGACCAAACAGTTAAGATGACACGATATCCTTATTGCTCTATTTCCACTTGTATTACGCAGTCAGTACATTGTGCAGGTGTTACAGAGTCGCGTCTCCCACGCAATGCGTATATGTAGTAACGAATGAATAAATAGCTTTTAACTTTAAAAGCACTATTACTACAATGCACCTAAGCTGAACTTGAAATCTGGTAGATATTAATAAATGCTATGACCAATTTGAAACGCTGTTCAAGTTAGGATTACTTATTAAAAATACGGCATTCGTAAATCAAGCAGACGTTTGTGCAACAGGGCGACGGTTGTGGTTTTCATTCTGAATCGGCAAAAATGCAATATATAAATTTTCCTCGTCTTGATATGAAGACCAATCAACACGCAACGTCTCGCGAGGCGGGTAACGGTGAACGGAGTGTCCTAACAATAAGTTCTTCCTGCTTACCATATTATATACCACATACAGCGTAAAGCGAAAAAGGAAAAACACACCTAAAAGGAAAACAATTTAAAAACAATCAGTTATAAAACATTTTCAAACTTTGTAATTTGTAAATTAAATACGCTTATGCGATACCATCGCCGAGGAAGTTATACTCGCACAAATACAATACAATATAATTGTACTAAACAAAGTTACGTGTTTGTTTAGATTACTTGCTTCTGCTTAGAGTATTTCTAACACGTTAGCTGTATTGTAAGCGCGTCACCGTCGCGTTGCACGTCGCCACAATCTATGCAAATCGGAGACTCAAACTTATTGCTCTCGCCTCCACTCCTTTCCAAATGCATACTAAATAGCGTCGTGCCGCCCTTTGTTTCCACTTTTTCACTTAACTGCGGTGTTTCAATGGCAATGTTTTAAATGTGGTGTTTTATAATACCGTATTTATTTTTCGCTGTACTCATTCGTTAACACCAAATGCGGAACTCGTCTTAATGAATACAAAACAAAAGAAAACCGTATTGTATGTTACTTTCAAACAAAATTCAACCAAATAACTATTTAGTGTCAATTAAAATAAAACATAAGTCGTATTTAATGAGATTCCTGCGCAAGAGTTCGCTTTCATACATAGTATTCCCATGGCGTTCTCGGAATAAGACACAGAATGTAAGTAGAGACGGCTCCCGTGCTTCCGCATAGGTTCTCGCATTGCGATCCAATTACCGACGAGAAATAATATTACACGTATATACAAATACATAATTACTGTGAGAATCTTAATCGCACCTATTATTCGCCATTGTCGGCAACACGCCAAAAACTAATGCTAATGCTGTATTATAAACTTAATAGCATATGAGTAGGGACCTACATATATTTGCAATTAACACTGAAAATGACACATTGCTCATAAATTATGTTACGGGCATTTGTTATTTTATACATATAACACACAATTATGAAAAATATTTTACAAGTCGGCGATAAGATATGTGTACTTAAATTGAATAAACCTTAGTGCAAATAAAGCTTTACAAAAGGTAAGGGTTATAAACAAGTGATGTAAAATTATATTGATTACTAGGAAAAACTTGTTATATATGTACTGTTATTTGTTAGCATCGTATTTTCTAATTAGGAATGAGAAGATATTGTAGAATTAATTACTTATTAAAGCAAACGTAATAAGCATTTTATTTGGAAGAAACTCAGAAAAAACATCTACAAAAAGCGCTTAAATCAAATAAGCTTGAGACCATTGCTCCGAAAATTATCTATGTTAATTAGAAATCAAATGTTTATTAACATTCTTATCTATACTTAGAATAAAATGGTAATTTGAATACCTACTATGCTAGCTTTAATACCGTGCCAAATATTTACTGTGTAGAAAAAGGAAACATTCGTAACGACTTATAGTTACATCAAACAAAGAAAAATTTAAATAATACTTGTACGTCATTCTAGATAGATGCATTTCTAAAAGTTTTTATACTTCAAACAAGCAAAAAAACAAATCTTAAAAAAACTTATCTATTCGTAGCACAAACGTTATAAATAGTGAACGATGGTCGTTGATCCCCGCGAATTGACAATTGTCTCCGCAGCTGGCCCTCGACCGTTGGCGCTAATTGCGATAGCTTCATTTTATAACCCTTTATGACATGTTTCCGTGGGTGTTTTTCATATTAGCTAGCACTATACCAGCACGACGAGTTGTGGTACAAAGTTTTCAATTATTATTTTCTCTAAAATAATATAGGGTAAAACCGGGATAGATGCCGCTTTGGGATAGAAGCCTCGGTTCTAAAAATATAGTATACAAAAAAGAAAACACCGTATGTGTTCTTTATATACTTGCCACATGCACCCCTCACCTCGGTGACACGTAAACTGTTGTGCTTAGTGAACGTTTTTTCACTTATTTCTTTGGAAACATTTTGAACGGACACAACGAACGCTTCAAAGTTTCAAACGTAAGTATTCACAGCTCCATATCTTTATAAGTATTATTGGGATACATTCAATTTTAATTACGTTAATACATTGGTTCATTGACAACACATTAAGAAGATAATCATTGCATTTTTGCTTTTATTTTACTCAAAATATAAAGAGGCATCTATCCCTAGCGAAAGGGATAGTCGCCCCGAGTTTTCAAAGGATAGATGCCCTTAGGGACTTCGGTTCCTCTATACTATAAATACCTGATTAATGTGTTTTAATGTCGTCATGACTGTTTTGGTGCTTACTAATAGATATTGTAATATCTGTATGGGTACTTGCATGTCAAGATATATTTATTCATGCCTACTTTGATTATGTAGGTGAGCTATGCTAAGGAAATTCAAGAGGAAGGAGGGTGTGTGAACTCGAGTAATCTCTTGGACACCAGAACAGCTACAATCAGCTTTGGATGAAATTGACAAAAAAAATTGGGGATCAACGACAATTTAATATCCAGACGATTTAATATTCCACCCAGAACGTTAAGAAGACGTTACGCAACTAGAAACAAAACTAAGTTGACTTTAGGAAAACATAGGATGTTTGATAGCTACAATAACACGAAGTCTAAATCTGACTGAATTCAATGTATAATGTGCCAGAATTGGCTACACGAAACATCTACACTTTTTAAGAACTATTGCTCTGCATGTGGAAAATTCGAAGCAGTTTCCGATTCAAGCTAAAAAAAATAATAACTATTAATTACTAAAGTTAAAAGAAATTGTTAATTTTTATTTGATTACAAATGAAAATTAATGTTGATTTTTAAAAAATATTGAATAATTGTTATGACCTTAAAATATGAATGTATATGTTTGGTTAGAGATGATTCTATGAACGTTTTAAAAAAATTATTGCTGAAAAACAAATTTTTGTTATTAAAGAGATGCATATATTTAATTATGGTCATGCGTATCATATTACCTATATATAAAGATATTAATAAATATTACATTATGATTACTAATTTTTGTTGATTGTTCAAACGGGCATCTATCCCCCATGACAGGCGTCTATCCTTCGAAGCGATTTTATAGTGAGGCATCTATCCAGTTAGTTAGGCATCTATCCCTAAAAAAATTGTCTGACAATAACTTAATTTTTATAAAACCAGTAATAATTAAGTGAACGAATATAGGTTCCAAAGCTATATGAATGATTAAGCTACCCATATAACAGGAACAATTCATGTCAATATATTTAGCATTAAAATAATGAGGCTTTTTCCAAAACTGGGGCATCTATCCCGGTTTTACCCTAACACGGAAATAAAATATAAATAACTAAATAGTGAAATACATCAAAAGGTAAATAATTCTAATATGAAAACATATTATAAAATGTTACGTAATTTTTGTTTAGGTCAAAGAACAAGCTGCTAATATAAGCTCAAAGGCGTCCTATATATATAATATGCGCATATAACCTAAACGCTATCCGTTGTTCGGTAGCTCCATGCAACTACAACGTTGTACACTCGAACAGCTCTATATGGCTTAACCGATTTCAAAGCACTTAAGACGTTCGCAACAAACTTGTTGCTCTGAGAGCGTAGCTAGCATAGTCATAAACTAAGTTAAACCCTCTGTCGGCAACGCCGGCTTCAGTGCAGTGAAATTAATTCGATTATCAGCGCACCTTGATCCCACTAAAGCTCACAGATTCCGTCTATTACATAAACGGGCCTGTATATTGAAACATTGTCTCGTTTAAATTAGTTTTGCTTTGTTATATACATATTAATTTTCATACTAATAAGATTTTAATTCACTTTTTATTCTAATAGAAATATTGAAGTACAAAACTATAGGTATATGGTCTACAAAAATGTATTTTCTACTTCTTCATTAAATTATAATAATAATAAATCGCTTATTCATCCAAGTAAGTATATATCTAAGTACAATCGTTTAAGTTAAAAGCAAACATTCACCAATAGGATATAAATAATTTATTTTCTTCGAAGTTCGAGCCATACTGTTACTCTGTATTCAGATGACGGTCACAGTGGACTCCCCGCTCACGCACCGAGCTGGAAGTTGGTCATGAATTCATTGTTTTTGACGTAGTCGTGTGATATTGAACCAGTAGAAAAGAGTTCAGGTCACGTAACCCAGTCCGGACGGCTCGGGAATAATAAACTTCAAATATTCAATGGGTCGAGTTTTTGGAATTCTTCCATATATATTTATGCAATGAATATTAAAGAATTATCCTTTGTTACATTACAAGTACCATATTTAGTTTTTTTTAGACTACCGATATTTACTCAATAATGTCTATATAGATAAAATTTACATACAGATACTGATATATTTTTATAATTAATTTAAAGAAAATATTTTAATAAGCCTTTTTTATGCATAATATTATGATAATGTAGAGTAGAGAGAAAATCTACTATTATATATTCACAATAATTACCTTGTACATATTATATATTCTTGCATAGTTTAATTACTATTTGTAGATGCACTCGTAGATGCATTAGACCTACATAGCCAATGTAGTGTATCTCGCTCACCTATCGAATGGGTTACGTCAACTCTTTATATAGTATGTTAATCGTTTTAGATATAACCCTTGTTTATATATTTCATATTTAAAATAGTTCATCTTGACGAAGTACTAAACAAAGTACGTGGTTCAATGATCTGTGATTTCTCTCTCAGAATTGTATATTTCCTAGTTTTGTAATGTCCTTTGCTATCTTTGTTTTATGTTAATTTATGTAATCTGGTAGTGTAATAGAGGCAGCCATTATGGGTGGTGGGCTCGCACCTATCGTCGGCTGTTATCTTCAGTTAACGTCTCGCACTGACGCCTACTGCTTGCGCCACCATCTTTACACTCAATACATGTTTTGTGAAAATTTTAACATGTATGTGTATATTTGCGTTAGGTAATTTTCGCATTCGTATATTTTTTCTTTATTCATTGTGAGTACAGTATAAAAAAGACTACGATGTGAGATAAGAAAACTAGGATTCTACTTAGATTACATCATTTTTCATTTAAAATTTCTCAAATGAAACAAAATAATATAGTATTTTAAAACGTAAAACACTTCGCCGCGGCACACACTGAACGCATTGAAAGTGTCCGTTATTATTCCAGCACCATGATTACCAATCCAATTATTACATCCATCACTTATCGCATATTATGTCCTACTATATAAATTTATATTCCGGCGAGCGGCCGCGGGCGTCGGTATACGACATTATTTACATATAAGCCGTTGTTCCTGCGCTCATTCATAGCCCGGCCCGCTCGCCGCTGATTTATCGCCTTAATTTCATAAGTATCTTTTGTTACCATGCCATCTATATTAGATATTGCTTCCAGTTTAATATCGTCTTTACATGTTGGCGGCAAAATTAATTTATTATGGACATTCCACAAATTGTGGCGAAATCTTCACTACATTTATATACTTAACACATATTCAATTAAGGTGCAAATGGGACACAGTATTGGCTTTTCAATAAACTGGCCGTAATTACCAGTCAAGTTCTAGATAGCTTTCTGCAAACTATCTTGTCTTGTTTACGTTTTTATCCATTGTTTAAAATTATTAATGCAGCAGTTTTGCAAGTTTTTATTACTGTGGACGATATCGATCACGTTGCACGCTCTGCGAATTAAACGCGTCATTATATCAGTCAGGTGTAATTTTACTGCAAATAAGCTAGTGTACAATGCGCACCAGTTTATTTACAAGTCTAGTAAATAGAACCCTTATTTTCATGCTTCGATTCTCATAGTTTCATGAATGAGATAAATCTAATCATAATATAAATATTTATTATATATAAAATTAGGTATTGAATCACTGATTATCACATTTCACAACTCTATTTATCAGCATTATAGAAAGGTTTACGTTTAATAATATTACTTCATTATATATAATAGACGTAAATGATTACATTATTAAATATATATTATTATACATCAAATCTATATGATATATTTTATACTATATAAAAACTGAAAATAAATATTGCAATGATAAACCTAAAACAAATATACACAAGTGTATTATTGTTTTTGTTAAGTTTCATAATGTAAGGCGAGCCGCGATATTCGCCGAGAACGCTGCAATCTGAATCTTCTTTCGCAGCTGGCAAATCGACCGATGATTCATTAAATTCTATGTTTAGCCATTAGTGTTTAGATATGATCTTCCTCTGACTGTATTTAAAGTAGTAAGTTGCGTGACTACTTCAGATAGATACGACTTTATTCTTGGCATTACGGTCACTTGGCAGTGGTCTACGTGTGACTCAGTGGTGCGCTCCCATCATTATCTTTGTCGACGCACTAACTTCGAATTAGAAACAAAAAAACAAAGCCGAAAGTACCGAATATGTTTCTTTGATGGTTCAATAAATGCTCACAACTTTCTCCTCTAAACATTAGAATTTTATTCGGATAATTGTAAATAATGTAATTGTGCTCGATTGTTCTCTTAACAATTGTATGCAAACTGAGCGTTGCTTGGAGTTGTATTGTGTGGAGGACTTGCTGACGTAGGTTGAGTGCCTACAACGATGTGAAGGCACGTTGCTACATTCTATGGTACAGGCGACTACGTGCGCACTGCATCACACCACGTGGCCCCTTCCTCGAGCACCGCACGAGCGCACGTCTCGTCCCGTTAATAAACATTTACACCAACAGATAAACATCTTTGTGAATACGGCCGCATGCGTTTACCAATAAACACAACACGTCCTCTGTCAATATCGATTTTCACCGCTACGATATGCTCGCGTGTAGTATTAAAATCGGGTTGAACAGTATTATGAAATGGACTGACGGGTTAAAGCTCCTGAATAATGAATAAGCAGAGGGTCGTGAATCGAATCACGAATCATTGATTTATATTTTATCACCCCCGATTTGTAATTTCGTGTTCTCGGCTGTAGTTACGTTTGTCTTTAAATTTTGTTAAATATATGTAGGTATATGATTTGTTAGCAATAAAGACCCAATTTTATATCACATTTATGGATCTTTATGGAGTTCAGTCTCTACGAAACTTCATAATTACGCAATATCGTGTATAAACCAAAAATCGGTATGTCGCTCATTAAAAAGTGGAGTTATTGAGAACGCTAACCGGCCCTTTGTTATATGAAAATGTACGCAAACCGCACGAGCGGGTGATTCGAGCGGTGGACGGTCAACCGAAAATTAATTAACATACTTTGGCGCGCAACCCTCGGCGTCGCGCACAGGTGGCCGCCCACTCCCCCGCCCGACACGGAAATTATTTCTCTATTTTCCCTCTCTTTATTTCATTGCTCGTTTCACCAATTTGCAGATGGACGATGCTCGCTAGTTGATCGCGTCATCTTTTGTGTGGTTTTTATTATAACTTTCACATTCGATTCGTGTATGCAGTATGTTTTGTGGGTACCTACATTTTAAATTTTGTTTTTATATTACTTCAATAATTAAAAGTTTTATGCTTATTTTAAAGTAATTATATAGATATCATTTTTAATTAAGATAAGAACAAGTATATTTTGTTTTGTTTATGATCAAATTAATATTTAAATATGAATGCCACTTTATTTTTAAATTAAAAAATTATATTTTATAAATAAACTCTACGTTTTCATATTCTTTAGCGAATTATGCACTTATTGGTCAAAGTTATCTCAAAATTTACTTTTTTTAATTTTTTACGCATTATTTAATTAAACCATACTACTTATTCTGATAATGTATTTAGTACAATAATTGAATTTCAGTAAGTTAGTTAAAAATTATATAAATTTGTATATACCATTCTAATAATTTATATTAAGAAAATGATTTTTTTCTTATAGTTCTTACCTATAGTTAGATGACAATGACAATATTTTAAAGTCAATATCCAACATTATGCCGGCGCGCTGTTACCACAATTAACTCTCAAATTATGTTATTACTTCCATAAGATGCTTATTAGAAAGTTTCCATCACACTGAATAATACCTTTTCTATTCACTTAGGTTTCTCCGTCGGATGTTTGGATGATTGGTTAAGCATCAAAACTTTGTTCATGTTAGAGTCATGTAAGAATAGATTACAAGACAAGACAAGACATTACTTGAGTTGATAATGCTATACTTTGTTTCACTAGATCGAGGCATTGAAAGCCATCGAGCATCATCTTTCTACGCCTGCTGTACTACGATAACCTGTATTTTTTTAAAATAAATATTGGCCAACCATATTATTCTCTTAATAAACAATTTTCTTAACTTTTACATATATATGTGCATCTATATTAATTTACGCTCAACTTTGACAATTTATTACTTTTTATAGCCTACTTATATTTTTATGATTTTACATTATGTCATCAAAATTAATTTAATAAATCAGTCTTGCCTAAGTTTTACCAAACTCGTTCGAAGAGGTGCGTGTATGAACAGACGAAACAAACATAATTTGTAACTAGTTTTGCATCACCTTAAATTACTTTTACTATAGGTAGATTACCAAAAATGTGATAATATGACTACAATATTACTAGTTACTCGTAGTATAAAACAAAGTGGTTTCCCCATGTATGTATATGTTTACATCTAACGTTGCTGCGATGTTTAGGTTTCTAATATGATATTGTTCCCATGAGCAATTATTTGCCGATCATTTTCATAATTGTTTTAGAGGAACTCTTTTAAAAAATAAGTTAAATAGAAAGATGAAACTGTATAAAACCATCTTAAGAACTATAAAAAATACGTTTCGTAAGCTAAAACACATTTTGACAATACATAGAAAGCTCAGCACATTTACTACGAAAACGGGGAGCTGTGAAAAAGCTTTCTTCTATTACCCTGTAGGTACACGCGATACGGTGTAAACGCCACTAAATTACTGGAATTATTCCGCCGCCGGTATTAAATGCATTCCTGCTTCAGGGATCGCGTGCTACTTCTAGCCTTGTTTCAGTTAAGGACAACACGTAATTTTTTGAATTAAATTTTGTAAAAAATCATTACCATATTAAGGACTTTCTACATAGGTACATGTTATAATAACAATAATTTTGTATTTTTTTCATTTTATAAATTAATTTCTATACATACATAGTGCTTACCAAATCTTTTTAATGTCTCGTCAAGTCAACTGTCTTTTTTATTGGTAAGGTCAAATTCTTGTTTGGAAGTTATAAAGCAAAGTGAACGAATCATTTTAATAGATTTTTAATTAACTACTACATGTACATATTGGTGTAAGTTATTAATTTAATCCAGTGTTCAGAGCGATGCGTGGGCTTCTACTATATTATTCATAGTAATTGTGTCCCAACCACGTACATTATACACGATAACAGCAAACATTAACTTACAAAGGTTTCTCACATAAAGTATTATTTTCGTACATTGCGTCTTTACCTATTATAATGTATTATAATCCTTATTTTTTTTTTCAAAGTTTTGTTAATATTTGTTTATGGATATTCTTATACCTTTTTTTATCAAATGTATTTTGGCGTCAATGAATAAACCTTGAAATAAAATGAAGCGGCCTGTGACTTCGATATCATAACAAAATTCTAGTAGAGTACATATTTCACGTGGAATCCCTACGGTTACTTAACACTTTCATAGCCACTGATAGACATTGAAATATTTCAAATTCATAACGAAACGTACGTCGATCTCCGGTCCCTGCATGCCAGGCCCTTATTGCGGACACTTGTCATATCACAAAGGGCCCGGGCCCCGACAATGCTTTATTATTTTAATTATTGCACGTTCACCGCCCTTTGTCAGCCCTCGACCGCCACTGGTTTAATGTCGCCTCGAATTAATCTGAATTGTGCTAATTGAAGATCCTCGTTTAATATGTGTATAGATTAATTGCTTGTATATTGCTAATATTAATTTCATGTCGTGTTATATATATGATGAAATATACATATATTCTTTAGTACAGAAACTAATAAAATCCAATAAGCTGTAATATCTCTCTCTCTCTCTCTCTCTCTCTCTCTCTCTCTCTCTCTCTCTCTCTCTCTCTCTCTCTCTCTCTATATATATATATATATATATATATATATATATATATATATATATATATATATATATATATATATATATATATATATATATATATATATATATATATATATATATATATATATATATATATATATATATATATATATATATAATATTCCTAGGTATTATTATATTTAATTATCTTATACGTTTCATATACTAAATATATAAACATAAATATAAGGCAAGTGCGAGTTGTACTTTATCACTGTTGGTTCCTTACCAATATCTTGATTGTAGGTCAACGAGAAGTATAACAATTAAAAGTTGACTAACTAATATTCCCGGGCTTATTGCACTCATTATTTATGTGATTGACTTAAATTCACAGTTTTCATATTTTTCCTTTATTTACACTGATTCCTGTATCTGCCTGATTTCATTATTGTTGTTTAACAGGACGCTTGATTACGCGTCAAACTTTATACAATATGGAAAAAAATGCATTAAATGCACCTTTTGATTGAATTGGGTTAGAGTTTCATTTCTTCTGTGCTCCAAGGGACTATCGAGTTGAATATTTAATATTAATTTCAGTTAGATCCTTCTATGGAGTTTTGAAAAAAAATTAATAGACGGAGGAACAACAAAGTAGTTTAATAAGGTTTCCGATTTTTGTATATTGTAAACCTTAAAAAACTAAAGATATTATATAACACAGTATAATATTATTATAAAGATATTAGCATATACATATTTTATAGAAAACCGTCCTTTGTAACGGATAATATCATATTATCAAAATATTATATTATATTATTATATAGTTGCAAATATAAACAAAAAGCAAATACCTTCAAATTCCTGACTTAAGCTACGACAGATTAAGAAATATTTCTTTAGAAAAGTAAGGAGATAAAGTATACTTATTGAGTAGCGACGGCACGGGGATACGCTGGAAGGCGGGCGGCGCATACTTTTACTCTCCTCGAGCCGATCTTCATAACAAAATTCTACGTTTTGATATTATATTTATATTGTTAACGTTCGTACCTGCATATTTCTAACGGTAAATATGAAAATTTCGAGAATGCCTACGACCTCCGCTCTCGCGTCTCGAACAAAGCTCACCTATTATGAAATTCGAATCTCAACGTTTAAGTTTTTCTTATTCACATGTTTGTAAGATATTTATTTTAAAAGAAAATAAGCCTTTCCTCTTGCCGTTTGTCCTTTAGAAGTAATTAAAAATTGTTGAATTGTTCACTAAACTTTTACTTTTTTAACTGACATTTATTTACGTCATTCAAATAATTAGGGTAAAAATATGACGTTAAGAATTATGTCAAGAGTATTCCATAAATAATTTTTGTTAATTTAAGTTAACCTCAATATAAGAAACGTTAAATAATTACCTTAACGGTATTTATTGCGTAGTAGATATTATTATAATAATATAATCAGCGATCTGTTGTTTTGTAATTTGCCAAAAATTAAACTTAAGAATACTTTTTAGTTCGCTTAGATCAAAAATATTACATAAGAAAATATTATCGAAAGGAAACCATTCATACTCTGAACGTTTTATTAATAGCACATGATATATAACTGTTCCTATACATGAAACACAGCTGTAAATCTTGTTTTTGCTTACATTAATGTATTAGTGCAAAGCCACAATACGATTGGAAGTTTACAAGGCGCGCATCTGAATATGTAAGCAAACACCGTATGACGTCAGGAGTACAGACCATTCATTCGATGCTACTAAATTACTCTTATTTTACCTCTTTATATCTGTTACCATATGGCTCGTTAGGATATGGTGTTTTGTTTTCAACTTTCTAATACTTCATGAAAAGTTTGATCAACAAGTGTAATCTTTATTTAAGTTTTAAGGCAGAACTTTCAGTAATAACATATGCATATATTTTCTATTCTTTTTTAAAGTACACTACTATATTTGCGTTGACTATATAAATTAATATCTTGTTTTATACCATTTTCCTAATAAATGAAGAATTTGTCTCTTAGTACAATAAATTTGCATGCCAAATTTCTACGCTCAGCAGTTTTGGCGTATAGTCTGTCACCCAATCACTCAATTACCGATGAATTTAATATATTTTATATTAGTTATAAATTATAAATTATTTTAACTTATAATTTTTTTGATTGTGTTACCTAAATGTATAACAAATGCCTTGTAAAGAAATAAATAATACTTTTCTGTCGCAATAGTTTATAATACACTCGGTTCTCAGAAATAGGATTATTCATTTAAGACGCACTTGTGTTCATAATACGCAAAACAATGTGGACACTAAAATTATTCTTCCTTACATATGACACTTAATCACTAACATATAGATTTACTTCAACTATTTTTTCGACAGCTTATATTGTTATTGCATAATAATATACCAAAAAATATAAGTAAACTAAATATATTATTCATTATTATTTGTAATTAAACTAATGGAATAAGCAGGGACAACGCAACGGAGCTTCTTAACACTAGGTTCGTATAATTCTTGCAGTTCCCTATATTCTACCCTGCCAAGTGCGGGATAAATCGTGAAGAAAAATAAATTATTAAATACTAGCATAGATATTTAATAGTTATATTTGTATCTTTGTTTCAGCGAGCGGCGCGCTCGCAGCCGGCACCATTGCGTCTCCGTGGAGCGCGGCGGCCGGCGCGCCCGACACCAACGGCTCGGGCGGCGCCGACGCCAAGCACTTAGATGTCGGAGAAGCTAGTGACGATGAAAAGGTATTCTTTTACAGTTTTACCTATACTTGTTATTTATATATGTATTTTGTTGTTATTTCCACTTACATTAGTATGTGCTTATGTAGAAAAATTAGCCTTATAGATTAAGAGCAATTTAAAACAAATTATTGGTGATTGTTAACCTTAATCATTAAACAAGTGATATAAAATTTATACACTGTAAAATTTTGATATACTATTTTTTACTTTAAAGCTTCACATGCAATATAAACTTTCAAAACTTTAGCATGACTCGCGTACCGACATAAAGCTTTCACCTCATGTAGAGAAAACTTTTTTCAACAATCTTGTTAAGTACATATGAACAAAGTCGACGATACACTGTGTATAACTCGTGCAAATATTAGCTTTTATGAAAATAAAGAGGTAGTTCCAGTGAGCAAGTGATTCACAATATTTTCGTCTAACGTCCGCCCGATTCGCGCCGGAGCCAAACGCGTTATTTTTGTTTTCTTCTCTTTGAGATTAGAACCGGCTCTATTAATTTAAATGACGCATCTCTTCGATTTCTTGTTCTAATTCAATTTGATGTTTTATATTACGATTCAGACCATATTATAAACGTGGTAATTGATTTAACCATATATATATATGAATAGTTTTTTTTTAAAAAAGCTTTAAGCTCTTTACGTTCTATTCCTAACATATAATCGTGCACACATATGTTTATAACATCTGGTTTGTGATAGACCGATACACTATTACGATGCTCGTTATGTTTCGCAATAGTGCATTTCAACGGGTAAGGCAATAAATCCACACGTAAAACTATATTTTTAGATGACGTGTACTGTGTATGAAAATAAATCCCTCTGATTCACCCATCGCTTGAATTTAGATGGTTTATTGGAGTTATAGATTTAATGGTTTGCAACTTTAATTGAAAGCTCTGACGGAAAATTTATTCGTAATATATTTTATTTGCAATTATTACATTATATTTATTGTGATAAACATAGGTTATATTAATTACAAGAAAGTAAGCTATAAATATCCGAACCTGTTATTGTAATAAAGAAAGGCTTTTGTCATTGAGAAATCAAAGCGGTCATTTCGAATCAAATTACGTTAATATTTATATTTTGCTCAAATTAAACATTATTACCCAATTTTTTATTTTTTGCGGTGGTAGTATTTATATTAAAGTTAATTGCCATTAATATATACTCACAAATACAAGTATATTTGTAATCAACAATCCCATATATGGAAAGTTGCGTACCGTTTCATATAAGACAGCCGTGCAATACCCGTTTTATGAAAATTGGAGCAATTTGTATTTTAAACGTAAGACTTTTTAAAGCTATCACTTAAAACACATAAACATATTGATTGCTACTTGTATAATTTAAGTATAAGTATAATAACACAGAACCAAATATATGTCAGCACATTATGGATATTTTGCGAAGCTATTATTTAATATGGAAAGTAACGTTACGTTTATATATAATAATACATTCGAATGACGTATATTTGTATCTATTATTTAGAATTTAAAAATAGAAATAGGAATTAAACTATGACATTGTCTGTCAAGTGTTTTAAAGAAACAAATAAAGACTAGAATATGAGTATAATATTTATGTTTAATTTAACAATGTACACAAGAACAACAAGATGTATATTAAGTCACAGTTATAAAAACAAAAAGCTGACTAACAAGCAGCGATCTCGCGGGCCTCACTCTTAGCAATTAAAACTTATAATTCATTTAGCCCGTACAGCTGCCAATTGATATTGAATTTGCATTAGAATACTAGTTTTGATTATGAAGTCAATATGTTAAGATCGAAGTTCAAGGATCTATGTGGTGAACCTTATCTGTGTACATTTCAACCCTTAATATCTCTTGAGGAATTTCAAAACCGATATACGTATTTAACATGCCCATTATTTACAGTAAGGAAGATAATAAATCATATTCCTGAGTATTTTATTATATAAATATAATACATACATATACATATTATAATGTCATACATATGTTTATAATTGCATAATTATCATATCAATATTATTTCATTTAAAATTTTAAATAATTACTTACATGTTTGTATACATATTGTAAATATGTAAAATTTGAATGATTTATCATTTATTCCAATTTTTACAACAATAAAAAAATTTCAGGACATGTCAGCAGCGGACGCGGAGGGCGTGTGGTCGCCGGACATCGAGCAAAGCTTCCAAGAGGCGCTCGCGATATACCCTCCGTGCGGCCGCCGCAAGATCATCCTCTCGGACGAGGGCAAGATGTACGGTGAGTCCGGACATGCTAGAGGATTTATTGTTTACTTCTTTAAAAAGTTTATTGGCATGCGTTCAATATTACTGTATTTATATATTAGCTACAATTATATGATTAAGTAGGAACAATGAATATGGTGGAAATTTTATAATATATTTGGAAATTTAACGTATTTTATTTCTCTCTATATCAATATCGATGACGATTAGCCAGCTCTTATTTTGGCAAGTCTCATTGTTGAGCTTCACGATGAACCCTGCCTACCTTTGGATAGGGCGAAAGTAGTGTTAATGCTCTCCATTTTTTCGCAATTCACCCGAAGGCAATAAGGTATGAGTGACGAAATTTGATGTGACACTTTATTTTACGAGGATAACGAAATGAAATCAAACCAATCCTCCAAGTGGGGATCGAATACACAACCATTGCGTTTACAGTCACAAGCCGTCCCACTGCGCCACGGTGGCCTTGCACCTTTCTTTCTACTTCAAATTGTGTACCTTTGGTATAATTCAATTATGAAGCGTTCTCAAGGCCGTTCCTAAAATGAACAATGGTGTAGCACGAGACAAAAGGCACGGTAGGTATTGATGTGAGCCGACAAAGCGGTTTGCGCAATAGGATTCCACGGAAAGACGTGAACCGACAATTATTATCTCTCGATCGGTGTGTCGCCGATTCGAGGAACTGAATTCGCAGCTTTGTTCAATCCCTACTACAATCTTCAAAATTCGCGGACTAGTTAACACCTGTATCTATATAAATAAAGGCATATGTTTAATATATAAGTAGTAAAATTAATGTAACTATTAGTTATACAAATATTTACGTTAGTAAAAGGCGGTGACGTCCAGTCTGGCCAGCTAATTGCACTTGAAAGTTATAATTTAAACAAACAAGTACATTTTAATGTTCACATTCGAACAATAATAATACAAGCTGTGAATAATTAACGTATAATAAAATTAGTATTTCTAAAAGTTATGCACGTTGAAATGTGCGTTAATGTGCATTTAAATATATAATTAGGTACCGTTTTGAATAAATTTCTCACCCTAAAGTTCATAAATCAAACCAATTATCAAGGTAATAAAGGTTGACACTCAAGAACTTATTGACCTAATTTGAGTTGGAAAAGACTGATGATTGTAATGTAAGCTCAGTTTCTGTAAACTGTTGGCAGAGGGAGAATTTTTTCACGCTACAATGTTAACTAAGGAAGCTCGTTAACGCTACGTGATGATCACCGAAGAAACCTTTCCCCTTCACTAAATTAACAGAAGTAAATCTCTCGTATTTCGACTTAGTACTTTCTGTAACTCTTAAAATAAATGTATAAAGGTTATAATCGTTTTGATCGCTTATGACTTCAGCGTTAGGACGGGTGCCAAGTATCAGAACGTTTTAGTACTATTTTGATTGGATATGTCTTTTTTCGAAGAAACACTTTAATTTTACATTTTGAAATTTTAGTCTACGTGTAGTTGTAAATCATTTACGAAAGAGTATGATAAAATAAATATGGGAATTGGTAAATTGAATAGACTCGAACATCTAAAATGCGATAATACCTACCTTTATGATTACTAATAACTATATTTCGATCATTCATAATATAATTTATTTTATTTAATACAATATGATTCGAGTACAAATGAATTAATTCCAAATCTGGGAATGATTTAGTAATATACTATTAGAATATCCTAGACTTAAAAAAATATATTCTTATGTTGAAATATTATATGAACTGCGCTAACTTAACGGTTTTCAACACGACCAGCAAGATTAATAAGCCGCTGTAATTGCATAGAATTTCTCATTTAATTCCTCACAACCGAAAACATAGCAATAACTTTCTGGAGACTCGCTATTGTCACGTACGTTACTGGCACAATTGACGTGGAACAATTAAAGGCAGCCACTACCATTACCCGCCGGACGCACATTAAGTTCGCGTCAAGCGAACATTATACCGCCCGGCTTTAATTAAAGGACTGCCCGGGTCGGACCGGGTGGATGGAATTGCTAAACAAATCTACCGCAAGCGATGTGTCCACCTTAAGTGATTTAATAGACGGAAAGAAATGTGCCGGTTTAATCTTATCGCCACAGCGGAAATAATCCTTTAAACGCCTTTACGTAATGCACTGAATTTAGGTATTTTGTTTGTGTAGAATATAAGAGTATTTGCAACTTTGTGTTCATTTTTTACATCTTAATTTATAATTACTTTGCGAATTGTTTTAAGTTATAAAAGGACAGTGACAACATTTCAATGTATGATAATCTTTAAATATCGTAAATTTATAATAGTTGGGATTAATTTAATAATAATACTGTCAAGTTTATTACGTCGGGGCAGTTGTAAAAGAACACGGGACATAATTGCGCGCTCGTCCAGACAATATATGGTCGCATTACTCGCGGACGTGTCGGCCCGGCTTAATCTAGCCAACAGTGCGTCACTCTCCATTCCATCCTGTCTGTCACACCCTCGCCCTCTAATCCTCAAGGAGCCTTGGTCCCGATCCGCCGGTTTGTAGTTTTATTGCTAGTGGCGGATGATGACGAGATTCATTAACATTTTAGCATTGTTATTTCAAAAATTAAAGAAAAGACCTTTGTTTCGAATAATATTCTATGACAGAAAATATTTTAAATACCTTAACTAAGAATATAGTTTGTACACTTTGTAGTAACATGTATAGTATGTTATATGTAAGTAATATATTATGATGATATTAGGTAACCATTGCATTAAGAGGACTTCACCTCGTCACTGGCAAGTGAACAGTAATTTAACGTCGAACAGTGCGGTGAGTTGTTGGAAACTGTTTGCCTACAAAGCACAAGCACCGCTGCAGGCACGTTCGTGAGTTAAGACATTCAAAACCGCTCAATATCCTGGGAGTATGAAAGTTTCGTCGGCTTCACGTGGCCGGGGGGCGGCGAGGGGTTCACAGGGGGTCTAAACTATGCGAAGAATGCGCAATTAGTGAGCGAGCGAGCGTGTAAGGGGCCCGGCCGCTAGGCGGCGAACGCAGTAAGAAAATATAAAGAAGGCCCGCCCCTTCTCCCGCGCCTTAGCGCCCCGCCCGAAGGCATAACTCCCGATTGTCTCGAGAAATCCTTAGATCGTCGAAACTCAACCCTTCAGCTACCATTTGCCTTGCATATCTTCTGTTTGGGTCAGCGTAAAATTCTGACGCTTCTATCACCTCGTAATGTTTCTTTTATTGGAAAAGACCCTTTCTATAAATTTTATTTATTTCCTAGCTTCTGAAATTCTTATTGTGATATCTAAAATAGAATGTTTTCTAGAAACATTGAAAAAATTAGTAATTTTATTAATATCCAAATATTCATCTAACACATTAAGTATTGAATAAATGTATTTAAAAATTGATTTATACCAAATATTCACATTTATTTCATTTTATCTTGTAAGATACATATTCAGTTACGTTTTTAATTATTGATTAAAAAAACTGTAACGGACAACATGTTAATGCCAAGTTTTAAATGATCGTCGAACTGCAATGTCAAAATTCGTTCTCTTTATAAACCAGTATTTATTGAAAATATACCAACTTTTTTACAGTTATATTCCAGTAAATAATTTATGATTCGAAAATTAAACTGTTATACACTAATTAAAAAACTTATGTGAAAAGCAATAATTTAAATAAAGCAGAAAAGATCACTTGTAACTTC
The DNA here is from genome assembly GCA_037178615.1 of Dione vanillae. Classification (NCBI taxonomy): domain Eukaryota; kingdom Metazoa; phylum Arthropoda; class Insecta; order Lepidoptera; family Nymphalidae; genus Dione; species Dione vanillae. The sequence continues at coordinate 580,595 of JAZFAU010000162.1, forward strand.
AAATTTGACACCTCTCAAAATCTCAAGTAAGAGTAATTTTACCCAAAACCTAAAAAATAAATAATATAAAAATGATTTTTTATTTAATCAATAATATATATAATTTTTTATTTAATAAGTAGGCTCTTAGAAGAATTGTCTTCCCTTAAAGCTTATAGGAAAAACAATTGGAAGGCCATAGCTTTACGTTAATGTGTTTCTGATGATTCTTCGATAACTTACCGCAATACAAATTATATTCAAAAAAATTATGAATATATATTCAACGTTTTTCTCTCCGAACTTAATAATAAAAAACCTTTTTTTATTATATATAATATTTAGTTTTATTTTAAGGTATATTAATTTTAATGCCATTGTCATTAAGTGACAACTTTAAAATATGACAAATCAAAATTAAATAGAGCTTCTTGAACCTAGCGAAGTAAACAATTATCGAGTAAATAATAATTAGTACTAAAAGAAATCAATATTCATATATGGCGGCTCTACGCATAATTTCATCCGCGCAGAGTGCGCGAGAGCGTAGCGCGGCGCTGGCAGTGGACCAAATTAGCTAACTTAGTAATAAATAATCGTTCTCTTGTTTTTCTATTCGCCGCCCAATAGAAACGTATACATTTGTACCTTCTATGCACTATTTATAGAGAGATGCACACGATGTTTCGGGTGAAAGCACTCTTAATGTGGGATTCGCGGGCGACATACGACATGTTTATTTTTTCACGTCGATGCGACTTAATCGCATCTCGTAACCTCAACTAATTTTAAACTAATAGCTCGTCATGAAAATTTTATGAAATGGTGCCATAATTTCAAAGCAATTCCAAGAATGTTTTAACTTAGCAGACTTCCAAACTTTGTTGCCGAGCTTACTACAACTGCCTTTCACTTTAATTTTGGACAAAGTTAGGAACGACTTAAGTTATATTTATATCTGGTATATTAAGAAAATTTACTGACACTCTAAGCCTCACTGTCATCTTTTTTTTCATATTGATCATACTTATTAATTCACTACTAGCCATTTTTTTAAATCTAAAAAATCTTTTACATACTACAATGTGCTTTATCATGCACAAAATTTAACTGGCGAACTACGTGAAAATGAATAGATATACGCACTCTCGCCTCAACGAGCAGGCAAGGGGTTAATTAAATTCGCACCAGCCGTCTCTCGTTGCCATCGCATTCCCCGAATTCAATGAGATTTCAATTTACTTTGGTCTGGCCCAGTCTTGTTCTACACTCGCCTCAAATTAATACACCATTTTTCAAGCTAAATTCACTTTAGAATTGAAAAACTCAAAGTTACAGTTATAATGCGAGAGTTAATTTTATATTTTTATAATATACAAAACTAAAAGCAATAAAACTGAGGGTAGTTTCAGAATAACAATTCTGTTAGTAAAATATATTTCATTACCGCTGTCGATCCACCCCGCATTCCGGGCCGGCTGCAGTTTCAATAATTGAAAATAGCTATTCAAAATATTTTGAAAATTGTTTCATAACGAGATCGGCATCGGCAGCGTCGGTATTGCATTGTGCAGCGCGTTTTGATTTGACTATTTGAAATATTTCGCGGGCTATGACAATTGGCGCTTTTATTTATTAATTAAACCGTATGTTTCAAATTTTTACCAATGGTAGAAAATATAGAAGAAAATGATACTTTTATATACGATGCTAAATGATTACTTATCAGGTACTAATAATACACAAAATTTTAAAATAACATAATTCCATAAGAAAACGTCTACTATGTGGACAAAAACAACTTATCTTAATCATTTTCATCATCATCAGTTATGTTAACTTAAATGTTTTTAATAATAAGAAAATAATAATCACAAATCACATGAGATAAAAATAGTCCATTAAGGTTTTATATAATGATATGCATATCCTGCATATTAATGTCCAAAGCATAGTCTAATTGGCAGGGCACCCAAATCACAAAAGCCAAAGGGAAGTGGATTCGAATCCACCTGCGTCCGGCATATTTTAGATTCTCAATTGTATAGTCTTTATATTGGTATTTATTAAGTTCTTTATATATTGTTTCCAGGTCGAAATGAGCTTATAGCAAGGTATATAAAACTAAGGACAGGAAAGACGCGCACAAGGAAACAGGTCTCATCTCACATACAGGTGCTAGCTAGGCGGAAACTGCGTGAAATTCAGGCCAAACTCAAAGTGGTAAGTGCAATTGTATTCACCTTTCTCTTGTAAAGCAAAGGGTTTCTATTTTAATTAAAAGTCGCGGTTTCGACTTACATTCTGTATTCATAGTGAAATTAAATAATTCTGCTCAAACTTTACGGTAGCTATACCTTATTTATCGTGTCTTTTTGAAAATGTACGTAAATTTCAATAACGATCATATTTTAGTAATGAAAATGATAATAAAAATATTATTTTACTATATAACACTAGAGTGCATTATAGCTTACACAATTGTATATTTTGATAGTTATTTTTGTAATTGCTTTTAATCTTAAAAGCAAATTTAAAGGGAAAGATATGGAAATATATATTACAAAACATAAAAATATATTTATTATTTTCAGAAATCTGTTATTGTTTGTTTATTATTCCTTGATTGATTCCTACATTTCATGATTTTATACTACGTATTCTCTACTATTGATATTGTAACCATATGTAGTTGTAGTTAGCGATTAAATCTTCAACTATTATAATTTCGCACAAGCCAATACTCGGTGTAGTAATAATAAAGCGATTTAAGAGATGATAAACAATCTAGGACGGGGGTGTTATGAAAGAGAAGGCGATGCAGTCTATGAGCACGCTGTCTAGCGCGCAAATAGTGGCGGGCTTGCCGCACCCGGCGTACCACCACACGGTACATTTTGTACGCATGCCTTTGTGTTGTTTCACACAAAAAACGCCTTTATTGTGTAGCTTCGAGGCATGGCATGCACAAGTAACAATTGGCTTTCAATTTAACAAGAGTGTGGCTTTGCTCTTTTACTGAACGGATTTTTCTTACAGCTTACCACTTAAAGGTACTTAATATGTCGCCGATAATACGACCTACAAAGCCAATATTATAAGCCTAGGTGATCGATAGTAATAAAGTGTGACTTAGAAAAAGTAGATTGACACTGACGGAATTAACCGATGTTATTTCAAATATTACAAAATAATCATCTCTTAACCAAAACTCATTAAGTTTAACAAAACATTTCATTATTACTGAATTATTCTATGAAATAGAATATTTAGTAATTTTAAACTGCTGTCCTAAAAGAAAGCTTCAAAGTGTCGTGTGTAGAAAATACGCTAAATCTAACAAGATGAGCTACTTAAGTATAATTTATACTTTTTTAATTTACTAGACAATTCTTACTATTATTAATTGTTACTAATTATTTTTCTCATTTCAGCAATTTTGGCAACCGGGATTGCAAGCAGGAACGTCACAAGAGTAAGTATCACTGTCTTTTAAGCAGTAGTAATTTAAGTTTTACATGTGTAATATACGAAAAATAGAAGTTTTCTAAGTTGCGGAATAATCACAACACCGCGTTGTGAGATAATGTGCTGCTACTAACCAGAAATTTATAAACATTATGAATTCAGACTAAGAACTGTGTAAACATTTAACTTTCAAGATGACTAATTATTTGATTGATGGTTTTATTGTGCCTTGCAAAAGTTTATTTACGTGAAGTAAGTGAACGGAAAAAAATATATTAAAAATATAGCCTTCACTCTTTATCCCACTCACCACAAGTAGGTAAGAAATAGTTAACTTAAGTATCAATTCTTGGCTTTGAAGAAATTCCTTTATCCTGCATATTGCAGCTAACCTAATGAATCTAGTGTTAAGACATTCCGTTGTTCATTCCCTGCTTTCTCCGTCTCCGCTAAAAGCTATTTAAAAAGTTTGTGTTTATTTCCGTCTCGATTTTCTTGAATTGTAGATGTTCTCCGATTACATTATACTATACATATATTCATATAAGTGGAATTGCTAGGAGAACCTGGACGAGAAAATAATAATAATAAATGTGAAGCATGATTTTAGGGTTCCGTACCTTAAAAGGAAAAAACGGAATACTTGTAAGGTCACTTTGTTGTTTGTTGTCCGTCTGTATATCTGTCAAAATATTTATTCTCAAGATCGCCTAGAGGCAGTCCAGTTCGATAGTCCCTTGAGGTACAAGGGACGCAACACGATCGTTTATTTTTCAGTTTTGCCGCATTTCTTTCTAAATTCGTCGCGTAATCAATATCTATTGGATAATTAAATTTGTTGTAACCTTGTGGTACAAACAAAAGAAAAAATCGAAATATTAAAAATTAAAACTCAATTGATTATTTAAAACTATTGTGCTATTTTTCTAATTAAAATAACATAATAATTTCAAATTTTATTGTCTTTTCAGTGTAAAACCCTTCCCAACTGCCGGTTACAAAGGTGTGCCGGTAGCAGGAGTGGTGCCCGGAACTACAGATGTAGCTCCCCCTCCGCCCTGGGAAGGCCGAGCTATAGCCACACATAAACTCAGGCTTGTCGAGTTCTCAGCATTTGTTGAACATCCTAGAGATTCTGATACCGTAAGTACTACTTATTTTGAGATGTTGTTCTTGTTTTTGTCACTAACGACCCTTTCTCATACAGCCCTTCCTATTTTTTGGGAGTAGTCTATCCGAAGAAAACCATCTATTGATTTATGTAAACGCGATTTAAATGTACTTTAGTGTATCCCCTGCCTTTAAAGTTGCTGTAGTTATATATATTCAGGAAAGTTTTAAATTGAAATAGTGAAAATAAACGAATCTTAAAAAGCTTCATGATAAAAGTACTAATGTTGAATATTGCAATATTGATATTATTTTTGCTTAAGATCTTTTATGACAACGTAAGCTATTTTATATGGAATTATTGATCATCTTTTCTTAGGTGTTTTTTTAAGAATAATTTTCTAATCTCAATTTATTTGGCTTACATTATGCTATACTTATATTTCTAGACGCATAATAATTATGTATGTTTTACATTTTGTTGTTTTAAATTTTAAAATTATGAATGAATTTATAAATGTTTTGCTAATGTTTGCCGAAAAATAGATTTCATTCTAGTCTTTACGTAGTGTTTTGACATTGATAAGTAATTGATTAGCAACAGTGTGTTAAGTGTTATGTGACACATTGATTTCAAGTCGATATATTTGTTTCATGTGATCGTGAATATACGTTTTTTTTAAATGTGTATTCATCATTGCTAGTTACAATTATTATTACTAACACGAAAAGAATATATATATATATATATATATATATATATATATATATATATATATATATATATATATATATATATATATATATATATATATATATATACATATATATATATATATACATATATATATATATATATATATATATATATATATATATATATATATATATATATATATATATATATATATATATATATATATATATATATATATATATATATATATATATATATATATTCTTTTAATGTGTATTCATGATTACTAATTACAATTATTGATAATAAGATAAATAATTCTTGTGTATGTGCGTTTGTCACTATTCCTCCTTAACATCGATTTAGATAAATATCAATCAGTCAATTCCACTATATGAAATTACTAGCTTTTAGTTCCGGCTTTGCTCGCAGAATTATTGTAAAGTAATTATATCAAGATAATGCCCTTACCTTTAATTTGAGTCAGAAGTCCTCTGGGACATTAGCAAATTCTCAACTTTATAATATTAGTATAAATGTATGTCGCTTTTGTAGGTTTATAGGGTGTTTATTTTTAGGGCAGGACAGTGTCAGCCGATTGCATTACTTAATTATATATTTGAGGACCGTCATGGCGCAAAGGCGTAGCGCCTACCTGTTAACGCGACGATTTATGGGTTCGATTCCCACTCGGCGGAGATAGACTTTTTCTATGTCCATTTTCTTCGCTATGGAAGTTAGGCAAAGCGTGACGTTGACTTCCGCTATTCAACGCGGAATACCTCGAACAAACAGCAACAACAGCGTAAAGCGGGGACGGACAAAGCAGGGACTAAGCAAAAGAATGTCTTAACGCTAAGTTTCTATGGTCCATGCAGTTCCCTATGCCTACCCTGCCATGCCATGCCATATGTGTGTGTGTGTCATAAAAAAAATTAAAAATATTTATTTTGAATCATCAAATATATTATGTTTGTTCCAGTACCCTCCCAGCACGGCGCCGGCGCAACACTTGTTTGTGCATATAGGTGGTACTGTCACATACGCGGATCCAGTCTTAGAGGTAATATTTTATTTACTACTGCTTTTTAAAGTAACTGACAGAATTTTCTCTTTTTTCTTATTTTTTTTTTGTAAATTGCAATAAAAACTAGTAAACAAATTGACTAGTGACACGCGAAAAGTTCAGTATACGCTTAATGAAAATCAATATAAGAATATAAACATTTTACGTTTAATTTTTCAATAGAAAAAAAATCTTAAATTTTAAATATTTTATTTTCGAATGCTTAAAATTATTTTATAATTAAATTATGACTATTATTTTACCAAAATATAGTTAGTTTTTATTAAGATCCAATAAATATTGTAAACTAAAAATAAGAATACGGAACAGAAATCTAAACTTACAAAACGCTTCACCATTAGTCGCATTGTTAAATGTGACGTCTATAAGAAAAATAATTTAAACAGATTATTATTATTATATTTATATTTTAGATCATTTTTAGCAAATCTTGATTTTTGAATTAAAATAGTTACGTTAAGATTTTTAGCTTTTTCCATAATCTGTATATAGTAAAGCATGTAAAACTTAAAATATCTGTGGCCGCCACTAACTGAGCGAAGCTTTTCTTGGCTCAAATTTATTCATCAGTTCATTTGTAGCTTCACGCGTTATAAAGAGATTGGCCATAGAGAACGGTGTGCTAAACTACACTCTCGCACTAGTATGATTCATATATCTTTTTTACTATTATTTCGTCACTTCATTCTCTTAACGTGCCCAAACCAGCAGGTTCTACTTCTTTCTCTCTATGGCATCCTCACTGCTACCTATCATTTTGTGTATCTTTGTGTGTGATTACAGTTTCGGTCAGTTAAATTTACTGCGCTTAATCTTCGAAGAGATTACATTTCCACGTCTTCTTTTTCTATAACCAGTTTAATAAATACCCTTTCTTTTTCAGTAGTATTTTTTGTAATTTTGGTTTGAACATTAATTTTGATTAAATCAAGCCTATTTTTTTTCTACGATATAAAAATATACTTACGTGATTAATTAAAGTTAAATAAATCATTCATAGTCCCTCAAACTGATAGTTCCTGAGTTTCATGATAGCGCATGCAACAAAACAAACTGTTCAATTTATAACAATATATTGTAACGTATCCGTATTATAAATTAATATTATTTTTTCCAGTCAGTAGATGTACAGCAAATAAACGACAAATTCCCAGAAAAGAAAGGTGGTTTAAAGGAACTTTATGAAAAAGGCCCTAGAAACGCGTTCTTCTTAGTTAAATTTTGGGCGGACCTCAATACAAACAATTTGGACGACCCAGGAGCCTTCTATGGTGTTACTAGTGTGTAAGTATTAAATTATACATTTGCTTTCGCATTTACAAAAATTTATACGAATCTTTTGTGAATATTGAATACCAACTTGATAATGATAATACATTATTAAAATAGTGACCAGTCTACTTTTGATGTTTTTATTGCAAACTGGTAAATAGTAACTTAACCTCGTAATCACATTATCAGTCTTCATTATATTTCATGAAACAACTTTTAGTGCAATCTAAACAAACAAAAACAATTTCTCTCTCTTCTAAAAAAGTTTTTTCAGTTATTACTTAGAAATGAATATCATATATTCGTGTACTGGATAAAACTAAAAATAATAACCAAATAAATACAATATTCTATTACAATAAACTATAAATATAATTATTTTAATAACTTGTAACTAATAATAAGTAAAAACGGGACGGAGGTCCAAAGTGCTAAAAGAAGGAATTACTGAATGTAAAAAAATGACACTCATTACATCACTAATATGTACGCACATTCCCCGCCAGATACGAGAGCAACGAGAACATGACAATAACGTGCAGCACGAAGGTGTGCTCGTTCGGCAAGCAGGTGGTGGAGAAGGTGGAGACGGAGTACGCGCGCTTCGAGGGCGGCCGCTTCGTGTACCGCATCCAGCGCTCGCCCATGTGCGAGTACATGGTCAACTTCATACACAAGCTCAAGCACCTGCCCGAGAAGTACATGATGAACAGCGTGCTGGAGAACTTCACCATACTGCAGGTGCGCGCCTGGTGCTGCTGGGGATGGTTTATGTAGGAACTATAGGAACCTAGGTTAACACACGGCAGGGTAGGCAGAGGGGAATGTAGGAACTGTAGGAAGCTAGTGTTGAAACACTCCGTTGCTTAGTCCCTGCTTTCTCTGTCTTTGGCTTCCGCCTTTTTTGAGGTATTACGTGTTGAGTGCCGGATGGCGGAACTCAACGCCGCGCTTTGCCTAGTTGCCAGAGCGAAGAAAATGGGAGTAGAAAAATCCATGTTACCCGAGTGGGAATCGAACCCACTAATTGTTGCGTTTACACGTAGATATTATGCCTCTGCGCCACGAGATATAATGCCAACAATATTATATATATTGACTAACTTAACCTATATGATAGTTGTATGTACAGTGGCCTACATCGTAACGACAACCTATGTACAGATTTTGTAAAATTTTTAAATGTCCACTTAAATATTAAAGCTCTTGGTCTATATAACGCGTATTTAGGCCAAATATTAACATAGCCTTAAAAACTGCATTAAATATTATCACTTTCACACTAATTAACCAGGTGTATTAATAATTGCTCTGCTAATTAAAATATTGCCTGATCGAAATATACTTGTTAGCCTGATTATTTATATTTCAATTTATTATAGCAAAGTTTAAAAAAAAACAGTTGAATAATCAATGTTAAAATCAATTACTCATTAGACTACTAGATTTCTTCAACCAATATTAATGTAATTGACACGAAATATAAATTACTAATTAGAGCAATTTTAAATGTTTTATAACTAAGTTGTTTAACTAGTTCGTTATTATTTACGAATCGAATCAAAGTAATTAATAATAGTACATAATGAAATAGTACATTTTATTTGTCAGTAAAATAATGATTTATTTGTAAATAAATAAAGATATATTTTCTTTTTAACTATAGTTAAGCTACAGTGTTTAATTTTACATTGTGGGTTCTTTTTCTTTCGGTGTAAATATCGAAAATGATCAATAATTATAATAATTAATAATATTTAAATCAAAACAAAATTCTGAAACTTGTTTATACATACATATTGTATAATTGTACATATATATACATTTAACCGCAATATTTTGTCCAAGACGCGCGAGTTCTAATCCCCATAATATTTTATAGTACGATTTCTAAAAAAAACCTTTAAAGATACTTAAAGAAAACGTAAAAATTTGATTGCAGCAAGAATCGAACTCGGGGAACTACTACGTTTTGTATCCTCAGTGTGATCCTTAAAAATCATAAAAATAACATATAAAGATATCCAATAATCTATAGTACAATAAACTTTCCAGGTGGTGTCGAACAGGGACACGCAAGAGACGTTGCTGTGCGCGGCGTTCGTGTTCGAAGGTGTCCAACAGCGAGCACGGCGCGCAGCACCACATCTACAGGCTGGTGAAAGACTGAGCCCAAAGTGTTGCCAGTAACGGTACTTGCTTGTTCTATTGGGGCTTTGGGTTGCCATGTATGGACTTAATAAATTTGGTAAAAGTTGGAGTTTATTTGGAAAATTCGTCGTTTGAAGTATTTTTTTTTTGTTTTGCTGGACAAGTTGTTTTTTTAAGTGTGGTAACCTTGTTGATAAAACTGTCATGGCTCCGAGATATGCGTTATATATCTGACGTCTGATCTGCAGATTTTTTCTTTTGTGTAATAAATGCTTAAGATATTTTTAAATATTTGTTAAAATATTTTTCCAATTATTGTTCATAAAATTCACAATAAATCTGCAGTTTAGGCGTGATTCAGTAATATTCCGTTACGTGGACCGGTTTTTTAACAATAATAGATGTGTTTACTATTCGTATTTGACGCGTAAACAAATGTGATCTGAAAATAGCGCTACAAGTATTTTTGTAAATGAAAATTTATGTATAGCTCAATTTTTATCTATAATAGAGTCTAAATGATGAAACAACGGAATCGATGGATTCTATCTTTTTTTTTTAACTGAACTCATATTATATTTGAACTTATGAACTTATGTTATTACTTTTTGTCAGTTGTACATTTTTTCGTCCGATTCATTATCACCTTAATGTGTAAAGATATCAATTTAAGAGAAGATATACCTAGAATTGAATACACACAGTGCCTCTATAATTATGTTACATTAACATAAATGAGCATGTTTGGTCCTTTCGTTGCACTCAAAATATTTTTAGTTAGAAATTACTATCGAGATAAAAGTCTATTTTAGAATAAAATTAAAATTAAGCCACCTTAAAATTATAAAATAATCACCTTTATAATCTATGATTTGTTCAAAAATATCAATAAAGTAACAATGAAAGGACCAAACCTTAGTGTAGAATTATAGTTTGTTTAAGTATAGAGTTTTAAGAGGTTAGTGAAGTTTTACGGCACAGTATGAGTGGTATTTTATACTATAATTTATCTTTTATCAACCGTTAAGTGAGAACGCTGATTGATTACTTTTTTTATCAAAATATTGGTAATTCATACTTTTAAACATGCATTCTCCAACTGTGTAATGATATCTATTTTTTACCGTACATTCTCCTTTGTGTGTTCTCCATTCAACGTGACATTGGACGAAGTGAATTGTGCTCAACTGACACGCTCGAAACGCCATAAATTAAGAAAAGAAGAAGAAGGAGAAGAAGTATTTCATTCACTCATCCATTCATATGTACGTGAACCTGAAGACAATTTTGAATTATTGATTTTATAAATGTATTAAATATTATCTCGCTACAAAGAATTATTAAATTAATATAAAAAATTTTTAGAACCACAATAACTTTAAATAAAGATTAGACGAATCAAATCATACATCAATTAAAATTTTCAGACATTTTATTTTAAACAATCAGCGTTCTCATTTAGGTATTCTAGCGATTTTACTCATTTTTGCCTTGTGGAGTGTTTTTAATATACTTTTAAAGTATTTTAAATATGCCACTCAATCTTTGCCACATCAAAAGTATTGTACATAAATTGAAATTATAACAACAGTATGTTGTTGATAGTAAAGTTAAATTGTAATATATTAAGGTAAGAATGTACAGCTGTAGGCAGCATTCGAATCCCTTAATATTTGTTTTTGAGTTTAATATTTACGATCTCTAAAATTTAATCAAATAATGATTTAATAGATTCATTTTTTTATATATTTTGTTTAAATCATATTTTGACAGTGTATTTACAAAATGGCGGTCTTTATTTACTTTTTAATATCTTGGCAGCTTACCGTAAAAGTATTTACAACTTTTTCAATATACTCGTTTATTTACTCCTTTTTATATAGAGATGTCTTTTATTTGATCGGATTTTGTAATCAATTTAGTAATGAATCCAAACTGAAGGTAAACTACTAACTATATATTTTTTGCACAATATTGTAGGTTATCGTACAATAATAAATATTATTTTTGTAAACTCTAGATAGACTCTATTATGTAAATATTGTCTCATAGTTTATCTTAGAAAACGTCTCTAATTGTTACAAAAAAAATTATATTTATTACGTTTTTTTTTAATAAATTGATTACAAACCGAAATTGGCGACTTCGATCATGTATAATGTATTTTTATTTAATTCTACATACTTCCTTTAATGTGTGATTTTGTCATGTACGGTTGTGGTGTACTTATTTACATATTTTAATAAAATAGAAAACATAAAATATTATATTTATATATCCAAATCATAAAACACATGTGTATGTGGAATTTATGTACAGTGGATTAATTCTCATAATGCCTGGTGCATATAAGACAACCGTTGTGTCGAAGTCGCCTGAACAACATGGCCGCTTTAAAAGTACAAAAGGTGTTTCCGTCTCACAACGGTTCTACATTAGTTTACGTGGCAATGGTTTGATCTCTCTTTTAGTCAAATATGTTTAGGGTCCTCCCGTCTACGCCCAAGCTCCTAAGAAAATCCGACTAAATTCCATAGATTGTGACATATCAATTAAACACTTATTGTTCTTATATCAATCGTAATATAATCATAATTTCAATACACGAACGATTTATCGTACGACATGTCGCATCGTCTATGGAGGATCTTATGTGCATTACATAGCGTTAATTTGAAGACATGCGGTAGGAAAATATTGTAATAGTTAATTATAAGAGATTTTTGTATTTATTTCATAGATTTATATTATTAGATAAATTGTAAAGTGATTAGTTTTAAGCGTTTTATTTTTTAAATATGGCGATGGTCGTGCAAATTGGTAGGTGAAGTTGTCAAACACTTAGTACTTAAGATTGACTTAATTTTTGTTGCTTTTATAGTTTTTTCTTTGTCTTCAGAGTCAATCTCGGTGTGAATGTTAAAAACGATGGGTTTAAAGAGATATTTTAAGTAAGATCATCTAAAATTATTATTTTTAATTAATATTCTCACCAATTTGCTCTAATTGTGGTAACACAAGATCTATCTTGTGATGCTATTGTTAATATAAATGTACTCAAATGAGATTACTCGACTCTACAAGTGAACTTGGCTCTGTCGCTCACTAGTTAACGTTAGTTCGTGTAAATAAAGTATATTTTAGTGCATTTCTTTCAGTTGTAGCTCTAAGTGATGTTTGCTTCTAAAAGTCTTTCATATCGACAATCTGCCATATCAATATGAAAATAAATATGGTCGACCGCCTCGATAGCGATCGTTTGCAATTTTATTTACAATTCTCACTAATCTCAGTTTGTTTGATTTTTTAATATGATATAAGCAAATGATCGCACGAGGTCGGCCGGCGCGTGTACAGTATTTTAAAGATAAATTACGTTAAAGATTTGTATGAAAATTTAATTATATTGTCTTCTTAAATTATGTGTTACTTATTTTTATTGAAACCCTCTTTGTTATTGCAAAAATTATGTCACGTGCCAAAAGATAAGAAAATTGATTTGAACATAGTGTTTTTTACATAATCTACAATAATAATGTGATATCGTATCTCCACTGTATAAGTATATCTTCAAGATCAAATACCTAAATGAATTTCATTGAATAATAAGAAATTTATATTGATAATATACTTACTATATTTGTGCACCTTTTGGATAAATTTATCAATATGTACGGCGGCATAAAATATTTTAACTATCACGCCTTTGGAGTCAAAAAAGTCTAAGCTCAATGCCTCCTCCGCTATATGGAATAATAAAGAGATAAATATGAAAATAAGGTACAAAAAAACTTACGAAAATAGATTAACAAAATATCTGATTTTTTTATGGTAGGCAGAGGAAACTGCAGGAACCATAGGAACCTAGTGTTAAGACACTGTTGTTTCTTGCAATGCGTGTTGAGTGGCGGAACTCATCGTCGCGCTTTGCCTAGTTGCCAAGCGAAGAAAATGGAAATAGAAAAATCCATCTTCCGCTCATGGGAATCGAACACATATACCGCCGCGTTTACTGGCAGACGCTTCAACTTTGCGCCACGACGGTCCTCATATATAATGCTTTGTGATGAACTAAAGAAACTTTATTGATTTCCTCGTAGTATAGAGAAGATTTAAAATATGAAATTATTAATTACCCCCTATATAAAGATATGATTAACCAGAGATATAAAAAATATGTATATACGATAAGGTAATTATAATGCCACTTTTATCGTAAATCGGAGTCCGATTTTTTCAATTTTTTATTTCACTTTCGTACTAGCGGTAAGTAAATGACATTTATTTTATGCAATTTTAATTTTTTATTATAAATATATAATTGAATTTTTTATATGTATATATGTCCTATAGTGTAGTGGTAAGACAAAATATTTTACGTACAAGTGAATAATTTACGAAAAGCGATGATTTATTTTTCTTTTAATTAAAAAATCTTTCAAAATACCATTACGGAAAAAATAATAAGAAATATAATTAATATGTTTTTGGTTTATGTTGCGTTTATAATTTGTTTGGTCTTAATGAGTTCAGATTAGAAATCGAGATGTGATCACAACGACTACTTTCCAATTAATATTGGCAAGCGTTTTATTAACCAAGTCCTATGTCTATATAGAAGAGTGAATAAAGAGTAGTGTTGAGAGTCGATTCTCTACTTTTCGCCAGCTTTCTAATTTTATATGTTCTATGAAGAACTTAACGCCAATTTTAACATTACCGGAAAAGGAAAATTAAAATAGCCCATCCCCTCGATAGTGAGTCGAACCCATAGGTATCGTGGTTATAGTCAAACGCTAACTTTACTATGATGATTTCTTATAACATTATATTAATTGATATTATTTAATTTCCAGATGGCAAGTTTTTTATTTTACGCTACTGTAATATCAGCTTTTCTTGTCATAACCAAAGGTGGTAAGTACTTAAATATTAGGAGAATCTTCTACAAAACAATAATATATTATGCGTTTTTGCTCTTATTGAACAATATGTTAAAAATTATGGCGTTTTTTTAGATCAACCATGTAAAGCAAGAGATGTTGGAATAGAGGGAAGGTCTATAGTGTGCGTGTGTAATGCGGAATACTGCGATACTATTAGTAGAATTGAACCGGCAAGTGGCACTTACGTTGCCTATACAAGTAGCCGGGTACGTACTATATAGTAAAAATGATTATTACTTAATTTATATATTAAACTATACTTGTATTTTTGCGCTTCTCTCTCACTACTTTGAACTTAACGTTTTAGATTATAATATGTTAAATGTGAAAATCTCAACTATGCGGTTTATCCAAGTCAGCCGTTATATGAGAACATATTACATGATATTGTATCACAAGCTCAAGACGATCTTAACATTGTATTTTCATGGTTTCAGTCCAATCTTCTAACCATTAATATCTCTAAGACATGTTATATTTTATTTAAAGCTAAAAATAAGATCATACCACCACACGAACCACTAAAAATTAATAATACACTGATTCAGCAAAAAAATAGCGAGAAATACTTGGGTTTGAGAATCGACAGTTCATTAAACGTGGAACAATCATATTGAGTACATTAAAAGCAAGCTTTCATCGCTACTCGGATCACTTCGTAACATTGTCCGATGTATTCCTCATAAACTCCGGTACACAATTTACAATACATTAGTAAAACCGCATCTCTCATACTTAATCGAAATTTGGGGAAGTGCCGCAAAAATAAAACTTGCTAACTTACAAATTGCGCAAAACAAACTTATCAAGCTACTTTTTAACTATCCATATTTAACGGCCACTAAAAGTATATACAAAGATACTAAAATAATGAACATTAATCAATTATATATTTATAAAGTTTGTATTTTTATTCAAAAATCACTTAATAAAACCATTTACAGTAATATAACATTTACCAAGCGCAATAGTAAACGTAGCAACCGACGAGTTAGCCTTTTGGTTCTGCCAAAAACTAGAACTAATTATGGAAAAAAAATGATAACTTTTGAAGGAGCACAGCTTTATAATAAAATGCCTTCTTGTATAAGGAGGACGCATTCACTTAGCGCATTTAAAAAGCAACTCGCGCAATATCTTACCGATTAACGCCAAGAGTGGGTGCGTTTTTCTTTTCTTTTCATTTCTTTTTATTTTTATTGATTTCGTACTTAGCACTAAAATTAAATAAAACTTGGTGTGACGAATGTTAGTAATATTATATTTTTAAGTTAGTTATGTTCTCAAATAAGTGACTTTGTATTGTCTTGTTGAGAATAAAGATCTTTAAACCTATATTATTTACATTCAGACACTGTCCCATAACGCTATGAAGACCTCAAACTCTTAAATTTAAAAATATGCTAAATAAATCACAACTTAATTACAGGCTGGAAAGCGTTTCGAAAAAACTACTGGTAATCTCAACTGGCCCTGGAATTTAAAAAACTCGAATAAGCGCAAAAATCCACTAAGACAAAGGAGATCGTTTTTAAATTCAGCTCTCAGTAAGTACATACGTATATGTAACATATACTTTTTATAATATTTTTCCGTTTTATCTAGAAATAACTTTTATATAATTAAAACTGATGATTTATATATTGCTAGAGTATTTTAAATATTAATTATGAAAAAGTATATTTGGGCTTGACTAACTGACTTGGTTATTCAACTGTACTCTACTTTATTGTTGTAGCACGATTCTGGAACGAAGCCTCATACAGTGTAAGTCCTGGCAATACATATCAAACAATTGAAGGTTTTGGGGGATCAGTGACGGATGCAGCTGCCATTAATTGGCGTAAATTGTCCGACCGCACTCAAAAACATTTGATTAAGTATGTCATGTTATTTATATGTAATTTAAATCATTAATCTTCTTTTTTTATATAGATACATCAAAACTGTACTAACTGTGGAATTCTGAAATTTGATATACAGATTTCTTAAGTCGCACAGATTATTATAAATAAGTAGTGTTTTCTTGTAGTAACTACGGAAAAAGGAAATCGAAATGGAATTTCAAATTTAATATTCCACATAAAGGTAGTTTCAGGCTCAAACCTACTTGCTTTAATATACTTTTACTTTTGCTTTTTTTTTTGTTTTCAATCTAATTGATTGATTGATTATATCACATAACGTATTAATCACATTGTTATCTGTAATGACTATTAGTGTACTGTTATCATATTAAATATTATGAAGGAGATAAATAAATCTGTATGCACCTAGGGTATAGGTAGGTCGAAATTATAATTTATATTTATATAAATTACTATAATTTAATAATTTACTATGAATTTGTATATTATAAATTAAATATTTCTAATGATAACTGTTGGCATAAATCATTATGAATCACAAGCCAATTTAAAGATAAAAACTATGTGAAGAATCTACTGTATGCCATATATTAACAGCATATATATTTATTACTAATATTGGAAAGTTAAAGGTAAATTTATTGTTAAATGGAAACACAAAAAATTAAAGACTTAGTTAAAATCTTTACTTTAGTATTTGTTGGACCTAAGTGAGACTTTTGTATAGCATGTGATATATTTAAATAATATGTCACATGCTATATAAAAACATCTATATAGAAATAATGTCTTCCTCCTTGAACAAAACTATTCTATTGAAACCTATATGTTTCAAAATAATTACAGCTT
This sequence comes from Dione vanillae, assembly GCA_037178615.1. NCBI lineage: Eukaryota > Metazoa > Arthropoda > Insecta > Lepidoptera > Nymphalidae > Dione > Dione vanillae. The sequence goes on from JAZFAU010000162.1 coordinate 598,022, forward strand.
AAAAAGTATATAAAATTTACTTGTATAATTTCAGTTCATACTTCAGTAAAGATGGTATAGAATATAATATGATTCGTGTACCGATAGGCGGTGCCGATTTCTCCACACATCCGTATACTTACAACGAATATCCTCATAACGATAAAGCTTTGTCTAATTTTTCCTTGACCGATGAAGATTATTTTTATAAGGTAAGCAATAAAGTAAATTTGAGTGAAACTAATAATACCTGACAGATAACCAAAATTAAAAAAAAATATGTTTTTTACTAAGCGTCTAACATTTCATTGCGTCTAGCCTAAAGAACTTCATTGCTGGACGAACTTAGAATGATCTCCATGAAGAGATCATGGAGATCATTCTAAGTTCGTATGCATTTTTTTACATTATCTTCCGTTGTTACTATCCAGTCTCTACTAAGCCGAACGAAAATTACAAGCTGCCTTTTATAATAAGAATAATTTAAAAAACTATAATAAAATAGAGAAACAGAAGAAACAACTTAGCGTTCCATGGATTCACTGTGCGGGTGCCGGGCCCATCGTGTTGTAGGAAGAGGAGCTCCGAGCAACGCTTGGGACTTGCGATCCAAGTGTTGGTTTAAAATGCATTAACGATCACCTTCACTGTCCGAGCTCCTCCCACTACCTAACCAAATTTTAGATAATCGTACCAAAGCCGCCTTCGAAGTGCGTTCAAGACTAATTTGTGATAGTTGTAGACAGGCCAAGTGTAATATGCACATTCACTGGGAACGCAAAACAGACAAAATGAAAACAAATCAAAACTGAGTAAAATAAAAATATCCCTTCCAGTTGCCAATGATAAAGCAAAGTCAAGAAGCGGCGACTGATGATATAAAAGTCACAGCCAGTACCTGGTCGCCCCCGGTTTGGATGAAGACCAACGGGGCTATTACAGGGTTCGCGCAACTTAAACAAGAGTTCTATCAGACGTACGCCGATTATCACATACGGTGAGACATTCTTATTTAATTTATTAATACATATCTATACATTTTTTTATTTTTAAACTGTAAATCCACACTCTGGATATAATAGGTAATATTTTAATCCACACTGTGGATATAAAAATTTTAAAGGTGGAAAGCAGGAAACAGAGTGTTTTAACACTAGGTTCCTACCGATCCTGCGGTTCCCTCTGCTTACTTTGCCATGTGCGGGATAAAGCATGAAGCTAATGATACCAAACATTGTATATTCTTTATTTTAAGCTTCACGCTTTATCCCGCACATGGTAGGGTAAACATAGGGAACTGCAGTACTGAAGTGTACCATATAAACCTAGTTTTAAGACACTCCATTGCTTAGTCCCTGCTTACTACGTTCCCGCTTTCCGCCTTTTCCGACTTTTTTTGTATATTCTTATATTAAAAAAATGAATAGTCGATGATGAAATAATACATTTGTAAAATAATTTAATTGTTATTTAACTACACAAAAACAATCTATAATTATTGTTTTTAATAGTTTCATGGAAGAATATGAAAAAGCGGAAGTGAATATATGGGCGTTAACTACAACTAACGAGCCTATTAATGGGATTGTGCCTTTTGTGGACTTTAATTCATTGGGATGGTTTCCAGGGGACTTGGTAAGACTTTAAACTTTCCTTAAAGAAGTTAAATAACTATTGCTTTAACAAGAAAAATATAAGAAAATGTGTACTGATTACTGTGCTCTATATTGCTTTCGGAAAAAGAAGCACAAAATATCTTGATAATTTAAAATGGCGGTATTTTAAGGGCTTTTTATAAAAGTTCAGAAAATATTACAAGAACTAACGTATATCTATTTAGTTGTAACATTACTTAGTATTGAATCACACCACTAAATATTCAAAACCTAATAATAACACGAAACTGAAGAACAAAAAAATTTATGAAGAATATCTCTATTCTCACATTTTTCATTTATATGCAAAATATAAAAAATATATTAAAAATTTCTATTTACTTCTTCTTTTAACAAAATTTAAGTTTCATTTATATAATATTTGATAATACTACAGGGTCGATGGGTCGCTAATAACTTAGGCCCTACAGTAAGGAGTTCCCGCTTCAACAAAACTCTAATATTAGCTGTAGATGACCAGAGATATCTTATTGATCTTTACTTATGGGGAGTAAGTATAAGCAAATATAATCTCATATAGTAAAAATAGATAATATAATTTTAATATCTTTAATACTCTATATGTAAATACAACTGAGCGGAGAGCGGAGTGCCTTAACACTAGGTTCTCACGGTTGTGCAGTATGTGCGGGATAAAGCGTGAAGGAATAAAAAAATTGAGCATTATGAAAAAAAAATAAGTGCGACATAAAATAGACAATCTAAGTTGAATAAAATGGTTTTAAATATCAAACTCTAAACTTATCTGGGTGGTAGTTATAGTTATAATACACTGTATTAGTGTACTGTACTTAATCAATTATATATTGCAAATTTTATATAACTTCACGACTTAGAGGACCCTCGTGGTGCAGAGGCGTAGCGTCTACCTGTATACGCGACGGTGTGTGGATTTGTTCCCACCCGGGGAAGATGGATTTTTCTATTTCCATTTTCTTCGCTCTGGTAACTAGGCAACGCGCGGCGTTGAGTTCCGCCACTCAACACAAATGCCTCGAAGAGCGGAATTAACTTAACACTAGGTCCCCAACTTTTCGATATTTTCTTATTGCAAATTAATTTTCAAATAATTCCTTAGAAGCAACAATGACAGCAATAAATTAATTATCTAGAATTTTTTAAGTATTTTATATATTATATTTTAGATGGCGGCAGCAGACCCTAAATCTATAGAGTATATGGACGGTGTCGCAGTACATTATTATGGAAACTTCATACCTGCGAGTATTTTATCTAGTATACAGAACAGATATCCTGATAAAATCTTACTTGCTACGGAGGCTTGTGAAGGTTTGTTTAAATCTAATGTTTTATTAATTTATTTAGAAATTGTGTTTGAAGTTAAGATAAAAAATGTACTTACTCTTATAAACTGTTATATATAATCTAACTACTTGAGAATAGGGGACCGTCGTGGCGCAGAGGCACAACGTCTGCCTGTAACGCGACGGTTACTGGGTTCGATCCCCAGTCGGAGAAGATGGATTTTTCTATTTCCATTTTCTTCGCTCTGGCATCTAAGGCAAAGCGAGGCGTTGAGTTCCGCCACTCAACACGCAATGCCTCGAAAATGGCGGAAAGTGGAGACGGAGTAAGCAGGGACTAAGTAACGGAGTGTCTTAACACTAGGTTGTTATGGTTCCTGCAGTTCCCTCTGCCTACCCTGCCATGTGCGGGATAGCTAAAAAAAAAAAACTACTTGAGAAAAGAAATATATAAAAATCAAATGTAGATTAAGACGTATTGAGACAGTAGCGAGTTTTTTGCAAGTCAACTTCACGTTAAGTTTAATATATAATTAAATTATTTTATTTATTTTCTACTTGATGCTTAAATGACACATCAAAAAATTTGAAAATTTAAGTAATTTAAAGTCATTGGCAGTAGTCTCATTGTGAAAGTAAAAAATTTTGAAATATGCCTATATAATATAGAGCTTCAGTAAAAGTATCAAGATTTTTACTGTAACTGTAAAATTACAATATGTTCTCAAGTTCCTTTAGTGATGAAAAAATATATTTGTAATAACTTAATTGTTTTACGTTTTATTTTTTATATAGAGTCTTAAGTGGTGAAAAGGATCGCATATTTTCTTTCCCTTTTCAAATTCACCAAGTGACTCTTACGAATATTTTGTAAAATTTATTTGTAATTTGGGTCCACCATATTCAACAACAGATTCTGCTGCAAATTCCTTTTGAACATAGACTACAAGTTTATAGGTACAATGATTAACTGTATTATAATAATACTTATTTTACTTTATCCAACTTGTTCTTTATATTTCTGGACTTGTAAGAAAATTGAAAAAAATTTAAATCTCCAATTAATTATAACCCAACAAAAATTACAACATTATTGCGAATGCGTACATGAAATATGTGGGACATACACAGTTATACTGGTACAGGTAACAGGTACAATTAGATCATAAGATTACTCAATATTTCCCGAGTGGGAATCGAACTCACAAACCATCACGTTTTACAGGCAGACGCTACGTCTCATTCGCCACGACGATCCTCGTTCCTTTCTTTATCTATCTTTCTATTATATTATTTACATATTTTAAGATACAAGTTACTTTAATAAAGAAGTGTCTAAATACTTATTGTACTCGTTGTTTCAAGTAGCTTTATTACTATAAATAGGAATAATAATGCCTATAGAAGATATAAACATATTTTATTTTAAAATTTTCAGGTCCTATGCCGTGGGACGCCATGCGCGTAAAGATCGGATCGTGGGAGCGCGCGGCGCGGTATGCGCGACACATTATAGATGTACTTTATGTTTTATTATACATTTAACTTATAAATTAACAATTATTATTATAATAGAAAGAAAAAATAATAAGCCATCGTGGCACAGCGATTTTATTATTGCGACGGTCGTGGGTTCAATACCCATTGAGGGGGAATTGATTATTTCTCTCGTTCTGATAACAAGGCAGCAATAATAATATTTTTACCACTAAACACGTAATATCATATCAGACGTTTTCCGATACAAAGTGTTTTAACACTAGGTTTCTTGTGTCTACTCTGTTATACACGATAAATAGCGTGAAGCTAAAAGAAAATTTAAAATATTTTCATGTATTTCAAAAGATTTTTAATTTGATTTTCACCCATGCATTCATAGCTCCAAGGACATCGAACCCAAAACTAAAGTCACACGTTGTATCGCACATTCCTTAAACTTGTTTTAATCTAAAATTAAAACGTTTGTATTAAACGTTAAAGTTTAACTTATTCTATGAAACATAAACCTTTAAATTTACTTAATTACATAAGTATTTACTTTCAGATTTTAAACATTTATTACCTTTTATCTTTATATATTTTATTTATTTATTTATTTTATAATTATTTCATCTTTAAGGACTTAAACAACTACGTCGTAGGCTGGATAGACTGGAACCTTTGCTTAGATGAAACGGGCGGTCCAAACTGGGCCCACAACTACGTCGACGCGCCCATACTAGTTTATGGCGATAAAGATGAATTTATTAAACAACCCATGTTCTACGCCATGGGACACTTCTCAAAGTTCATCCCAAGAGGATCTAAGAGAATTCAAGTCACACGATTGAGTTTGGGTCACGTTAACAATGTAGCTTTTATAACTCCGCAAGACAATATTGTTATGGTTTTACATAATACGTAAGTAAACAGCTGTTTTTATTTTATTTTATATGGATTAAGAATTGTTTATTATTATTTTTTAGGTTCACACTCTATTCCGATCATAGTAGGAGAGGCTGAGAACCTAGTGTTAAGACACTCCGTCCCCCGCTTTCCACCTTTCAAAACACGTAATGTGTGGAGTACCGAAACTCAACGTCACAAACATATGAGTGGGAAACAAATCCACAAATTACATTTTTTTTAATATATATTTGTATTTACTATTTAAAAGTCTGTTAGAGCCAATCTTGAGTTGATTGTGACATTTAAGTACTGCTGAAAAAAAAAATAACATTGTCAGAGGTCTTAAAATAATAACTTTTGTTATTATATTTTTGTTGCAGGAACACATTTGAAGTATCTGTCCGTATAACAGCAACGTTGCAGAGATATGTACAGCTAGTGATGGACCCAGAATCGATTACAACAATTGAAATTAATTATAGTCTTTTATAATAAATTATTTATATATTTAATTTTATTTTTAAATAATATAACTCAAAATTATAAGCATCTAAATACAGAAATGAAAATATATTACCCCTGTTTATTTATTTCATTCAGCTTTGATTTGAAATTATTACTGCACAGTGTTGTCCAATCCAGAACTTGTTTACTTCATCATCCATCGATTCTATACAGATGGAATTAACAGAAGTGACAAAGTTCTCTCTTCCTACACTGCTATATAGAGCATAAAAGACTATGTTACTAAAAAGAAATGTATTTAAGCTACATTTTAGCCAGCATTATTTTATATATCTTAAAAAAGTATAAGTGAAGTGCGAGTAGTACTTGAGTATTATATATATATGACATATATGTATATATGTTAAGTGTATCCATTCATTTTGTATGAAATGTTGTACAAACATATTTGTACTGATTATTTTCTATGTTAAACTTGTAAATCAACTTTGAGATTTTCTCCTTTATTTATACTGTAAGCTCTCACTTTCCATCAAACTTCATAAGTCTAAATCAATGAAATACAAATAATAAAAATCGAATTAAGTTTCTGGTCAGATCTTATTGCCTTTCATAACTCTGGGACAATGGGAATTACCTTACCTAATAATTAGGTTTTGATGGCACTGCAATTTTCATAAAATGTAATAAAATGACACGTGAAGACAGCAGCATATCTTTTGATTGCATTGACTTAGAAGTTTGTTTTTTTCTATACTTCAAGATTTCATAAATTAGAATATTAAATTAATTTCTACTTAAAATGGTCTGGACAGACAGACAGACAACAATGTAACAGTATAATGGTTCTGTCTCTTTCCTTTGGATGTATGGTACCCTAATAATACAAATTTAAATATGTGACACATTGAATATGTACCTTTGTTTATGATTTAATTACACTTCTATCCAAGTACCAAAAGAGACTGTAGGTTTAAAAATTATGATAATTTATTTGTTATAATTAAATATTTGATTACAAATTATGGGTATTTAATTAAAAAAAAAAACTGAGATGTTAGCAACAATATTTATTATTTACAATTTGCAAACTAAACATTCAACAAGTATAGAAAACTTATTTAACAATCTATTGATATATTTTAAGCTATTAGTCAGTCAAGGAACTTATTTTATTTAGAGGCCATATTCTGCACATAACTCTACCTCTAATTAACCCTTGCGGCACAGGCCCATATATACGAGAATCTTTAGAATTACTTGAATTATCTCCTTCTAGCCATACATGGCCTCTGGGAACTATTTGGCTACCTCTAGGAAAATGTCCTCTCACTTTATCACCAGGCAATCCTGTTATTCTTTTACAAATATTCTGGCTTGGATCGGTAGGACATTTAGCTATGATGATATCACCTTTTCGTAATCTCTGTAGCCTTGGAGTAATATGTTCAGTAAATAAAATATTATTGGTTTCTAATGTTGGCTCCATAGACGGTCCAGAGCACTGAAATAATAGTATAGTTATTATTAATAAAAAACTTAACTAAATTTTGTAATTGGCAGGTTATTTATTGAACTTTAATATTAGTAAGTTAGTAGTAGTTAATAATAAGCTGAAAGAATTATTTGATTTGAAAATGTTCATTTCAGGAAATAGTTTAAATTCATAATTATATTCAGCATTCACATGTGGAGACAAATCATAAAAATTTTCTCTGCACTTAGGTGAGATATCCAATGTTTTAAAATAAAACATTCCAGTGATTTTTTTTAAAAGGTTATTATGTTATCAGCTATTACTTCTTCTTCTTCTTCTCTTTAATTATGGCATTCCGAGCGTGCCAGTTGAGCACAATTCACTTCGCCAATGTCACATTGAATGGAGAACACACAAAGGAGAATGTACAGTAAAAAGGAGACAGCATTACACTATCAGCTATTAAACACTTAATACTGTTACTTTTGTCAATAAATAATAATAAAAATAAGTAAACCAATTCTGGTTGAAGTTGGTTAGACCATTTATCTAGGAGACTAGGCTATATCACAAAATGTCAATAGTTCCAACAAGGAATTGGTCATTTGCAAATATCAGTTCTATATCTTCCATTCTATGAGAGCATGTGGAGGATGCCACAAATAAAGGAAATATATTATAATTGGGAAAAAATGACATGTACTTTTCATTATAACATTTATGAATATCAACAACGTGTATTTAACATACCATTACCAAATCTCCTCCGTATTCAAGAGCGCAGTGGGTTACACAAGCAGCACGTAAGATGTACCCCAAAATAGAAGTGGTTTTGCCAATAATATTCATTTTTACAAAACAAATATTATTTTTAAATATTTAAATGTCAAAATAAATTACTATTTAGCACAAATACATAATTTACTATGATATTTTAAAATCTTCATTGTGTACTTTTAAACTAAAAACATATATTTTTTATTTAGTTTTAATATAAACTTGATTATTTTTTCAAGTTCATTTTTTAACACTGACAAATGACAATTAAGAAACGTCTTTTAAAGTAAAAGACGAAGGAATGTGGTGTTTTGTGAAGTACAGTGTCTTTATTTTTCGTATAAATATTAGTCTGTGCAACAGCTGAAAATAAAAAATACATAATTAATACCACTTTAGTACGAACTTTAATAAATTATTAACTACATTACCTTTGTTCATATTTTTCTGATTTCGTTTACTGTTAGCAGAATGTCATGAAATTCGTCAAACTGCATTCACAAATTTTACAAAAATTTTATATTATTCAACAAACTATAATGTTACTTTAGAATCAATAAATGTTATTAATTACAAATATTATTTAATATTTAAATACAATCAATATATAAAAAGCATAGTATATGCATTAGTTATTATGAAATACGGTTTCGGAAAAAGTACTAAATAACATATTTATATACATATTGTTACTTAATAAGAACTACAGGAGAGAAATGAAAATTATTTGGAAAAAAATGTTATTTCACTTAACTAAAAATCTTCTTACCTTTGTTTGATATTTTTAATGCCAGTAAATGGCGTAAATATAACTTATTTTTAGTACCATTATCCGATTTTTTATTGAATGGGATTTCATTTTGCTTGTGCATTATCAATTCTGAGTTTGACAGTTGTGTACAGAGGATCAGGCGACCGACGTATCCATTCAGCTTTAGTTAAAAGCAAAATTTTCAAATTATCATATCACATAAAAGCGAGCTCATATCCTCTACTATTAGTGACAAAACACTTTTTCATTATTTAAATTGAAATATTTATTGTGTTTTCGGCTATCCAAACTTCACGTAAAATATTTTCACTCTTATTGTTATACGGAAAATTTTATCGCAAAGACATTTATTTTCGAAACGCATATATTTAATATTGACTTCTTTCATATCGAAAATGTTTTATGTTTGTGCTTAGATATTACGTTAAATCGATATTATCCTGAAGCATAAACTATTGTCAAATGAGTATGCATAATTCGTGAATGTATTGACTCATGCTAGTCCTAATGGGCTCGATCTGCTGATATAAAACATCTAATTTTGGTAACATTTTTTTGGTAAGTGAAATTCAGCATAAACTTTATTTCTCAATATAGCCCAACAACACTAACAAGCACTTTATTTTAATAAAAACAAATCTGATTGTCTTAGTTGAATTTTGTTTTCTAAAATATTATTTTTAGTATTTAGTGATTACAATATATAAATATAAATATTAACATTAAATTTCACTTAAAAAGTATCACCAATTGTTAATATTTTATGTAAATTATGAAACATGTTAGAACACTTTCAGAAATGTTCTAGCTAATTATACAGTTCTTTATGTAGGGTTCTGGTAAATTATGCAGTGTTTGTTCTAAACATTATTCACTTTACTATAAACAACTGTGACTGAGATGTTTTGTTTTATCATTTTGCAATACCTATGAGTATCTGTGAATATTTAATGCTACAAAGATATTTCAAAAGTAAATCTATATGATATTTTTTTAAAACACAGAAGTTATTTAAGCTTAACATAGTGTTTATTGGATAAATTTTGTTAATTTATAATTATTGGTTGTATATTTTTAACCCACTTGATTACAACTACATATTATATAGTATATCAACACTTTTACATATTACTTATTTTATGCTTAATAAAATTATTTTTATTTACATATTATTTCCTTTTAGATATAATGGGGAAGTTCTCAGGAAAGAAATGTCGGCTATTGTCCATGTTATGGCTGACAGGCACATTTTTCATAGTGGAACTGGTAGTGGGATATGTTACCAACTCCATGGCATTAGTAGCGGATTCCTTTCACATGTTAAGTGATGTGGCTGCACTGGTTATAGCATTTTTATCAGTTAAGGTATGTCAGATTGTAGTTTTAGTATATTATGTATAGATTATTTAAAGATACTTATATATAGATATGACATTGGTAAGTTATATATATTTTATGTTTTAAAATTAAAAAAAGGTTACACCACTACTTATGTATAGAATAAAGATTTTTTAAGTAAATAGATTTTTAATTAAAAAAAATCAAATTTATAACAAATATTAAAATGGATAATTATGAAGTAAATTAGAGTTATATATATTGAACAAAGGGGTAGCATTTGTGCCAAGAAATTAGTTTTATGTTAAATAAATAAATGTTCTGTCATGCTTTATTTACTTATATTTAAAAATGTCATTCTTCTAAATACTACTGTATATACTGTACTGTGTATAGTGTTACTACACACACACACTAACACACTATCTTGAAAAAATTGCAGGGTGCTTCAAGTCTTAAGATACTTAGACCACATTTTTTATCCAAATTATGGCCCATTGATTGCTTGTAAGCGGCATAAATGAATACAGTGCTGTTTTCTTACTATATGATAGATATTAAAAAAATATTATTTCTTTTCATTGGAAATCAAACATACAATTGTTGTGTTTACAGTACAGATCTTGTGCCCTTTATAATAGTAAGGGTTAGTTAATCTAATGAGTTTTATTAATAGGATTATATATCTTTATCAATAATATATATAATAACATAATACCTTTTATTGTCATGTTCTTGACTCATATCTTACTACTCCATATGGTATATTGCACTATGCATAAAACAAACATGTTTAAATAACAATCATATTATTGTATTTTACATATTCATCATATTTTTGAGGACTTTGTGATGCATTAGAATACATATAAAAATGTTAACACAGCACTGTTTGAACCCGCTCCTCTTGAAAACAGTCGAGGCGCTCAATCACTAAGCTATGTTTTCTTTAGTTCTTGGGTTTCTCCATTCGTAAATTCAACTTGCACTTTTTCAAAAGAGAAAATATTTTTTCTATTTTCTTGTCAAGCTATGTATTCGACTTGCTTAACCAAAAAAAATAATTTATAGCGGACATCATTTTGATTGTAAACGGCTTTTTTCCCGGCAATGACGACGCGCTTCGTTTCTTATCAGACAAGAAACTAAGCGTCAGAACTCAAGTTCTACCACTCAACCTGCAATTTTGCAAATTCATGAGCTAATCCTAGGTTCTCAGCTTACACCTTTTTCTGTCTTATGATTCATGAAAAAAAATAATAACAAAAAAAGCGTTAACTGAGAGAATTTGAGAATTGAAACTTGAGAATTAAACCCAGACTACTATATGCCTATACGTATTAAAAAAATGAAAATATTAGACTCCCACAGTAAGTTCCAACGTAATAAAGTAAATTAAGTTTTATAATGGCGTTGTTTCATCCAATCATAATATTGAATTGCGACTGCCAAACAGTTTTATTTTGTTGTTCACAGCACCGTGTGGGCGTAGCGTTGACACAAATTCGTACAATATTCGGGTTAAGCTTACTCGTGTACTTTCAAAAAATAGGCACGTTTTGTTGTAATAAATTGATAATAGCAAATAAAATTGCATATTTCAAATATAATGGAAGGAACTTGAGTGAGTTATTGTGTGTTTTTATTCAAAATGAACATTTTGAGTGATAATTGTACTTATGAAGATAAAATAATAAAGTATTTTTGTACTAAATGTAAATATAATGATATTAATTGTTTTTCTATAATTAGACGAATTCATCGTTTTAAGACTTATGACGATGTCTCAGGACTTTTGATATATCATTGTGATCTTCATCATAAAATAAGAACATATGAAAATATATAACGTTAATAAAGAAGTTTTAAATATAAAAGAAAGTTTAGCCTAATTCACTTATATATAAAGATACCCCTCTGACAACAATATTACATATATCTAGAACAAAAAATACCTATAACGAGATTCGATTTCCGTAGCATCAGTAGTGCAGTATCTTTTTATCTTACTCAAATATAGATAAATAATTAAAATTTAAGTTGTTTTTATGTCTTCACGATTTATCCCACACATGGCAGGGTAGGCAGAGGGAACTGCAGGGACCGTGGGAACTTAGAGTTAAGACACTCCGTTGTTTAGACCCTGCTTACTCCGTCTCCACTTTCCGCCATTTTTGCTGAGCGAAGAAAATATAAATAGAAAAATCTATCTTCCCCTTATGGGAATTGAATCCACAAACCGTCGCGTTTACAGGCAACCTATACGGTTCTGCGCCACGACGTACCTCTAAAATTTCAGTTACTGTGTAATTTTACTATTTTCATATAAATATATGTATATTTCTTTAGATGTCACCAAAGAAATGGTCAAAGAACACATTTGGTTGGGCGCGCGCGGAAGTTTTGGGGGCTCTAGTGAACGCTGTTTTTCTGGTAGCTCTATGCTTCAGCATAACCGTGGAAGCGGTACAAAGGTTCATCCAAATCGAGACTATACACAAACCCGAGCTGCTCGTCGCCGTCGGAACGCTTGGCCTAATATTAAACATCGTCGGATTGTTTTTGTTCCACGGTGAGTGTTTTGAAATTCGCTCAAATTGATTATAATCTTCGTGAATATCATAATTTCATCATATGGATATCGTTAAATTTAAGGATTTTACACAATTTGTGTGCATAACAGTTTTTTTTTAATAATTACATAGGTACTTGTTATTCAGTTGTAGGTTAACAATAATTTCTTAACCTTTCGAAATAGTAGATGCCTTGATAATTCTAATCAAATTTAACATATTGTTTTTATCTGTTCAATCAAACGTTTTAAGTTATTTTGTAATGTAATTAATTTTTAAGTACATTCGGCTACAAAATATTTACTTTTAAAACATTTAATTTAGATAATTACTATTTTTGCTTCGTAATTATTTATATATATATATATATATATATATATATATATATATATATATATATATATATATATATATATATATATATATATATATATATATATATATATATATTAGGTAGTTTTCACACTCATCTAATTAATTTATTGGAACATATATCCGACTGTACCGTACTAAACGTTATCGCAATTACACAACAAGAAATTAGTTCAACGGGTTATTAATGTTTTATTTACTCGCTAAATTGATTTCGTGCATTATCGAACTTTGTGCAAAGTTAACAATGATATTGTTTATCTTTCATTGTTGATTGTCCTTTATATGACTGCCTCGTTTTCTTACTTTTATTTAAAACGTGTCTATTGATATTATTTTAAGGTCTTTGATAAAATTTCAATTTGTTAAAATATTAAACGTTTTATTTAGGTAGTTTTATGTAATTCCATTTGAATATGTATACCGATATATGCAATGTGTATTCTAGATTAATTCCACAGAAAACTGGCTAAATTTATTTGCATATTTAAAGGCAGCTACTGAAAGTAAATTGATTAATAATTGTTGCAATACAAAAATATTCTGAAAATTTAACGAAGACTCAAAAATGGATACCATAAGTGACTATCAAAGAGTTATGGAAGCTCGAGTCCGCGGTTCAAAACTTTATATTTACGTAAACGTTCACATGTTTATACTTTATACGTATATGTATATATACGCGTATAAGTAAGTAATTATATATTACTTATTTGTAAGTCATTATACATATATATATAGTACATACCCAGTGAAATTCTTATAAGAAAAAGACTCTGTTCACTTAGGTCACCATCGTTCATCTTCTTCGAAATTAAAACGAGTTTATAACTTTTAATTTGCATGGCAACATTGAAAAACGATACTTGTGTAATACGAGATTTATAATATAGTCCTTTAATTTAAAACCTTCCTTCGTCGTTCGGTTGATTTTAGTTATTTATTAGGTTGTTGAGTCGTGGAAAAATATTTAATTTTAAGTTCTTTATTAAATATCAGCAATACATAAAGTTTTTTAAAATAAATATTGACAGTAAAAGTAAAATTTACCTTAGGCCTATATAATTAATGAAATGATGTATGAAATATATTGAAATATTCTAAGATCGTTCGATATATTTTTAATTTGAAGATATATATATGAGGTATATGTCACTACAATTTCTTAGGAAACTTAGGTTTCTTGTCTGGTTAATTAAGTACTTCTTAAAACTCAAGGTTATGTTAGTTGACGATTAAAAAGTTTTTTGGAAGCCTATTTTTTCAAATAGCTTTCTTGTAACTATGGATCTATGCTAACTCTTACACTGGCCTATATAATTAATGAAATGGTGTCTAAAATATATTGAAGTATTCTAAGATCGTTCGATTGTTTTACTTTGAAGATATCATATCTATGAGGTACTGTACTTTATGTCTTTGTTAAGTCATGGATGATATGTCAATAAATACATTATTATTTTTATTTTATAGATGTCAAGAAAATTATTTCAATAATTTTTTATAGTTTCAATTTAAACAAATTTGCTTATAGGAAACTGTAATGGCGCAGAGGCGTAAGCGTCTGCCTGTAAACGCGACGGTTTGAGGGTTCGATTCCCACACGGGGAAGTGGATTTTCTATTTCCATTTTCTTCGCTCTGGAAACTAGGCAAAGCGCGGCGTTGAGTTCCGCCACTCAACACGCAATGCCAGAGACTAAGCAACGGAGTGTCATAACACTAGGTTCCACAGGTCCTGCAGTTCCCTCTGCCTACCCTGCCATGTGCGGGGCGGGGCCATGAGCGTGAAGCTGAAAAAAAAACAAAAATTTAAACGAAAGAGTGCACGGGTTCAAATCCCGCTGCGTTCAAATTTTATATATTTTCAGAGTAGAAATCATACAATTTTTTTATAAGTATGATTTCTATCCTCAATGTGTATTAATACTTTGACAAATTTGTTTTTTTTTTTGATATAACAGAACATGGAAGCAGTCACGGCCATACACACGGTGGTGTCCCGCCACCGGCAAACGTCCGACATTTAACGGAACTAGTTAACAGCAATGCAGACATGGCGTTAGGTCACACAACTACTGACACTGAAGAAACAGATGAAATGGTACCGCCTAGGAAGGATAACAGGCCAAATCAAGTGCCTAGGCACACGGATCCCGGACATATGAATATGAAAGGTGTTTTTCTACACGTGCTGTCGGATGCGTTGGGTAAGTTTCTTTGTTGACTTTTCTTGGTCTTGGTTTTCTTGGATTTCTTTTGGTATGTTATACTGGTGTGTATGTACTCGTGCACTTTGTTTATAGCTTAGTTTTAACTCGTCTTTGTAAAGTTGGTAAAAATGTTTTTTCAAACAAATTAATTAATTAAATTATGGTTTCAAAATAAATCGCGATTTGTTAAATATGACACAAGCGACGGTATCCTGTGAAAGTGGTAAAATGATATATTTCTTTCTCATTTGGTTAGTTTTTTGAATAATAAATGAAAGGTGATAGGTTAACAACGTTTAATAGTATTTTTGTACTACGAGATATTTACGTCATTTACTCATGACTACTTCAAGCGTTACGCAGCACGTATAAATATCGTGAAATGGAATTATGATGGATATATTGAGCTCTTTAATTTTCGCGATTTACACTAATATATATATTTTTCTGAAAGCCATATCTACCCGTTACCGCGGACTTGCAAAATGTTAGACACGTCGGGTCAAAAATAATGATAATATAGACAATTAATCTGGTTAAATTGTTCAATTTAAAATTATGTATGTATTTGGGATTAACCACCTCACATGCAGCCAAAAGTAAAATTCAAAATAGAGTGGCTCTCAAGCACTATTTTAAAATCAGGATACTTTTTTATAATTTAAATTTAATTGTTTTTTGTTAGTAGTGTATTACGTCAGTCAATACGTAGTATTTCAAATTTCCTCCAAAATGAATGTGTATCAATGACAGATGACGTTACATTAAATTCTTCGAACAAATCTCACGTGTTGAACACAAATTAGCTGCCGATTCGCTTCCCAATATAAAAAGAAGTAATCACGCAATGTCGATGAAATTAGATAATTACTTTAAAAGCTATAAATATATTTACCGTAAATTGTAAAAAATATGGCACAAATGGTTTCCCAGAAATATCGGCACTTATTAACAGGAAAACGTCTTGGACTTTATACATTATGAATTTCTCCGATTTCATTTATATAAATAAGTTTAAATGTATATCGGTTTACTAAAGCGATATTTTTACAAATTCTCTGAACTAGTTTTTTGTTCAGATAGAATTCGTGTTTTACCTTTATTATAAGGCACTATTGATGACCAATATTACTGATTTACACTTGAAAATGCAATCTCGAGAAATATTTTTGATGATTAATTTCCATTTTGAAAAAAATTGTTAATAATTGCATATCATTGCTTATCCCTTAGTAACTACTGTTTAATTTCGTTTAAATCAGGAAAACTATAGTTATAAATGAGCGGCGTATTAAATGTTTAAAATGCAATACAGGCTGTATTATCTGTCTACAATATAAATTATAATAGATATATTAGTATATAATTTACAACCTAAGTACTTGTTTATTAGATTTCATTCTGTCAAGTAAGTGGCGGTAACCTTGTTTACGTATTTAGGAATGTGTTATAAAAAATAGCATAACATTGGGTGCGTTTTGATAACCGACGCGACGCGACGGACGCCATTGACATTATTTTGTTGTAAATAACAGACGTGCGAAATAATAGTAACCTTGTACTCCTTTTCGTTAAATCTTATCATTCATTTTACTTGTTAAATTGATTGTTGAGTTTAACCAAAACCCGAGCTTATCTATCGTTAATCGCTCCTGATATAAATTACTGTAGTAAATTGTGCATCACGAAAATATTTTTTCTGAATTATCAGTTATTATTGATAACGCTCAAGGTTATACCATGGAATAAAAAAATGGAGGGAAATTTTAAATATATCATCTTGAGGACTGTCATAGCGTAGTGGCATAGCGTCTACATGTAAACGCGACGGTTTGTGGATTCGATTCTCAGTCGGGGAAGATGGATTTTTCTATTTCCATTTTCTTGGCTCTGGTAACTAGGCAAAGCGATTCCACCACTCAATACGCAATGCTTCGAAAGGCGGAAAGCAGGGACGGATAAAGCAGGGTCTAAGCAACGGAGTGTCTTAACACTAGGTTACTATGGTTCCTGCAGTTCCCTCTGCCAATCCTGCCATGTGCGTGATAAAGCGTGAAGCTATAAAAAATATTAAATAATATTTTCTAAACATCTTAACAGGTTGGAAATAAAATGAATAATGCAATAATTCAAGGCAATAAAACACTATCACTTGAAAGTTATTTGAAACACTTAGCCTTTGCATGTTATTGGATATGGCTGGAAGCTGTACACCTTGCGTTGACTTGTTTTGAACAATACATCTTAGACTTCAATAGATAAATATTTGAAATTCACTTTTTAAAGAGGAAATTGAAATAAATGTATAGTTATTTTGTATATTTTTGTAAGGGAGTTAAGGGGTATTAAGCTACCAATAAATATAACTAGAAATTTTCAAAATAGGTTGGAAGTAATAAGTACGAAATTAAATTTTCTTTTTGTATTTCGCCAAGAAGAGAAGTTTTTGATATTTAATCGTATGAAACGTGTCTTTTGTGTTTTATTAAGAACAACTCGGTATATTTTTATCTTGTTATCTGTTTATGAGAGAAAAAAATTCGAATTTAATTTTAATATTAATAAATATTAATTACATAATTATTACGATATCCTTTAATTAACTTTTCTTAAGCTTTTATGTTTAAGCTTAGGAACTTATAGGGTAATTAAATTAATACATATTTAAGAATATTTTACGATTACAAAAAATATTGCTCAACACTGATACCTATAATGGTATCGAAACATCCTTAACGTTGCGGTGACATACTCTGTTTAATCAATCAGTTAACCACAGGCTTATATGAAAAATTAACATATATTATATAAATATATAGTAGAAATAATTACTTGTGAAGTTCCATTTTAAAATACAACTCCCGCCGTAAATTTTTAGATAGTTTAAGTTTGGTTTAGACTAGCTGTTCCTGCTGTTTAGTGTAAAGGTGAACTTGTAAAGTTACACCGAAACAATAGGCTTGTTTCCACTGAGAATATACTTGATAGATTTTAATTTTTATAATATGAACATGATGTTTACTTATCAAAAAATACTGTTTTCTATTAAAATATCCATTGATTAATTTTATTTTAATGAAATGAATCGAAAGAAATTAGGGTCTATGTCACGTGACAATGAACGCCAATAAAAAAGCGTGACGTCACGCCGTGCATCTCGCGCGCCATTGTTGTACAGATGTTCGTATAAAAAAAATATCGATATTTTTTTTCGATATAATATGTCGTAGTGTTCTATCGATACTTTGCGATATATTGTCCAAATATATCGATATTTTCAATATATTGTAAGAAATTTGTTTGTATTTAACTATTCTTACAATATTACATACGTTTCAGATTAATGCAAGTAAAAACAGCTAGGACGAAGAAACGAATTAACTTAATTTATTAAAAATAAAACTTTATACTTAACTACATACTTTTTTCAGCAATTAAACTAATTAAAAAAAAGGTAAATTTTAGGTCTACGGTAGTAGATAGGCAGACTGAAGTAAAAATTGGTAGATCTACCAAAATGTAGGTAGACCTGGCATCTGATCGCTGCGCACTGCCCTCACGGAGAATATTTGCCTTTATATCGTTGTCAGTGTTATAGGCTCACCCATTTTCTACCAATACTAACTTACTGGTCAATTTCACACTGGCGGTAACACTGCGTAAATAAAGCATCAATATAAAAAGGAATGGCATGTGATTTTAATTTCTCACGACATTTGGTATATCGAATGAAATATATCGATTGTACATATCGATATTAGTTGATTTGATAATATTGGGTTTAAGTGATATATCGCGTGCATGTATCGATATTTTATGATATATCGATTTATGTCGTTCACCCCTACATTGTTGTTGTTGACGTTTGTCTTGTAAATACAACGCGCTATTTTTTAGATATTTCATTTTCTAGTAATTTTCTTCAAATTGATACAGCAGTTTTTAGTAAATTCGTAGAAGACAATAATATTTAATCATGGAAATTCAGGATTCATTAAGGCAAACAGCAGTAATTTGCCCAAAATTGAAGATTCTTTGCGGTGAACAGTGACTTTTGTTCATCAGAATTTATTCAAGTTTTAACCACTGTTTTCTTATTTTTTTATCATTTGGAACGTAAATAAATATTTTTTTGGCGTTTTTATGACTGTGCTTTTACAGTGGGACACTGTGCAGTACTTGTAATACGAGGTATTCATTTCTAATGTAAGATAACATAAGAATCTGATAAAACATGGATAAAACTCAACACTGTTACGATGCGATTGCACGGAGTGACGTCACACAAGACGCCATGACAGTTATGTGCGTTTTCGAGACAAATTTAAATACAACTTTTTGAATGCAACCGTCGTGGCGCAGAGGCGCAACGTCTGCCTGTAACGCGACGGTTACTGGGTTCGATCCCCAGTCGGAGAAGATGGATTTTTCTATTTCCATTTTCTTCGCTCTGGCATCTAAGGTAAAGCGCGGCGTTGAGTTCCGCCACTCAACACGCAATGCCTCGAAAACGGCGGAAAGCGGGGACGGAGAAAGCAGGGACTAAGCAACGGAGTGTCTTAACACTAGGTTCCCACAGTCCCTGCAGTTCCCTCTGCCTACCCTGCCATGCGCGGGATAATGCGTGAAGCTAAAAAAAAAAAAAAAAAAAAAAAAAAAAAAAAAAAAAAAAAAAAAAAAAGAATGCAAAATAAATAAAGAAAAGATTATTATTTTATCAAAATATTTTTTTTTAGGGTTAAATAGATGATAAGGTAAACTGTAAACTCGATTTTAAAATTTTGGAAACTAGCCTATTGTCGTGATGTAAGAGAACCTTTCTAGGTAAATTGACTATCTTAAAATGTTTTCTTTTTCAACCAATTCCTTCAGAGATAAGCGCTTTGAACCAAATAATCTGCTTAATTTTATATTATTTGCACACGTAGATAGATATTGTATAAAAAAATACTGCTACAAGATATTTCAATCGATATTTTTAACATATTTATTTATTTATTACTTTTCCACTTAGAATCAATAAGATGATCACATGTATACGAACGGAGGAGTGTCAGAGGAGATCAATTCGATAATCGATAATAAATATCGAATAGAGCCCCTCCGAAACCTACATACTCCACGACTTAAAACTAAAGTTACAAGGGTTCCAAACGCGGCCTGGTGAGAAGAGCCCACAACAAACTCAACCAGGTTTCCCTAAACCTATTGTGATCACTTCCCAAACCCTTGACCCTTAGCATAGTGCCAGTCACACTTGAGTGCATTCAAACCTTTAACTATTCCACTAACTCTCTCTTCCATACATTATCTCCATTTGATTATGGCCTCTTTTTCAATTTTTTATTCTCCATTTGTCACGTACGGACGTTACAGGCGTTCTTGTCCTGTTCATACGAATATCATAATATCTCTTCGTTTCATCTACGGTCTTTCTTTCTATACTCTGTAGGGATATTCAGATTCAGTGTGACATTCCCAATGTAATTTGGAAATCTTCTCTTTGCGTGTCCGGCTCTGTTACTCTTACAGCTTATTGGCAATATTATATACATCAAGGCTACTTCGAACAAATTCCAATTTCTAAACTCGGTTAAAATTTCGTGCCGTTACTATTATTTTATATAGTTGTAATTTTCTTTATTACCTATAAAGCAATAAAAAGAAATAGGAAAAATAGGTTTACAATGGCTTATCTCTAAAAGAAACCTCTTCCAGCCAACCAATGAATAATATTTAAAAAAACTGTTAGTTTTGAATATTTTAAAACATTGCTACAGGTTCTCTCATAGTGGTCAGCTCAGCTATAGTGGTGTGGAAAACGAACTGGGAGTACAGGTACTACATCGACCCGGCCCTCAGTATAGTGCTCGTCATGTTGATACTCGCGTCAGTCTGGCCTTTGTTGAGGGAGTCCGCCCTTATACTGCTACAGACTGTGCCTACACATATACAGGTGAGATTATGTTTCTAATAGCTTTTATGTTATCACGTGGAAAGTATGTCGAAATTATATCGGTATTTATATATTAAGAACTTTTTTCTAGTCCAGTGCGTTTGGCACAGAAGTAAAATATTTTTTTTTTCATGTATTTACATGCAATAATTTCATAGTAAAGAAATTCATATATATATATATATATATATATATATATATATATATATATATATATATATATATATATATATATATATATATATATATATATATATATATATATATATATATATATATATATATATATATATATATATATATATATATATATATATATATATATATATATATATATATATATATATATATATATATATATATATATATATATATATATATATATATATATATATATATATATATATATATATATATATATATATATATATATATATATATATATATATATATATATATATATATATATATATGTACATAGTTTTGATCGATTTTTGATTATGCGGTAATAATATTTTTTTTAAGTAATGGTACATATAAATTTGAACGCAACGGGATTTCTTTTTATTCTGTTGTTCTTTCGGGTATTTCTTCTGTTGTCTGTGTTACACATTAAAAATCATAAATATATATTTTTAAGAATCGAAATGAAATACACTTTGCAATCTTGGCAATATATTATTAACAATTTAATATTCAATATTTATTTCTTTTCAATTTGAACTGAATCATAAGTAAGTAAATAACAGTGTAACCTTAAAAAGTTTACTTCAATAGAATATTGTCCATTGTCAATTTCAATGAATAGAAATAGGAAGTATATAGTAATGTATAGTAATCGTAGCTGGAATTGTTTGCGGTTTGCTATGGACTACGTGTTGATTGAGTGGTGTAGTAGGATAAAGTCTTTTTAATAGAACTTGGTTTGATTCCCATTAAGGGCAATATTTTTCGCTTTGGCTTAGCGCACTAATATTATATTTATTATTTAGTTGTTAAAATTCACTTAATCTTTTCTCTTTTACTAAGGCTTTTTAATAGTAAAAAAAAAGGAAATCACATTATTTAGTTTATCATATATTTGTATGTATATAGATATATAATAGGATATAGCTTGCATTGCTTCTTTATAGCCCCTTTTTAATTTGTTTTTATATTTAAATACCTTTATGCTCTATGTATGTTCAAATGAGGTAGGTAGGTAGTGAGTAATACCTACCTAAATAAACACAAGATAAGTGCCACAGTTCCATGCGGCAGCTAATATAAACACATACAACGACATTCAACGTCCTAAACAGATGTTTGCGAGGATATAGCGTATTTGCATTTTGATAATAATATTTAGAGTATACTATATCTATATGTATATATACTTGTACTATAGTACGGAACGGTAGGTGCGCTAAGAGTGTAAGTAAGTATGTCGTATAATAACACATTATTTTTAGTGTTAATATTAGTGATAATGCATTTCAGTTGAACTGCAGTGATAGTGGGTTCAATTCGTGGGATTTATTACGATTATATCTCAATTTTTAAATTAGTTGCTGTTAATAAATTAAATAATTCAAATATGCGTTTTCGAGAGTCTAGGGTTTAATGTTTTGGCAGAGATTGAGATGGAGACGTTGCAAAAGCCTATATCGTATATCTTGAACTGTAGGAATGAATAAATGAAAAGGCTAATGATGATAAAGATAATGATTGTGGTGATAATGATTACATTGATAATGATAAATATTACCTTATGTGTCAATTTGTTTTTAAGTTAAAAAAATTAACCCTATCTTTGCTAAATTAGGATATCTTAACCACATGATTATTATCCTACGTACTATAGGTATAATTTACGTACAAAGTAATCATTGACTATATTTAAAATACATTTAATAGTGCTAGGACGGTATAGATAACTATTATAGAAAAATATTTAAAGAAAATATATAAAAATTTGAACGCAGCAGATCGTGCAAGTGCTCCCACCACTGAGCCATACGTTCTTCGTCACGCTGCGTCGAAATTCTTATATGCTTTATACAACTTTTTTCTTTGTTAGCATCTCTGTAGGGAGATTTTAACAAATTTCCGCTTCCCAAAGATCAGACAAAGAAAAATTGTATGGCGAAAGAGAATGCTATTTTTATTAAATATTTGTGTTTTTTTAAGAGTTTATATATAAATACTTAATGTATTGTGTTATTATCATCAAAGGTGGACGTAATCCAAAGACGTCTACTGGAGAAGGTGGACGGAGTGCTCGCCGTCCACGAGTTCCACGTGTGGCAACTAGCCGGTGACAGGATTATAGCTAGTGCCCATATAAGGTAAGGAAATTCATTTTAATCATAACATAATATATCACATATAAAACACTATATTTTTTTGTTCTATATATAGATATTTAGATTATTCATCCAATTACATCTTCCCGAATTACCGTGCAAAATTTAAATGGGTTTGACTGTCTGCAATCAATATGATTTGCTTACGATTACAACGATTATTATATTAATTTATTGGTGGCCTTATTTCACTGTTACTCTTTACAAAATTCTTAACTATTGAATCTGTTTTTTATAAATAATAATTTATGAAGTACCTATATACTTGATTGATGTTCACATAATAGACTTGAACACGTGTGGATGAAAAAAAAGGGCTTTGGGTATTTTGGCCTTTTTTGTAAAATAAAACTAGCACTGTATTTATTTTTCTTATATTTTTTGTCTTATTATACGTTATTCTATTTTTGTCGCAAATTTGTTAAAAGTCAGAAGCTTCATTAAGGACTTATATTAGAAAATAAAAATATAAATTTTATTAATGTTTTTCTCACTGTGTTAGACAATAAAAACCGACGTTGAGATCCTGTATTAAAAAATATATTGTGTATAAAAATTGAAAAGTAGTGGTATAAAGGGCTTCTACCTTGCTGATAGAAGAAGAACCTACTCGGTTCATCTTCTACCAGCAAGGTAGAATGTTCAGAGTTATCAAAAATCTTCCTTGAAAACCTTTAATTCTACAGTTGAATGTAATTTATTTGATCAATATTAAATGAACTTTTTTTCTTTTGATTCCACGTCGTAACGTTTAATGAGATTGCTGTAAAAATGCTTTAAAACACACAATTCTATTAATATATACTTTAAAATAGTTAAATTAAGTGCAATTTTGTATAAAAGTGTAACTTTATTTTTGAATTACTTCCAAATTCAATCTGTGAAGTAAATTAAAGGGGTTCTCATTGTGATTAATGATTAATTTTCTTTTAAAAATAGATTTAAACAGTTGTTTTGTTGTAAAACTATAAAGTTTAAGCAGGATGTAGGCTTAAATTTTGAAGAAAAATTGACTTTTAATTACTTATAATGTTGTTTATTACTGTATAAATATTCAAGACCTGTATAATGCGATAAAGAACCATAACTGCTCAGGTAAACTATAGCTAGTGGAACAATGTAATGTAGCCATTTTTAAATAATAAATGGCGGCAGGTTTTGAAGATATGAAAAATTGATGTTGTTGCGACGGTAGTTTTAAATTCGATTCCCACTTATCGGTATTATTATATGTAAGATTAAGCACGGCGTTGAGTTCTGCCACTTGTTACGCAATTTAGAGTAATATTCATAAATTATATATAAATACAATAACTATGAACTTGTAATTAATAAATAAAACCCCAATTCTAAATTGTTTTAGTAAAGCTGTCTTTAATCAAAGAACTTTTTCAAATGAAGACAACTTTACTTCTTCATTCATCCAAACTATATGTTACTTTTTAAATGATCATTAGAAAATTCTTACAAATAAAATTTTTCTTAGTAGTATCATGATTCATACGGGTAAGTCCTTCCATGACGCCATTCGGTGATTTCACAAGATATATATGTGTGTATATATTTATATGTAGACATATTTACATATATGGATATAATATGTTTAATAAATTAAGTACTCTTCGAGTACATGCCTAAAGATAAATGAATATATAAAAAAAAATACACGTTCCATTTGTTTTTAATTTAAAAAATATATAAACATACATGAATAGGAATCATTTGATAGTGAAAGCCTTTTATTACTGATAACAGTGTTCTAGATTTGTAGGTACATGTAAAATCATCTTTTGTTCATACACTAAGTGTCGAAATAAGGATTTTATACATTAAAAATATAATTAATCAGATTAAGCAATGTTGAATTGTACTCAAATGACCGATAGCATTTTATTATTGTACTGTAATTGTCCTCCGATACAGTTTTGTATAAGATTTAAACATTATTTTTTGTGTACGTCGTAAATAGTTTGAAGTAAATATTTCTTTTGAATTTATAAAGTAAAACTAGGTCTTACAGTGTTTGAATAGACTGTTTTTGTTTTACATGAAAGAATAGGCTATATTACTTAACGTTATCCTTTTTAAAGTCGGTTTCGGTTGCGAAACGCTTGTAAGCTATAATCAAAGAGATCTTCTCTAGTCTATTCTTTATTGTAAGCTTTTCACTATTATTAATTACATACCTAGCTGTGAAACCTAATGATGCAGTTATTTGAATCAAGCTAAACATTTACTTGTATTTATTATTATAATTATAAAAAATATATTCGCGAACGGGAAAACAAAAATGTCGTGTAAGGCCATATATTTCTAAAATATGCCAAGGCTGCGTAATACCTTTATATATTACAAAAGATAGTAAATGTGCAATTTAGAATATTATAGGAACTTATAGTTAAATAAAAAAGCTTTTAAAAATTTAGTTACATATATACTGTTTTTTATGGAAAACATTATGACTTACTACTAACATCTTTAAATAAATTCAATGAATGCTCTCTAGACAACTATTATTCTATATTTTAAAATTTACTTATAATTTAATGTAGCATGCATTATAAATAAGATGAACGCATTTGTGTTTTCCAAAACACATATCTCTCATTCCCATTGGCATTATTCCAACTGCCTGTCCCTGAACGAGTGTCAGTGAACCGATCTTTTTTAAATTACAAATGTTATATATTTTTCTTTAGAAAATTTGTTGGAATTTGAAAAAAAAAAATAGATTTTGTTATTTCTTTGCTAATGTGCAGTAACAGTATGTGATCAATAGTGGTGGTAATCACCATCATCATAATGCTTACATACTAAATGTGAATTTTTATTTAGCCTATTGCTTTGAATCTATTTTTTGAGGCTTATATCTATAGCATATATATATAGGTTGTATGTGGGTGCTGCATAAAATTGTTTTTGTATGATTCTTACACTATATATTTAATTTGTAGATCACATATATTTATACACATATACTTAAGAGTTCTATAAATTAAATATACAGTCGAAATTTACTTTAATTAAGCTTTGGCTTTATCCAAAAATGGTATTTTTTATTACTCTACTTTAGTAGTATATTGCTCCATAAGGAACTTTAGTTTGTATGTATGCTGTATATATGCTGTCGTTATAAAAGTCCCAGCATTTTTATATAAATTAAAACAACAAGCGGGGATGGAGAAAACGGGGATTAAGCAACGGAGTGTCTTAACACTAGGTTCCATTGGTTCTCGCAGTTCTCTCTGCCAACCCTGCCATGTGCGGGATGAAGCGTGAATCTAAAAAAAACAATTAGTATTGACTCCGTTATCGCGTCACTAATCATACAAGTGGATTATTACGGTCACAGTCGGACTATTACGGATTAACTATTGTTAATCCTAAACATGACAATAATATACCCTCAATAATTTGTTTTTTTTATATAACTATATCGAATTATATAGATTATAAGTTTTTGTCTATTATATATATATATATATATATATATATATATATATATATATATATATATATATATATATATATATATATATATATATATATATATATATATATATATATATATATATATATATATATATATATATATATATATATATATATATATATATATATATATATATATATATATATATATATATATATATATATATATATATATATATATATATATATATATATATATATATATATATATATATATATATATATATATATATATATATATATATATATATATATAATAGACAAAAAACTTATAATCTATATAATTCGATATAGTTATATAAAAAAAACAAATTATTGAGGGTATATTATTGTCATGTTTAGGATTAACAATAGTTAATCCGTAATATATATATATATATATATATATATATATATATATATATATATATATATATATATATATATATATATATATATATATATATATATATATATATATATATATATATATAAAAAATATGTATATATATTGTTTTACTTCTACTCATTTTAATGTTTCGTAGTTCTTTACAGTTTGGATTGGTTCAAAAAGTAACAAGATTGACTATTTTTTATTGGAGTCTAGAATTAAGACACTCCTTTTTCCGCTGTCGTGAATTCGTATTTTACCCTACCTCGGCAGATATCAAGTTTACTATTACAGTGTCAGTAAATCTCATCAAAAAATGATTTAACATTGATATCTCTATTAATAAGCATATAACATGCATAGCTTTCTTTAATTCTTTAGGATTTGAAATATTAATGACACTAAATTCTACTACAGGTCGTTTATATAAAATGCTTCATACAAATTCTTCTTTTTTGTTTTCGTTCATTCTTCAATTTATACTTTGTAATTGTATGAAATAAATAACTTTTCTTTAATGCTTATGTCATTTGAAACAAACAGTAATAAACCATAAATTCGTCTGAAACTATATTTACAGGAAAATATTACCATATTTCATATAATATTATAACCTATCAGTATACTTAGGTTTAATATTGAGTAGAAACGGCGTTCTTGTATACAAT
Source organism: Dione vanillae (assembly GCA_037178615.1). Taxonomy (NCBI): domain Eukaryota; kingdom Metazoa; phylum Arthropoda; class Insecta; order Lepidoptera; family Nymphalidae; genus Dione; species Dione vanillae. The sequence goes on from JAZFAU010000162.1 coordinate 626,147, forward strand.
AGATACTTTAAAGATAAACGACTTGTTGAAATTATCAATAAATCGCTAACGACAAAAACAGTTATATGGTACAAGAGTATATCTGATTATATAATAAATACAGGTAAACATACTTAGATATGTATACATATATACATATATGTTATTGAAGTTTAATTAACATATAAAATTATATCATTACCAATCTATTGGTTAAACCTGAATATACGTATCATATTAATTTTCTTGTAAGAAATGAACTACATTTACCTTCCTTCTTTGTCTCTCGTGTTTTTCTATGTACAAAGAAACTCTATATCATCATTATACTGTGTTTATGTATTATATATTTATCAATTTAAAACATCTTACGTAGAAAAAGTATTATTTAGTATACTAAAAATAATGGTATTGTAACATGCATATCTATAGAAAGATTTTTAATATATTCCACTTAAGTCATCATTTTAGTACGTTTACTGAGTTTTTTGAGTTACCATTACTAGAAATCACCAATAGATGGCTCATTACTAATATTGTATTAGTATATTTGTATTGCTGTCGGGCATCAGATTATTTATGTTTATACATGATAACTTTAATTTTAGTAGCAAAATGTGAAGATTTAATCAAAAACAAAAGAATTGGCGACGTACTGATAACAGCTGTGTTCACAATCTAACAATTTATTACGATTAAGCACTCTTAAAAAAGGTACGTTACGATATTTAAAATAGCATTCATTGAAGTAATTTCCTTTCGGAAATCATATAACCAAAAATTCTAAATGACAACGTATTAAACATTGAAACTAGGTGAACTAAGTAGTATAATTTTAGGTAACGCAAAACCATTTAAAATGTTTCTTGACTCACTGAATAAAGGAACACATTTAGAAAACTCACTAAGAATTGGAATTAACGTTCCAACATATATCGTATAGTATAGCGCGCGGTCTAATAGAACTATTTCCGATAGACGGGGGTTCGAGATCTGCTTCATGTAAATTATTAAACGCTATCTAAATATTATTATAGTGCTTAAAGAATCAAATAAAAAGCCAAATTCATATCTTCCTCTCTCGTGTCTCTAAACAAAAGGTGTTAATATTCACTACCAAATGCCAATGTTATCAAAGATCGTGACAGAAACGTCGAGTGATAAGAAATAGCTGCTTGTTCTCATGCAGTTGCCAACTACGATATCAATACAATACAATAAATATATGTATGTATAAAAGTATAGAATTATCGTGTCAATGTTTGATGAGATCAAATTAATTAGACGTTTCAAAATGTAAAAGATATGTTCAATATGTATTATGGCTAACAATATTTACATGATTTTGATAAACTTCTTCTTCAGAGTGTAAGTAATGGCTATACTAAGTTCTCTCCCGTTAAGCAAGTAGTTCGGCCTTTTTTGACACAATTACCATATATATATATATATATATATATATATATATATATATATATATATATATATATATATATATATATATATATATATATATATATATATATATATATATATATATATATATATATATATATATATATATATATATATATATATATATATATATATATATATATATATATATATATATATATATATATATATATATATATATATATATATATATATATATATATATATATATATATATATATATATATATATATATATATATATATATATATATATATATATATATATATATATATATATATATATATATATATATATATATATATATATATATATATATATATATATATATATATATATAAGGTAATTGTGTCAAAAAAGGCCGAACTACTTGCTTAACGGGAGAGAACTTAGTATAGCCATTACTTACACTCTGAAGAAGAAGTTTATCTAAATCATGTAAATATTGTTAGCCATAATACATATTGAACATATCTTTTACATTTTGAAACGTCTAATTAATTTGATCTCATCAAACATTGACACGATAATTCTATACTTTTATACATACATATATTTATTGTATTGTATTGATATCGTAGTTGGCAACTGCATGAGAACAAGCAGCTATTTCTTATCACTCGACGTTTCTGTCACGATCTTTGATAACATTGGCATTTGGTAGTGAATATTAACACCTTTTGTTTAGAGACACGAGAGAGGAAGATATGAATTTGGCTTTTTATTTGATTCTTTAAGCACTATAATAATATTTAGATAGCGTTTAATAATTTACATGAAGCAGATCTCGAACCCCCGTCTATCGGAAATAGTTCTATTAGACCGCGCGCTATACTATACGATATATGTTGGAACGTTAATTCCAATTCTTAGTGAGTTTTCTAAATGTGTTCCTTTATTCAGTGAGTCAAGAAACATTTTAAATGGTTTTGCGTTACCTAAAATTATACTACTTAGTTCACCTAGTTTCAATGTTTAATACGTTGTCATTTAGAATTTTTGGTTATATGATTTCCGAAAGGAAATTACTTCAATGAATGCTATTTTAAATATCGTAACGTACCTTTTTTAAGAGTGCTTAATCGTAATAAATTGTTAGATTGTGAACACAGCTGTTATCAGTACGTCACCAATTCTTTTGTTTTTGATTAAATCTTCACATTTTGCTACTAAAATTAAAGTTATCATGTATAAACATTAATAATCTGATGCCCGACAGCAATACAAATATACTAATACAATATTAGTAATGAGCCATCTATTGGTGATTTCTAGTAATGGTAACTCAAAAAACTCAGTAAACGTACTAAAATGATGACTTAAGTGGAATATATTAAAAATCTTTCTATAGATATGCATGTTACAATACCATTATTTTTAGTATACTAAATAATACGTTTTCTAGGTAAGATATTTTAAATTGATAAATATATAATACATAAACACAGTATAATGATGATATAGAGTTTCTTTGTACATAGAAAAACACGAGAGACAAAGAAGGAAGGTAAATGTAGTTCATTTCTTACAAGAAAATTAATATGATACGTATATTCAGGTTTAACCACTAGATTGGTAATGATATAATTTTATATGTTAATTAAACTTCAATAACATATATGTATATATGTATACATATCTAAGTATGTTTACCTGTATTTATTATATAATCAGATATACTCTTGTACCATATAACTGTTTTTGTCGTTAGCGATTTATTGATAATTTCAACAAGTCGTTTATCTTTAAAGTATCTATTGTATACAAGAACGCCGTTTCTACTCAATATTAAACCTAAGTATACTGATAGGTTATAATATTATATGAAATATGGTAATATTTTCCTGTAAATATAGTTTCAGACGAATTTATGGTTTATTACTGTTTGTTTCAAATGACATAAGCATTAAAGAAAAGTTATTTATTTCATACAATTACAAAGTATAAATTGAAGAATGAACGAAAACAAAAAAGAAGAATTTGTATGAAGCATTTATATAAACGACCTGTAGTAGAATTTAGTGTCATTAATATTTCAAATCCTAAAGAATTAAAGAAAGCTATGCATGTTATATGCTTATTAATAGAGATATCAATGTTAAATCATTTTTTGATGAGATTTACTGACACTGTAATAGTAAACTTGATATCTGCCGAGGTAGGGTAAAATACGAATTCACGACAGCGGAAAAAGGAGTGTCTTAATTCTAGACTCCAATAAAAAATAGTCAATCTTGTTACTTTTTGAACCAATCCAAACTGTAAAGAACTACGAAACATTAAAATGAGTAGAAGTAAAACAATATATATACATATTTTTTATAGCTTCACGCTTTTTTATCCCGCACATAGCAGGGTAGGCAGAGGAAACTGCAAGAACCATAGGAACCTAGTGTAAAGGTACTCCGTCGTTAGTCGCTGCTTTCTCCGTCCCCGCTTTCCGCCTTTTTCTTTCCAGGCATTGCGTGTTGAGTGGCGGAAGTCAACGCCGCGCTTTGCCTAGTTGCCAGAGCGAAGAAAATGGAAATAGAAAAATCCATCTTCCCCGATTGGGAATCGAACCCAGAAACCGTCGCGTTACAGACAGACTTTACGCCTCTGCGCCACGACAGTCCTCATTATCAATATTTATTTATACTATCTTAATTTTTAAATTGTTTCTTTTACAGATGTAGAAACTTATCTGAGTATATGAAGATAGCTGAAAAAGTTAAGGAGTTCTTTCACAACGAAGGCATCCACTCTACGACAATACAACCCGAGTTCGTTGAATTACCGTTGGATGGCAATGAGGTATTTATGTCGTTATTTAATTTATTTATATCTATATTTAGTTGTTTTTTTTTTATTTAGAATTAATATCCATATTGATATATTATTATTTTATATATTTTTTTGAGATTTAGTTTTTGATTGTGTTATATTTTGTTGTGTTCACTTTTTAAAGTATTTGTTGATTTTTAAATATCATTTCGTATCGTTTTATTGTATAATATTGTATATAAATATTGATAGATATGTGATGTCATCGAGTATATAATGAAATAGCTTTTATGATATGATTAATATATAAGACCATTACATTGAATCTATCTTTTGGTCATATCTAAAAGTAAGAGGACGACATATCTGTATTGTTGTTTATTATTATGGGTTCAAATCCCACGCGAAGGATGTCTATACAAAATAGTATATATTTATGAAATTGAACAAAATACGTGCAAGATAAATATTAAAACAGTTTACGAGAAATTCTAACTACTTACTTGATACTTAAAGAAAACATTAAAAAATTCTAAGTTAAAAAAGTTAAGTTCTCACAAGCCTAAGCTATCGACTAATTGTAAGTTAGATTAAGAACGTTAAGCTTGAACGTGAAACAAAACTGCTACGCTAAATTTTTTATATGTTTTCTATATAGACATCACTTACAGAGCGCTTACACAGTTCGCAACAGGGCACGGGTTCCAATCCCGCGGCGTTAATTTTTTTTATATAGTTCTTAAGTATTTTTTCTATTCTCAGTAAATTACCATTTTAAAAATCATAAAAATGAGAGTGATTGATACATATATATATCAAAACTACTTATAGAACAAAATATTTCGAGGCCATATACAAAAAACTATTTAATAATTATTAATAGTTTAGGTACAGCATCATTTTTTCCATTTCACGACGAATGATGTACCACAAAAATACTATTAAACTTTGTCAATCTGTAACCTTTCATTCAAAAGAATAACCAAAAGAAAAAGAGATATATCTCTGTCCCGCTCTGACGGTACAGTGTACGCTTACGTAATACTTGACAAATGGCGTTTTATTTTCGAACAATAATTTAATTATTTATTTTTTTTTTATATTTGAAAATTTTACTTCTTTTATAATTTTACCAACTTTATAAAGGCTACTTAATACTATGCTTGAAATTAAGGTTGTCATTACATCCACACCTGTATATACATATGTCTAATCAGATAATAAGCGGCGGCGCGGCAGAGGCTCCCTGCGCGCTGCACTGTCCGCCCAACGACCTCTGCCACAACGCGACGTGCTGCGGCCCCAACCAGCAAGTACGTACACGTGCATACCAATTTGCCTAATATCTATATGTATTTAGAGACTAATATCCTATATATCCCCTATGTTATTTATCCCCTTCTAGTTTCGTAACGCGCAAGAGATTGAGAAGATTTTTTTATATAAGTAAGTTATTATTAGTATTGTGTTAGTTTCTGTTAGTTTCTGTATATACTGTTTTTTGTTGTGTATTTGTTCTTAAACAAAAAAAAGATAAAAGCTATATTTCGTAACGCTTTCTTCGATTCTGTAAAATTGTACATAAATAACAAGTGGTGGTACAAGTGGTTATGACCTCTATATTGGTAAAAGAGAAGATCACTTTTTTTTAAAATTGTTTAAATTTATTATATATATATATATATATATATATATATATATATATATATATATATATATATATATATATATATATATATATATATATATATATATATATATATATATATATATATATATATATATATATATATATATATATATATATATATATATATATATATTTATTTTAAATATACAAATATTTCCGTAATATTATATTTTTATTTTATGTATTTTTTTTGAGAGACAGTTTTTTTTTCTTTATAATATTACGGCCTTATTCATAAAAAAATCTTATAGAACGTTTTAAGTATACTTTAGTTAACACGCTCTTTAGGCTTATAGAACGTTTGATAAATGTTTGTATTCATAAACGCTCTATAAGGCTATAACTAAAATGTCACTAATTTGATTTATACGTTCACAATGTTGCCACTATACTGAAGTCGGTCGACTTGTTGCCGAAAATACCAGTAAATCCACAGATGATAAGTGAAAAACGCATTGACATAGTATGACCACAGATAATGTTACGTACAAAAATATATTGTTGGATCTGGCTTGACATTTACCGGCTTCATTTACGTCGTTGTTATCACAAAAACACGAATGTTTATTTTATAAACTTACTTAATTTTTAAAAAATTAAGTCATAAGAAGTAAAACTACAAAGAATTGAAAATTGTTTAGACGTGGACAAGTATTACCTATGTCCTGTGCACCTTTCTTATGTAGAATTTATTATTAATAAACTTGTTAATAACTAAATATAGTTAATAAATATCGAACAAAATGTCACTTTTTATATTGTTTTGTTTACGAAACTGAAATTGACACTCTTGATGACAAGCGACTCGACGACGTCATATAATCAGCTGTTATATGAATCGGCCATCTTTGGACGTTAAAACACTCTTATAGTAGGGTTCTCGGTTCTATAACTTTATGATAGGTTTATAGAACTAATTGGCACTAAAATGCTCTTATGAATAACGTTTTTTGCCAACTGTACTATATCGAGTCTTTAAGCGTGCTATAACTTTTTATGAATAAGGCCGTTAGTGTTTATTTATATTGTGTTTTTGTTGTGTACACTCTACAAAGTATTTGTTGATTATTTTTGTCTATATGTACAATATATTTTTAAATAATTAATTAAATTAAATCCTAGATTTTATTTTTATTTCATTAAAATTTCTATATAGTAATATTAAAATAGTAGTTTAGTTTCATACTTTCATAGTCGCTTAGAATTTTGAATACTCGTTATAATGTTTTACTTAAAAAGTTAAAATTATAAGTTCATATATTTATTTTATGACCAAGTATAAACATACGTAAAGACTAAAAAAAGATATGACAACATTGTCATATCTTTGTTTAAGTCTACATATTTTATTTCTATTTTAAGAGAAAATGTTTATTATATATCTACTATGTCATTTTTGTTTATTTAAAAAAAAAAACCATAGTCAGTTCCTTGTTAGTTGTATTTTTATATATTTATCTATTTAACTATTTTAATATATTTTTATATGTATATTTATATTTCATAACAATAAACCAACGCAGGGTAATAAAAAATATACATACGTCATAGTTGCATATGTTTGCTATATTATATGAATAGGAGGAAATATCGAGACAAATATAGAAAGACTAAAAAAACATATAGTACCTAGATCAAATTTTTAATTGCAGTTTTTCAGTTTAGACACGATAAGGGTTCGATAATATTTTTCAAGGAAATCCAACTTGACGAGGCCAACAAACACCTACCTCAGACAGTTCGACCGTCTTTTTGAAGAGTTTTAAATAAATCTAGCGATGTTTAGAAATTATTTAATGTTTTTGTACAAAATAAATGTGATATTTACATAAATATTTTGAAATAAGATGTTTTCAAGATGTCGATTGTACAAATCATGATTAGTTTAATGTCTCAGTATGCCACAGTATATTTGTTGTAACATTATGTATAAATATATTGAAAATAAAGCATATATATATGTTTATGGTTTCTTTTTCTATTTTACACATTACTGAAGGCACTACACAATGTGAAATATATGAAAGTTAATCGATATAAATCGAATACACGACTTAATTTCTTCTTAAATATAAATAGATAAGATATCGATACGATTTTTAATTATAATTATAAATAAATTACAAAATATACTTCAGACAGATACTAAATTAACTTACGATTACATTGGAACACCACTAGTCGGTCTGATAACGTATCTTTCAAACATTGCTTTTAACAGACTATTTATAATTTATATTACTTATAGATGTAGATAATTATTATTTTTATTTATTTTTTTCCCTCTTGATACGCAAACTATTTATTATTACTAACTAAATAAACATTATATGTTTATATTATTTTATATTTTTAATTATTTTGTGCATTCGATATGATATCTGTGTATTTTTATAATCTGTATTTCTATAATAATAAACATAACAAAAATATTACGTGAACACTCGTGTTACTTAAATATAATTAATAATTAATAGTTTTCTAGAAACTTTCACTGAAAGTTATGGAACATGTTTTACGACACGAAAATTAATAGCTTAATAGAATTTTAAATAAGGTACTTTATTTAACTATTAAAGCTCAACCTTTCGAATAACTATTTGTGGAAGCTCATACATTTTTTATGACCAATTCACTCGAAATTGCCTTTTATGAAATTTCTCGATGAAGACTATAACAATTATATTTGCATTGACATAATAACTCAATTTCAAAAGTAGGGGAAGGTTGCTATCATTGGACCACTTAACTTTGTGACATCATATCTCATAAAATATCACCTACAAATTAAGACAATTAATGGAATTTGATGCTTTTTTATGTAAATTATTGATATATAAATTATTGGCAATGAAAGTTGAGAGGCTTTAGAGCTATACTAATATAACTTTTCAATGACGAGTTGCTTTCTTTGGACCACCGTCACCTTGAATGGACCACTAAGTTGCTATCATTGGACTTTGAAACATCTGTATTAATGGTCCAATGAAGGTGACTCAAATAAAGCACTAAATAAGAATTACTTCTTTGTTGTACTGCTAATATACATATGTGACTAAGAGAGTTGACGAAATGTCAACTAAGAGAGTTGACGAAAACTTATATCTGGATGGTGTTTTATCTATGCATATTACTATTTTTCCAGGAACTTCTTTGGTTTTATTAAAACGATGTTTAATTTTATTTTTCTCAGCTAATTCGAAGGCAAGCTCTCTGACATCTTTAGGAGTAATAGCAAAAAAAGAATTGTCCATTTCAACAATGTGATTGCTAAATACAGTTTCCAAAGCCTCTGGAAGATCTACTTTTGATTCCACTATTTGAATTTCTTTGACAGTTTTTTTTTTATTTTTCCCATCTAATCGTCTTTTAAATGTGACTTTTATAACTCCATACATTCGACTTGCGTCATATAATTCAATTTTTTAAAGATTCTATAGTGAGTTGCATACTAGTAACTCCTAATTTAACAGTTTCCTAATTTAATAATAATATTTAATATTCTTTCCCTATGCTGTCGGCATAGGGAAAGAATATTTAAATATAATCCAGTTCTGGAATATATAAATATAATCCAATTGTAACTAAAAGGTAGGTATCTATCTAAATGCGGTACTAAAATATTCAATTTACAATATAAAACTCATTATTTATTAACATTGATATTAGTTTCTTTGATTGGACCGGTCCAATGATAGCGTCACCATTCAGGTCCATTGATGGCAACTAGGCATATAAACAGAACGAAAGCAATTATTAAAAAACGCGCAAAATTAAGTAAAAAGCTTAGTCGTATTTGTAAGCGCAGATAAATTTACTATTCAGATTTAACACAATCATTAAACATTAATTAAAACGATGTGACTTACACAAGTTTGTTGATGACGCGGTTATTACATCACGGTCACCACTAACACAAGTACACACCTCACTGCTTACCTCGCTTTGCGAGCGCACAGAGGTTTGGTGGGTAGGTATGGGGATTGGTACTGTTGCCTAGCAAGGTATCAAACTTGTTGTGACATGTATAGTTTTTGAAAAAAATAAGTGGTCCAATCAAAAAGCCGGTCCAATGATCGCAACCTTCACCTATATATGGATAAAAAATAAGAATAACAACTTAACACTAATATTTGTGTTGTACACCATTTTTTTATGTTAACGTTATTATATGAAAGGTGATTATTTACTAATTCCTTTATTAATATTTATTAGCGAGTAGTAATTAATAAAATATTTCTCATTTAGATTCGTCATTTCATTTTAATATAAATTTTTTTCAATAGTATTTTGCAAAAAAAACATATTTTTGGAAGTAATTACGTTATCGAACTCTACTTAGTCGTTATATTGAATCTTGCCATAGTAAAAAGTGCACTTAGACTCAAAGAATAATCTTAAAATAAATAATGAATAAAGTAAAATTCCATAAATTTTTGCTGTACAGAGTTCACTAGGTACATTTGTCGCATAACATTGTTATATCATAGTTATATTGTTATTTTATTACTAAATTTAAATTATTAATCGATATTTTCAGAAGCAAAACACACCCTCGCCGACTGTCACACCGTACATGTGTCGGCAAAGGAACATGGGTTCGAGGACGGAGTCGATGCATTCTAACATTGGCGCGAACACACAAGGAAGTAGCAATACAACAAGGAATTTAGATGCGTTAGAATGCGGGTGAGACGCTTAATTTTTATTATAAATATTATTAATTTGTAATTATGTGTTTTTTTTTACTTAATTTCTTTGCGGATTGCAAATTATTCTCTCTTTGCTAAGTCTCCTAGTCTTGGCACTTCAACAGTTTACAGTCATATGTATGTATAAATATATATATATATATATATATATATATATATATATATATATATATATATATATATATATATATATATATATATATATATATATATATATATATATATATATATATATATATATATATATATATATATTTGTTTATAATTATAATAGATACTAGAATATTTCCAAGAAAAATAAGATTTTTTTGACATTTGTTTGAATTATATCGCCATCGTGTATAATATTTTAAAGAGACAAATAAATATGTAAGGCTAAAAATACTTAACGAAAACGTATGAAAACTGAGGCTTCTTTTCTTCTAGTTTTAGTCTTCGTAATAATCTTCGCAAGACGGTGTGGGTTCAAATTCCGTTGCGTTCAAATTTTTATATGTTTTCTTTAAATATTTTTCCTCAGTTTGGATTACTATGATAAAAATCCCAAAAATATATAAAAGCTGTTTATTTTTAATATATTAATTATTTTCTTATATATTATGTTTATGGCCCATATATTTGTAGGTCTCTCCTCCCCTCCCCGATGCTAGACGGTCGCCTCGCGGTGTGACAGGCGGCCGCATAGGACACACTACACATTAGCTGTGAAATGGAAGCTAACACATATATATAGGTAAAATAAATAATTAAATGAATATATTATAAATGATAATAAATAAAATTTGATTATTAATCTATGATTTATTTTATTTCTTTTTTTATTATTATTATTATTATCGAGATTGTTTTTCAGTAATTTTGCTTTGCAGTGATTATTGTTTGGAACGCCTTTGTATTATTACTACTATTAATTGGTTGTATATAACTTTTTTGATCGTTTATCTAAATTGTGATTTAGGATTGAATATTTTGTATTTAATCTATTTTTTTATGAAAGTATTTTTATTTGTAATTCTATTCTCTTATAAAATGTTTTATTTTGGCATTTTATCGTTATTAAAAAATATATGATATAATAATAAAATATAAATAAAATTTGACACCGATGTGTTCTCAGATATAAGAATTTCACAGCCAATGTGTTTTGTGTAATGACTGGTCGCCTATAGCGGCCGCCATTTTATATATTTTTTGTTATAAAACATTTTTTTTTAATTGAAAAATGTTTTATAAACTCGTTTAGAATTTATTGGTATACTTCTCGTATACTTAATAATACTTAGTGTAATAATAAATAATATACTTGTAGTGATAACTAATAGTAGAACCGTTTGACACGTTTAATGATAAAAAGCTTAAAAAGCTTATGGTAAAAAAAGGCTTTCAAACTTCATTTTTACTAAGCAGTTTCACTAAACATAGAAACGTGTATGTGCTATTTTGTTTTACAATGTTATGTATATTTATTTTGTTTATATATACCAATAATGTATTTATATAAAAATGTAAGATTTAAAGTCAGAAATGGTCGTTAGAAATATTTAAAATTATTTAATGCAGTTCACTTGATTTATTTTCCTTTTTATATAATAATCTTTTAACCGATATATTCTTTGAGTATTTGTATGATAATAAATTGGTCTATTTAGTTTCACCCTTAACACTTCGTAAAACACAAAAAGTACAATTTGAATGGTGTATGTTCAAAACAAAACAACACAGTAACATTTTCATAAAAGTATTATATGTTAATTTAATTTTTAATATTTACTAAAATTTGTCAAGGAAAAAGAAAAACAATATTTAACTCAAAAAGAATAATAATACTTATATAAAATCATAACGTTTGTGTGTTTGTCACTCTTATTTCGTTTAGGACGACGGTGTTATAATACATACATATATTTAATAACTTGCACAAGAGTTGTACCTATATAATAGCATAAATTTAATAAAATGCACGTTATAATATAAAAATAAAGAAAATTAAAATGTAAACATCAAATGAAATCATAATAACGATATAATTTTATATAAATTTCATGTAAATCAAATAATATATATATTTAAATTAATTACACAATTTATGAACAATGTCATTTTTTTTAATTGTTAAAAAGACCACAATCTGAATGCCAAATTTACGAAATATTTAAAAATCATAGTAAAAACAGTATTATATTAAAGTAAAATCAATTTGCACCTCTAAGTTGTTTTAAAATATAAATTTGTATAATTTAAATTTGATCATAAAATAACCATATAATTTAATAATAAATGTAATAAAAATAAACGTGACTCATAATCGTTAAATATATCGATAAATAATTTAAAATAAGAATATTTTTAATCTATCCTTGGCTCAACAAAAATAGCAACCAAATTCAACCAAAGAGAACAATAATATCGATATTGTTAGAAAAAGCAAATGAAATATCGATTTTATTAAATGTTCTTGTTGGATTATTAGTTTTAGCAATCACACCAAATATAGGGTGCATTTTCGTGACACGAAGTCATGTAATTTAGATTTTCTTAACAATGTGATGATGATAGTTTAAGTGAAGTTGTAATAATTAAGACAAGCGGGTTATTTTGCAATAAGCATTTACGTAATAATTCATAAAATGTTTAATCCTTTTATATACAGTAGTATCGATATATTGCAATAAATAGTTTTTTTTTTTGTTGTTTTTATTGAATTTGATGCTAAAAACAATTGTTGAATACTATCAACATAGTATCGTAAAACGATTTACGAAATCGACATATTTGATAGTTATAATGTTTAGTAGATAATTGTAATTAAGGAATTATTCTTTAATAGAAAAAATAATCTGTCCGTAGATAGAGACATTTACACAAAAAGTTATTTGTGTTTTGCGTAATATATATATATATATATATATATATATATATATATATATATATATATATATATATATATATATATATATATATATATATATATATATATAAGTGTGTGTCGACAAAGTGGTCCTCAATATGGATCAAATGAATGTATGTAATATGTATAATGAATTGTAAGGAGGCTTTTACATTTTATTCAATAACAAGTAAATAATGGATTTAAATTCAAAATTTGCTCTAATTATTTTGCGAGTAGAAATAATCTTATATAAAATATCCCTACACATCTTTGTATAAATAAAAACAAATAAAAATTCAAATTAAAACTTTAGGCCTACATTCAAAAGTTCTTTGTAATACGTCATTATTACTTTTAGCTCAAATGAATCTAACATCATGTTCAATATTAAACATATGTAAGGCTTATTTATAATTTACATCATATAAATATAATGATTCTTTTATTTTAAATATTTTATCAGTTTTTTTTACACTTTAAATGGCTTAATAATATTTTAAGTTATAGATTATAGTTATTTTAATGCTAGTAATTTTGTTTAACACATATTGTTAATTTCAACATATTATATGTGAACTTATAGAATATCGTTAGAAGGAGATATCTTAAGATTAAGTTTTGAGAAAATTTTTCTATTCAGAGCACACAGGTTTACAAAATTGTTCTACCTTTGAAAAATATATAGATTGTTAGCTTTCACAGCAATAATATTTAAAAATTTCTTTTTGTCATTTTGTATACTTACACTGATTTTAATGTAACTTGTAAAATAACTTGGCATAACCAAAATCTTGCCAAAACTTCCATCCAATAACCCAATGAAAATTGAAGGCATTTTCTTATGATTTAAGTAATTTTATAGCTATATTATAAAATGTCGTAAACTTATTTAAATATTTAAGTTTGTTATTGATAGAGTATCCTGTCGCGTGACGTCAGTCATTGCTCAATATGCAAAATGTTTGTACCTCTGTTTATATTTATGTACAAATTGTTAGTTTTTTATTTGTTTAATGATATTTTAATTTCTAAACTACCCTCACAAAATTAACCTTACCCAAATCGATTTGAGTATAATCGTACTCAGTGAAAATCGATTTGTCAGTAATTGTTATTGACAAATCGATTTTCGTTGAGTAAGATTACTTTCTATATCGATTTTTATATTGAATATCAATAAGCAGATAAAGATGTTTGACTTACAACTTACTTTTTTATAAGTATATATGAGCAAATGTTGATCTTGGGATGAATGTAAGTACAATTGTGAAAATGTATTTTCACGATTATTAAAAATAAAAATATATAATAAAATAAAACAATGTTTTATTTTCTACCTTTTATATCATCTGCTCTGGTAAATGATTAACAAAACTATAGTAATATCTAGTACACACAGTGTAAATATATACTACTTTATTCTAAATTCAAACACCACTCAGAAAATAGCTAAATATAATCTGTTTTGCTAATTTTTACTAATATATATGTAACAAGGAATAATTAATGTACTCAAGAGGTATTTCACGTGAAAAAATAAGAATATATTATCATATACGTCTTTTTATCGATATAGAAATGCCGATGGTGTCCTCACGGGAATCAATCGTGTATCCCCCATAGTATTATGCACAACATAATATTCCCGTCCATTTATAATTCTTTTCTCGGAATCCTCCAATTTGTATTTAGTTCTTCCAAACAAGGAGTCGTAGGGCGGCGGTCGACTGTCATCGTATTTTATGCGAGTCATTTTATTCCTTTGTTTTTTATTTTTAGTCTTACTCGACTTAGTTGGAACCTCGTTAATAAGCTTTTTGTTCAAGTAACGTTTGTAGGAGATCTATAAAAGTCAGAACAGTTGATTATTTTGTCTTTCTCATAGAATATGGATTTAATTTTGGATGAATTTAGTAATAATTATGTAGTTGCACTTTTATTATTGTAAAGTCAAAATTATTAATATATTATACTAACAAACTAGATTTAAACTACAAAGTAAATAGCTTCATACAATATCCTTCATATAGCAAGAGGAAACCAACCAACAAAGATCGGTCTTTGCCCAATTTTCAACACATTGCACATTAAGAGGAAAAACTCAAAACCGCGTTTTGTCTTATTACCACAGCCAAAAAAATGATTCCCTCGAATGGTAATCGAACCCTTAAATCATCAGATAAGACAATTTGCTATCTAATTCTATTTTGAGTTAAATAATAAAAAAATAAAATTAATTAAATAGGTAAAATTGCTTATTAATTCCTACCTCCCCTATAAAAACAGCTATAGCCGCGGCCAAACCCATAACCATTATCATGTAAGTCATCAACAGATCAGTATTTCTGAGCTGCCGGTCCTTGGACTGAAGATCGAGTGGGCATATTTTAGTGCTAGGCAAATCTCTCCGTTCCAAGAACTTGACTATACCAGATTGTATTAAATAGGAAAGTCTGAAAGTATAAATAGATAAAATAAATCTGGTACTAATCAATCTACTATCTAGTAATAGTCATTTTCAAGTAATTTTTCATTCTAGTTGAAAGTACACGCGCCGTATCGAATTATAGATTCAATTAATTATAATGTCACAATTGCGATGCTGGTAGCGATTGTAAAGCTATTTATGCTCTAATGGAAATAGATTTAGAAATATAAAATGAAATAATTGACACCTAAACAATACCTAAGTTACAGTTAATTGTTCGGTACATACGATAACTTATATATTTTTATTTGAACTTGTGCCTATCTTGAACTGTCAAATTGCTTTGTTCACTAAGATTATATATGGAAATTCTTATCAAACTGATATTATTATACAACATTATACTTATATTGTTGGTTATAGAGATGTTAACATATATTTACGGTATGTAACCACGATCTACCACCGCAAGTATCGTACTCTTTCAAGATAATGAAATCTACATAATTTCGAAAAAAATTAAGACAAGCACCAATAACATAAAATCTTTATATATATTTATATATATTTTCGAGGCATTGCGTGTTGAGTGGCGGAACTCAACGCCGCGTTTTAGCCTAGGTGCCAGAACGAAGAAAATGGAAATGAAAAAATCCATCATCCCCGATTGGGAATCGAACCTACAAACCATCGTGTTAATAGCCAGACGCTGCGCCACAACGGTCCACATAGTATCTACATTTTACACAAATATAAATATAGGACCGTCGTGGCGCAGAGGCGCAACGTCTGCCTGTAACGCAGCTAACGCGACGGTTTCTGGGTTCGATCCCCAGTCGGGGAAGATGGATTTTTCTATTTCCATTTTCTTCGCTCTGGCAATTAAGGCAAAGCGCGGCGTTGAGTTCCGCCACTCAACACGCAATGCCTCGAAAACGGCGGAAAGTGGGGACGGAGTAAGCAGGGACTAAGTAACGGAGTGTCTTAACACTAGGTTCGTATGGTTCCTGCAGTTCCCTCTGCCTACCCCGCCATGTGCGGGATAAAGCGTGAAGCTAGAAAAAAAAAAAAAAAAAAAAAAAAAAAAAAAAAAAAAAAAATATTAACTTACACAGTATCAAACAATATTTTCAAAGTACTGTTTCTGGGATACGCGAAGGCTCTCCGTTTCCTCATAAAAGCGTTAGGAGCAACAACGTAAGTACATCTATCGGTTTCCGCCACGCCTTCCTTGGTCTTTCTTAAGTAATCATTGTACATAAGATTGTCTATGGCATCTTGTTCTTTAACCAACACAGCACCTCCGGTTACAGATGGTAGGAAATCCTCGTTATACTTTATTGTGCGAAACCTAGCGCGACCGTTTGCTACCATTCGACTGAGGTAGTATAAATCATCTTCTGGCTGTATTTTGAAATGGTTATATTAGTTCAGTTTTATATCAATAGACGCATAATGTGAATAAAAAGATCGTTTTGTACATGTATTGTTCAATAAAGTTATTTAATATAGTAACAAAGTCAATAAGAGCTTTTGCTTTTAGCGAATTTATAAAGCATATAAGATTATATTTAAGTTTATTTTTATCGTGTGTTTAAAGTTTTTGACTCGTCATCAAACCTAATAAAACGATTTCAAACATAAAATGTAGTTGCATAAAGTTAACGTAAATCTAAACAACTTGTAAATAGACAAAAAGAACAATTTACTTACACTCTTGATAGTATTTTGCACTGCGCCTCCCTCAGTTGCAACCCAGCGGTAATTTTTCTTATACAAATCAATAGGATTTTCAATGTCCAGTGTAAATTTAGACAATGTCAGAAAAGCGGTGAGGTTAGCCGTGTAAAACGCAGACAGTAGTATGACGAATAACCACCACGTCGCGAATAGTACACGTGTTGTGTCTACAATTAAAGTTATATTAGAAAGCTATATTATATATCTTTCAAAACTTTTCGAAATATCATTACATATGATTTCATATTTAAAAAAAACATAAAAAATTGAAAGAAGCGAGACTCGAACCCGCGCCCTCTTGCGAACCGTGTAAGCGCTCTCACCACTGAGCCATGCGTTCTTCATCACGCTGTATCGAAATTCTTATATGCTTTATACAAGTTATTTCGTTGTTAGCATCTTTGTAGGGAGACTTTTACAAATTTCCGCTACCCAAAGAATGGTCTTTGAGTGGTTTGTAATGGTACAAAAAACAATCGTTTGGCAAAAGAGAATGCTATTTTTATTAAATATTTTTATGTTTAACCACGGTTCGCAAGAGGGCGCGGGTTCGAGTCCCGCTGCGTTCAAATTTTTATATGTTTTCTTTAAGTATTTTTTCTATCTTCAGTGTGGATTAACACTTTATAAACCATAAAAATATTTATATGAATTCATGTTTAATTTATTTCTTAGGGTTCCGTATATCAAAAGCAAATGTCAACTTTGTTGTCTGTCGGTCTCTTTGTCTGTTTGTCTGTATAGACCTCAGTTGACGTGGAGGTAGATATTATTTTGAAATACATTACCGACATTACAATGACATTACTTACCTACTACTATTACTTTACTTTACCTTACCTAGTATCTATATATTTTTATTGCACGCAAAAAATAAATTGAGAAATATAAAAAAAAATCGGTTTTCAAAGGTGGACTTAATTTTAAAAGAAATCTCTTCCAACCAACCAGAGAAAATGGATAAGTGTCTAACAACGGGAATGTGCAAATGGAATTGCATAAAATATATAAGACAAAAAAAGAAATATAAATATTTAAATGCATATATATATATATATATATATATATATATATATATATATATATATATATATATATATATATATAATATATATATATATATATATATATATATATATATATATATATATATATATATATATATATATATATATATATATATATATATATATATATATATATATATATATATATATATATATATATACATAGTCTAAGCACATATATATAATGTAATTTCAGTTAAAAAATATAGTATAAAAACAAAAATCCGATAAAACCATTCATATGTTTTTACATTACTCCGATAAGTTGGGCGGCCCTATGTGATAAATGACTGGTCACCATTAACGATACCATCGCGCTGTTCGAACTATTATGCACGAACTAAATATTTCTTTAATTTTACGTACAAATATTATTTAACGTTTTTAATTACATATGTATGCTAATTACTACAAAAAACAGTAGCTTTTAAATCTACACCCCGTTTTCGATGATTAATTAAACCTAAAGGTTTTTCTTTCCCAGTATTGTAAATTTATGAAATTTATATAAGATATGACACGGTATAAAACAAAGCCGTATTCTAATAATTCGTCTACACTTATTGTTAGATATTTCCATAACTGCAACCGAACTTAAAGCGTTGCAAACTATAAATAATTACGCTAATCCCGCTTTTAATTTTTATATTTATGTTATATAAAATATATTGTATATAAATGTATATATTTATTCCACCATTAAAATGAATATATAAAAATTAAATGCAACAGTAGGGAAAAATCAATTCGGTTTAGAAAAGACAGTGGACATGGTGAAAGACGACTGTTCCTTGCATCGCCTTATATCGCCGTTGTCGCTCTATTCTCTATAAAGCGTAAAACTATGTTTACCTTAAGTACGATACGTAAAAAAAACAATAATAATTAGCGGCGTTAAGATCCATTACTTAACTCTAGTTTCTCGAATTCAAACCGAAATACATCATAACCATATAGGTATATAGATACCTACATCATAACCATAACTTACTAGCTTCCGGTGACAACGTGGTTCCTTGTTTAATGAAAGCTCCATACACAAACCAAACGCTCGGGGACAGTGATATGTGATATTCATTGTCGTTCACAAGTTTGGCCCTCAGCCAAGTCAGAAAAGTGATACAAGGGCCGTAACAAAGGACCGCCGCGAGTATTAAGTACCTGTTTTTTAATAATTAAATTAGTAACTTTTTTTATAACGGAGAAAGCAGGGACTGAGCAATGGAGTGCCTTAACATTAGGTTCCTATGGCCCCTGCATATCCCTCAGCCTACCCTGCCATGTGCGTGTTAGGCGTTTTATAAAAAATTAAACTTATGCCATAAATAGTTTGGTTTTAGTCCTTCTTCTTACCAGACGTAAGTAGCAAAAGGTGCTAAGAGACCAGATCCCGCCGCTGACTCCTTGGGACGTTTCAGCATCATCATCCACACACCCTCGTCCAGATCATTGGAGAATGTCACCAATTTATTGTACTTAACGAGCATTGGCAAGAATGCTGCAGCCATGTCTGCTTTCTTGGAACATAATTATCAAATTAATTAATCAAAATGTAATTTTTTATATGATTTTATGAATACAACGATCTGAGGATGAATTATGAATGGTGGTTTAGAGTTAGCTTATATGCGGTTGAAGTAGGAGCGAGAGGTATAACAGCGAAATATCTCTATAGTTTACTAAAAGATCTCGCTAGGTTGATAAATCCAATTAAAAAAATATTTTAAATTTATTCAAAGAACACATAAAAATATTGAACGCAGCGGGATTTGAAACTGTGCAAATGTTTTGACCACTAAGCCATGGGTTAAAATTTCAGTACTTTAAAAATCATAAAAATCTAAATTGTCTAGGACTAACTTACACTGCTATTGACAAGATTGATCACAGACTCCTCGGGCTTCTTCCCCGTTCCCATTTCGATATTCTTCTCCGGTAAAACAATTTCGAAAGTGAAATTGAATCTTTGTTGTAGAATGTCAACGATAATGAATGCAACTCCACGTCCAACAATAGTGCCATTTTCCAGCTTTTCCGTCCAACTTAATGGATAATTCTATTTAATATACAAATAATATATAATATACAATTAATATAACTTTAGGTTTTTTAAATTTATTTATATTAAATGTTTCGTCATTATATGAAATCAAATCGTACTTCTTACTACAATAAGTGTAAAATGTATATACTTCCCTACTTAATAAACTTATATAGATAGATAATTAAAATTAAAATTTACTTAAATGTAAAAGGAGTCAAAATTGTCTTAGTTCGATTTCCTGTTAGAAATTGAATAAACTAATAAATTTCTTCGTTCTGGCTCTTACCAGAAAACAATGGCGGTGTTGGATTTCAAAAAGCGAGGAAAAGAGTGTTTTGCACTAGGTTCCCTCTAAGTACTACATATGTACGTTATCACGCATAAGTATACATATGCGTGATAACGTAAAGCTACCGAGTGAAACAAACAAAATATGTACAAAATAACAACCAATTAACTTACATTTAAAGTTGCTATTTTTAGATGTTTGCCATTAACTTCGTCCTTTAAAACCTGTATTTCCTCCTGCCTGGCTGTCAGTTGAGTATCTATATACACATAAAGAGCAAATTAATTTACAACTAAGTTCTCTCCATAAGTAGTAAGAATATATAGATGAATATTAACATAGAAAATAAGCTATATGTTGGGTGCGAGAAACATAAAATCATAAATAACGTGCATTTTTAACATATAAGAAATATTTCCCAAAAGCTAAGAAATCATAAATGACTGTGAACACAAAACAATATATATTTTAGCTTCAGTTGTAATCAAAAAAACATATAAAAGTGCATTTTTAACATATATAAGTATTACCCAAAAGCGGATTATCAAATACATTGTCACAAAAGCTAGCATTGCATATCGTTGCCAGTATTAGTTCTACACCTGCCATGGCATGGTGGTACCACCACGGTATACGGGCGAATACCTTAGTGACAATGTTGAATCACCGTGTCAACGTAGATGCGCCTCGATCGTGTGGCTAATGTATATTAGAATAGTATTGATAAGTTTATTTGCTTTTAATTTTCTTTTTTTATAGATTTTCTATGTCTATTAAATGTATGTGTTTTTGTAATACGTGTTTAGATTGTTGTTCATGTGAAGATATTGTATTTAAATTATATGGCTGTTCAGCGAATTTAAAATATTAGTATTTATGTTTTAAAAGTCTATAATTCATTCCATTTTCTTCGCTCTGGCAAACTAGGCAAAGCGCGGCGTTGAGTTCCGCCACTCAACACGCAACGGAGTGTCTTAACACTAGGTTCACATGGTCCCTGCAGTTGCCTCTACCCTGCCATGTGCGGGATAAAGCGTGAAGCTAAAAAACAAAGCCTATAAAAATTTTAAATAATATTTGACTAACTTAACTTTCTATATTTACCCATGCATTGCTTGAAACTTGCAAGGTTGGCAAGGTGCATGTATAAAACATTTTTATGTAGCATTTTTCGAACTTTAAATGTAACTTTTCAATAGGATTAATCGCATACTTTTGACTGTTCGAAAAATATATTTATAGTAAACGGAGGATTTCAATAAACGCGACGACTGCCGGCATTTTTATTTGCAATAGTACAAAATCCTGTTTGTTCCATTTATATAATTTCTGGAAATCTCTTTTTAATATCTAAAAATCATATCCTAGCCCTCTTCTACGCTCTAATGATGCAATTTCGTCTGTACGTTGTCTGTCTGTCTTTCAATAACCGAAGAGAGCTTTAGTAATTGTTAATATATGTTGTTAGTTTTAACCGTCGATATCTATTTTGTCTAATTTACATATATATAAAAAATATATATTTTCCAAATACACAAGAACATCCACATAGCGCTGTCTACGTATCTGTCATCAATAATGTTCGATTATTAGGGGTAAGGTCGTCTATGTTATGTAAATTGTTTTCGCTGGCGTGTAAGTAATGCTTGTGCTATAAAATAAATATTTTGATATGGACAAGCCCCGTTGACTTAACTAATAAGGTTGATTGGCTATTTATGTGCCTTTGTTTAAGATTTTAATATAGAAGCTAGAAGGTAGAGCGATTTATTATTTAAATTACCTGTTGTTAATAAAAGTAATATATTTTTTATTTAAAAGATTTAAGCCTTATATTTAATGATGAACGTGATTTTCGTAAAATTGTTTAAATTATTTTTTTTATCTTTTTTTTTTTAGCTTCACGCTGTATCCCGCACATGGGCAGGGTAGGCAGAGGGAACTGCAGGAACCATACGAACCTAGTGTTAAGACACTCCGTTGCTTAGTCCCTGCTTTCTCCGTCCCCGCTTTCCGCCATTTTCGAGGCATTGCGTGTTGAGTGGCGGAACTCAACGCCGCGCTTTACCTAGTTTGCCAGAGCGAAGAAAATGGAAATAGAAAAATCCATCTTCTCCGACTGGGGATCGAACCCAGAAACCGTCGCGTTGCAGGCAGACGTTGCGCCTCTGCGCCACGACAGTCCTTATCTTTTTTTTACCTTTAAATAGGTTGAAAAGTATCAAAGTATGTCTTTAATGATTTAAAAAATAAGTTATAAAATAACAGTATAAAAAAGGTAAGTACCAAGAAAGCCCATTTATCACTATGTAAATATATCGGAAAATTTTACGTCAACATTTCCATGGAATATAATCACAATTACACGTTAATAATTCAATAATCTATATAATTAGTAGAGTACTTTGTAATATATTTTCTTATGCTATCGAGCTTTATAAGTAATTAGTTACATGCAGGCAATTGAAAGTTCATGTAAATACTTATTTATGTATATGTATGATTTTGTGTGTGTGTGTGTGTTTTTTTTTTAATTTATCGTTTTCCTGCAAGTACTTACACTTAGTTTGCGTCATCTCACATTTTATTTCAACTACAGTTAAATGCCTGTTTCATCATGCGATAGTGTGTAATATCCTTTAAGCCTGACTAACCTGGTTACAGCTTTAAATCTCACTTGTAATTCATAATTTATATATTATAATTGTCATACTTATTGGAATATTGGATTATTAGCACGTAACAATTAGTAACTTTTTTTTTAGCTTCACGCTTTTATCCCGCATATTGCAGGGTTGGCAGAGGGAACTGCAGGAACTATATGAACCTAGTGTAAAGACACTCTGTTGCTTAGTTCCTGCTTTCTCCGTCCCCTTTTATCGAGGCATTGCGTGTTAAGTGTAGCAACTATTAACTCTTAAATTAAAAAAAGATTAGAATATTTAAAAACATTATGTGTTAGATTTGTATTGATTAATGTTTCAGTGAATATTTATGTTTTAAAACAAATATTTTATATAAGTGATAATAATTTATATTAAGTAGGAATTATGAAAAATAACGTTAGAACCGACGTTGCGCAATGGCACCACGTCTGACTGCAAACGCTACGGTTATGCCTTCAGTTGCCACTTGCGAGAGTGAAGTTCCTTCTACCTAATCTGGTACAGGCAGAACACAAAAAAGCTGTAAAGACGAATATATCATTGAAGAATTAGGATGAATACATAATTTATTTATTTTCATTTTAATAAAGATGAATATATAATTTTCTATATCATTTTCAATGTGTATCAAAAGGGAGAACAACCACACGTTATATACTATTTTATATCATATAAACTTAAAATCTGTAAATGTACTTAAATATGTTAAATATTTAAGTATCCCAAAATTTTATGAAATTCGTTAATGCATAATCATCATCATCATCAATGTTTGTCATGTAGACTCAACTTACTAAGTATCTTCTAACTTATTTACATAAGAAGAAAGCTTAATCCATAAGAAATGTAACCAAATTAATCATAAACTTTTCCTAAGTATGAGACTTATGCATTTAAATTTATAGTGTGTGTTTTAAGTAATACTTCTTCTCTAAATTTGTTTTATTGTTTTGTTGTCAAAGGGAATTAGTGGTCATTTTATTTCTATCTAAATTTATTTTCTGAAAAATTCAAGCTTTTCGCTTTACTTGAATGTCAATTAACAGAAACAATTTTCATATAGCGAAAAATTTAGAACATCAATATTTGCCAAACACTTACTTTTTTCTCAGAATAGAATTTTTTCTTCATAGCAAATTTGTTATAAATATTTATTTTATTAGGTTATTATTATTAAAATAATGAGAAAAATTAATACAGATCGAAAAAATATAGTTATTTTTGACTTAAACATTAGGTACCTTAAAACGTGTCTAGAAAATATAGCCGTTAGCATGAAACGGAATGTTATTATGTATTACATTTAAAAACACACATTGTCAAACAATATACAAACGTCAAATTTTCTTTTAGTAACCTAAAACTAATGTAATGATAATATTTTTTTTTTGGATAAACCAAAATTAGCAAAATGAGGGAGGTGTTTTTATCAAATTCTGAGAAAACGTTTATCCAGAGAATTGTTTCGGAAGGACATGTAAGCCATTAAAAATAGTTGGTATAT
Source organism: Dione vanillae (assembly GCA_037178615.1). NCBI lineage: Eukaryota > Metazoa > Arthropoda > Insecta > Lepidoptera > Nymphalidae > Dione > Dione vanillae. The sequence continues at coordinate 651,374 of JAZFAU010000162.1, forward strand.
AAAAACTTTGTATCAATTTGGCGCTCAAAAAATATATTTAAATTTCAGCGCTTAGATGGCAGAATTTATAACGAAAGCCGTAAGCTCGATATAAAATTTGGGTCTGAATATGGTAGCTGTATCGTTACTTTGGGGGAAACAAAGTAAGTAGTTCTTTTCTAAATCCAAGCAAAATATAAATTTACAGAAAATGATTTACCTATTTCTATTACAGAATATTATCACAAGTTTCATGTGAAGTTGTACAGCCGAAACAAATACGACCTAATGAAGGTATTCTTTATATAAATGTAGAAATCACTCCAATGGCTGCACCACAATTTGAATTGAACAGACAAACAGACCTCACAGTATACCTTAATAGGCTTTTAGAAAAATGTTACAAAGACTCAAAATGTATTGATCTTGAGTCTTTATGTATAGCAGTTGAAGAAAAGGTATATAAGGAGTAAATAAAATAATATTCAATAATAAATTATCAATTATGTATGTTTGATTATATTCTTGTTTCAATTGTATTTTTAATTTGATTTATAGGTGTGGTCATTAAGAGTTGATGTTAAAGTTTTAAATCATGATGGAAATTTAATAGAGTGTGCAAGTATTGCTACTTTGGCTTCACTAGCACATTTCAAGCGTCCAGATGTGACTCGGAGTGGGGAAAATATAATAATACATACATTAGCAGAAAAAGATCCTATACCCACTGTATTATATCACTATCCAGTGTGCTTGACATTTGCTATATTTAGTAATAAGTAAGTAAATTTAAAAGGTTATTTTTAGCATTAAATTTTATTAGTATTATAGTATTATAAAATTAAAGAATAATTAGTAATAGTATGTTAATAATAATAAATCATTATTAACATACTCTGTGAGCAGTTATTTGTTTTTAATTTATGCTTATTGCCAGTGTAACTATATATTGAATAAGTATCTTAGAATTTAAGAAAGTAATCTTTGTATGTAATATTTGATTAATTGTAATTGTTTTGCTAAAATGCTTTTTATGTTAATATTTCCAGTATTATTATATCAGATCCAAGTTTTATAGAAGAATCTGTATGTACAAGTACAACAGATGAAGGAAATGCCAGTGGTGGCTTACTTGTTATAGGAATGAATCAATACAAAGAACTTTGCCTATTAGATTTAAGCGGAGCAGCCATTTACAACTCAAACATAGTACACAAAGCTATAATAAATGCAGCAGAGAGATGTACACAACTAGTTGAATTAGTTAAGAAGACAATCATTTGTGACGATGCATTAAGGTGAGTTAGACAAAATATATGGAGAGTAATGTTAATTAATATAGTTTTTTGTTTTGCGAATGGGTTTTTTTGATACCATTTTGTAGATTTTTTGTTTTATTTCGTACCTATAAACTAACAAAATGAAACAAAAAAAATATTTTTTACCTGACTATATTACACAAAAGAAATATTAATTGGACCAGTCTGATCAGTCTTGATGTCAATTCTTTCTTCTCAACCTTAAAAGTGTCATCATACACATGGCAATAATAAACATACACAACATAAATGATCAGTTGCTATGTTGTCAAAATTAAAGATAAAACTCATAATTCTATGTCAAGTGCCATATTGTTAGGTATTTAAATTTTATAATATCCTTTCCTTCGTGGTCATTTTTCATATACAGTAGTTAGGAATACATAACAATTAAAAGCTGTTAAATTAACGATTTGCAGCATCTTAAAAATATTCCATTACTGTGTAAGATCTGTTTGCAATTCAACCAGCTTGGATTATTTTTTGTACCAAATGCTAGAGCTCAGAATGCCGCTCGACTCAGTTAATGTAGATAGTGTGATTGAGGTAGATGTTTTGTAAATTAGTTGTCACATTTTAGAATAGCGTATACCTCTGCTTGGAATATCGAAAAGTGTCTTCCTATATTCAATCCTTATTGTCTTACGAGATCCATCTGTTCTCATTCTCAAGCTTCCATTTTTCTATGTTATCCAATTAACCAGTTGTTTCTTGTATTTCCACAGAGAACAGATCTTTCGTGAATCTGGTTGTAAGGTATAGATGTGCATCCCCATAATTGGTATATTGCTCACTAATTCGTTTAGCAGTTGGAACCCATTCTTCAAATGTATTTAAAAACCATGTCAAATTTAACAAGGTCCTAATTTTATACCAGCAGGTCCATTCTTATACCAGCTCTATGTAAAACAATAAGAGTTTGAGCAAACAAGTTGAGAGTTCATTTCCATTGGAGAATTAGTTATTTCAAGTGGCTAGGTCCTTTCTGTTTTCCAGCTGTCCGCTAAAAAAAGTGTAACACTACTCATTTACTTTAATTTAATATTGAAATATAAAAAAAATTAAGACAATAATCATAACAACTACAATGTGTTGCATAATGTATTAGCTAGATTTTTAATTTGTAAAAACGTTTGTACGGATTCCTGTAACAACGTTTAAATCTTGTTACTTTCAAATTTTTACATGTAATTTTAGTTCTTTTGCAGTCATAATAAGTCTAATTTCGAATGAATTATTCTTCTAGGCCTACTTAAAAGATCGACTTGAATTAAAATATCTTCATATTAAATTAACAGTTCAAATTAAATATGTATGTATATTTGCTCATTTTTGCATATTTGCTCATCAAAACTGGGTCGCACGTCTATTTCGACTTCATTACCACTAAATCAGTGTCACGCCTAATAAGGATAAGTATATTGACCGCGTTAGAAACATTACGTTTATACGTGACTTTTTTTTAAATATGTGTCTCGACATCTAGTGTAGTATTAGGTTTAATATACTGTTATGTTTTTATGTTTACTTTTGTTAACTTATTCACTTTTTGGAGATATTAGACCATAAAAATTTCACCGAGCTGTTATCGAACTCGTCTATTGTTGGTGCAACCAAATATTAAATATATGTGGACTGTACAAAAATGTAACTATGCTAAGAAACTGTATATTTTACTAATTATTTGTTCCATTTCATTCATTTCTAGGCAAAAAAGAGCAAAAATCAATTTCGGAGACATCATAACAAGTGATCACATTCAGTCCCTCAGCAAAAAAGACTTAAGCATTTGCCTTAAGAACTACAACGTTAATGAGTTGTCACAAGAGGACAGCGACATGAAAGAGAGCGATGTCGAAGTAGAGATTAGCAAATATGATAGTAAGTATAATTTGATTGAAGTTATGCCATTAATTTTTTTATTTGGGGGAACAAAAAAAACAGAAATAATGTGTCTTGGAACTGAGCTCTTTGAGCCTAATATTTTATATGCAGGGAAAAGAATCTAACTAATAAATGTTTCTTATATGTATAGGGAAAGCTATTAATTTACACATGATTGTGCTTTTACAAGTATAATTAATTTGTTGGTATTTTCAATGCTAAGAAACTGTTATAGGCTTAACTTAATATATTATTGTCAATAAATAAACTAAATGTTTCTAATGAATTATCCAGTACTATAAAAAAATTTAATCTTAGATTTTGCCATACATACTTGAAATTACTAAAATCTAAGTAATAATCATTGGATATTCAATATGCATTATAACTTGGTAACATTTGTGTTAAGTGTTACCAATTTTTAATTTCTTTATAAATAATAAACACACATGTTTATACTCTTATTTTGCAACAAATAACATGTTGTGTATTTTATTGCTGCTTAGAAGCTGGTCATAGGTAAGCTAGTAAGTCACTTTTCATGTAAAATGGAGAGCTAAGCTATGAAAGTAATATTTAAAGAAAATATAATTGAAACCCTTATGACGCGAAATAGTAGATTGACTTAAATTACTTATTTAAGTAATGTTGAAATTAAGCATCCTATTAACAATATTGCATGCACAATTAAGACAATTACTAATTACTGAAAATTACAACTATTATATATTGATGCAAACTATTTTTTTTAATATATGAGTATGCTAGATTCCCTGAGTACTTAAGTTAATAATTTAAAAAAATAGTAGTTTATTTTACCACATTTAATGGCTTGAGCTTGACAACTCGTCATAATTTTCTGGCTCCAGCAAATCCCCTTTATTTTCATATGGAACAATAAAAACAGAACTAAATAAGAGATGTTCTTATATTACCGACATGATAAGTTTTAAGTATGCCAGGAGTGTTTATCCTACTATGTATCTATACATATGAGGGTAAATGGAGTGATATAATACTAATATTTTTAAATATACATTTGTAGTATGTTCATCTCTAATTATTATATTCTATTTGCAGTTGCACCATCATTACCACAAACAGCTGAATTAAAAGTAAAGAAAGGAACATCATCATGGATAGAAATATCATCAGAGTCGGAAGAAGAATGAAACCATGCAAGTTTGTCAAATAAAATGTAATAAAAGTTACATTTTACAGTTTAAATCTAATAAAATCTCTCTTAACAGTACTTAGAGTTTTAGCATTGCATTTCCCTTGTTAATTAACAATCAAAACTAAATAGTGGACTAAATTCAAATATATATACACATTTGTATAGATATATATGTATATGCAATACATTTAATAAACCAAAATTTTGTTACTTAGCAACAAATAATAGGCATTATAGAAATATAGTGCTGTGTAGAGATTGAAGAGAGAAATTGCTGAATTAGTTTTAGTTATTTTTCTGAAAAATTCATAAATAATTTCATTCATATTTTTTCTTACATTGGGTTATTATTAAATATGTTACATATTCAATTATCTATAAATTATACAGTCTGAAATACCTTAGGATTTCTTCAATATATATATAAACTTTGAAAAATAGACCAATATTTAGTAAAAACATTTCATAAGGAAAATATATACACAAAACACTATTTGTTAAAATGGAAATAAATACATCATTCTTTGCAGAAATACAATCATTAACGAGAATGTTACAAATGGAAGTGTTATTTATATGTTGGGCTCAGAATACTAGTCTGAGACCTAGAAAAGCACTTCATAGTATTTTAAAAAATTAAAAAAAAATAGTAAGATGAAATAAATCTCATATATGAACATCTGTTACTACAAATAAACAATAGTTATTTACAATAATTGTAATTATTCAGGATAATTTATAAATGTTAAATGATCCAAATGAGTACTGTAATGCCCTTTAAGGATACTGTTAACTGAATTCATTAACAAAAGGCAAATTTTAATAAAATGTTTGTCATCTTCTTTTATAACATTTATATATAATTATATATATAATATGTAAATTACAATTATTACATTACATTTACTACATACATATTGGAATTATGTAAATATAAAGGAAACATGACTAGCAGTCAACAATTATTTGAAGAATATATAGTTTTAGATGACAATTTCATAAAAATATTGATTGTAAATTTACAAAGAGAAACTTAGTAAGGCATACACTAAAGCTAATGTTATAACTATATTTCATAAATTAAAATCACATATCACTACACTGAGTCTGAGTTCATACCATTTTTCTGGTCCAACTTGTTGCCATTAGTTTTAACCATATATATAAAATATGTAACAATCTCCTTTTCATTCACTGGCAACGATTTAAAATGTTTTTGTATAGCCTGAAATTAAATAATGGGTAAAGTTTTTAATAATAAACTCAACATACTATTTTATTTATATATTTAAAAATTATGTTATAATTAATGAAATTTAAATTTAATCAAATAATATTTACTTTCATCTTTGTAACAAATTCAATTCAAATCAAAAATTATGTAATGGCATAAAAGTGAGAGTATATAAAAATTATGAATTGCAACATGTACTTACTTCAGCTAATTGAGTCTTGTTCAATCCTGGCTTTGTTGGCACCTTATAGTGTTTCTTGTATCTCCTAAGAGTATTAACTTGTAGTTGAACCCAATCCACCTCTGGCGTGTCCATATCTGTTTCATGACTGTCATCTTCAGAGTCCTTGGGCCTCCTCTGCTTTGTCCTTGCACATTGTATCATTGTCTTATGATAATCACAGATATATGTGTGCCTAGCCTGAAATTTTAAATAAATGTAAACTTTGTTTACACGCCCGTAATTTTTGTTTGTGTATATTTAATGTTAATGTAAATGAAAACGCGTGCAAAAACCAATGCCATACCGACCTGAGGATCTATATTAAGTTTGAGCCTCCTTTGAGCCACTGTTTTCTGTATGCGCTTGCTGTACGATGCGTTGCCAGCAGGTCGCCTACATCGGTCGCTGTCATCCACAAGGCAACATATTTGATCTGAATTACCTCTAGAATCTTCTTCTCCTGTACTAAACCCGTTGTTCATTGGATATTCGCGTTGAATCATATATAACAGGTAATGTTAAAATTTTACACAAGGTCTCGCACTAGGCGATGCAAAATAGTTCGACGTATTCACAAAACCTCCGGATTGAGGTTATGATAAGTAAAAACACAGATCATTTCGGCGAAGAAGTCAATTAATAACATATCAAAACTACCCGGGGATCTCGATTTTACACTATACTGCTCGCAATAAGAGTAACTTTTTTTAATCACTGCACTTTTACACAAATAATGCAATGTTCATGGCTTCTTCAGAGGGAAGCTCGCGAAGTATTACGGCTGTAACACTGAATGTGTTGACGTTACAAAAGCTAAATCATAAAGAGCTTAATTTTATTTAGTCCCTCAACAAACCCACAGCTTTAATTTAACCAAGTGAGGACAAATTACAAATGTAGTACCGATCGCCATTCGAGTATACGTCCCGCTCCCATCACCTTACTCAACGCAATAGCAAAAGCGCCAATAGCTGCCAGTGTGCTCCTCGCACACACGCAAATATGATACATACTTCTTTGTCAAAACAGTTCATAATAAAAACGTGCGCGTGTGGGTGCATAGTGCGCTATTGTATCGCAGCGTAGCTATACGTACGTATAAACAAAAAATAAAGCCGTACCAAATCCTCCGATTGGTTGGCGCGTGGCGGGCGATTTGATTTTGACCAATCGGAGGCTTTTGTTAGTGACATCGCCTGTCTTGTATTTATTAGTGCGACCGAACACGAAGTTCCCTACGTAATAAGCGCTGAAATCGTGTGCTCGTTTATAATAAATATATACTCGGTGAGTTTTATTATTTCATATAATAGTATGTGTATTATTATTTAGATTTGATCAAGTGTTTACACAATATTTGTTTGGGTATCTAGTGTCATTATTGAATCGGTATTTTTACTTGGACATTCTAAATTTATAAGCAAATGGCTGCCGAGAGGCGAAGTAAAGTGACACTATACATAACACAATGTATTATTAGGTGAGTAGATATAACTACACACATCATGTTATGACACACACAACTAAATCAAACGAGTATGTTACTTAATATACATTATAGGTTATGTTATTAAAACGTCATTAAAGCTTAATAAAATAAGATTATTTTTTAATTAGTGTGCTGAATTTACTTTTTCTTCTGTATAATAAAAATTTGTATGCTCATGTCCAATACAAATTGTAATACAATTACAATTTGTTTGGTTTTAAATTATGCAAATTTTAATTCACTATAATTATGTTAAAATATTTTGATGTGGTACAACTTGATCTTATACAATCTTTTAATATTTCACTTAATTTGGCGGGTCGTCGCAGTGCGAAAATATTAGATGCTTACAGTTATACACTGTAAGTATTTAATATTATACGGCTTTTACTTAAGAATTTAGCGTTATTTAAAATAATATAAAATAATGACATTCACTGTACAATCTATATTTTAAATATTAATAGTATGAATGAATACATATTGATTTCTATATAGAATAGACTTCTTAATGAAAAATATTACTAAAGATATTTTGAAATAAAAATTAGGTTACAATAGATTTAAATGAAAAGTATACATTAAAATTGTTTTCCATTGACCACACTTATCTATTGGTTAAAGTCAACATTGCTTACGCAGTGATATCGTATTATAACATGCGCAAGCGCAATTGGACTCACCACCGTCTGTCAGTATTTTTTTTTAACTTACGATATATATGTGTGTTCATTCTAATATTTAGAATATTTATTATGAAATTTAATTCAATATCCTATTATAAATGTCAAACTTTCAATTATACTAAGTACACTTTTCGTAATTTATTTATCTATTTATAGAAAACGATTTTATATGAAAATAAACATATTGCTTATAAGATTGCATCTGAAAGGAAATAAATATTTTGTTAGAATTTTTATCGTTACAATCTTTAAGTAGGTTTCGTAGTTACAAAGTATCAAAATGTTCGCAGCAAACCCTATATGGGATTTTTCTCAGTCAAGGTCACATTTGAGATTTGTGTTTAAGTTGAAGCTTTCAAGCTTGAATTGTACTGATATCTCAGACATGTTATATATATATATATATATATATATATATATATATATATATATATATATATATATATATATATATATATATATATATATATATATATATATATATATATATATATATATATATATATATATATATATATATATATATATATATATATATATATATATATATATATATATATATATATATATATATATATATATATAAGCCCTTTACACTAATCAGTCTATTATTGAAAGTCGAAATAGTGCCTCGAAAACAGAATAACAGATATTTTCTTCATTATTTTACATAATATTATGGTTTGTTTAGGTCACTAGGGTACTAAAATGGTCCAGGGTCAAAAACTACTTCAGCATTCCTTAAATGATAAATTAATTCATATAAAGATTCTCGTTTCACATATTAAGCTTTAGTATATTAATTGTAAAAATAGTTTTGTACGACTTTGTTAACTTACGTATAACTAGTAGATGTCAACAACTTCGTCGGCGTGCATTTTCCTGTCACCCGATTTTCATTTTTCATTCCCTATTTACCGATTACTTTCATATTTTTTATAGTTTTCATATCTATTATGGTTCTTGATCTCCATATTTTTTATTTTTTAGTATTTATTTTTTAGTATTGTTTATCAAAATATCTATAAAAATGTTCTTCAGGTTCCTTATTCCATATAAGATGAGATGTTCGAGATCTTGGCTTTATATGTCATTATACGAGGGTCAAACTGAAAGTTCTTAGAAAATCAAAAACTAAGCATTCTAGCAAATTATTAGTTTTATTATAACTTTTCAAAATAGCGTCCATTTACATCAATACATCGCTGCATTCGATGGAACCATTGAGAAAAGCACCTTGCCCACTCAGCCCTAGGGGTCTCTTCAACGGCGTTTTGAAACGCAGCCACTGCTTCTTCGGCGTCCATAAAATGTTTTCCTGGAAGTTTTTCTTTTATTTTCGGGAATAAATAAAAATAGCAGGGTGCGAGGTCGGGGCTATACGGCGGGTGACCCAGTAATTCCACGTCTAAGGTCGCCAAATAGTCAATCGTTTGCCTGGCGGTGTGCGACGAGGCATTGTCGTGATGAAGGAGGATCCTGCTGCGAGCTCGTTTCTCTCGAACTTTTTTCAAGACAAGTGGCAAACAGTTGTTAGTGTACCACTCTGCATTAACCGTTTTCTGATCCTCTAAGACAACTGTCGTGTAATGACCTGTCTTTCCGAAGAACGAGGCCACCATCTTTTTTCCAACACTTCGACCTCTCTTCACTTTAGTTGGCAACTCTTCGGAAGGAAACACCCACTGAGCAGACTGTCTTTTGGTTTCCGGATCATAACAGTAAATCCAGCTTTCGTCACCCGTTAGTATGTCGAATACAGCATTTGAGTCACCTCCGTTAAATTTTTGGATCATTTCTCGGCACCAGTCAACACGGCGGAGTTTTTGAGCCTCGGTCAAATTATGCGGTATCCAGCGGGCACAAAGCTTCCTGACCGCTAAATGTTCATGGAGGATTTTGTGCACTTGACTCATACCTTTGCCTAGACTTGTCCGAATCTGCTGATAGGTCACTCTTTTGTCAGTCTCTATCATACGCCGCACAACACTGATATTATCTTCAGTCGTCGCTGTAGAAGACAGTCCCTCACGCAAATCATCGGTGAGATTAGTTCGACCACCTTTGAATTCATTAAACCAGTTGTAAACTGTGGCACGAGATGGGGCTTCATCGTGAAAAGCCAATCAAAGTCTATCATAACTTTCTTGTTGACTTATATGACATCGAAAGTCATAAAAAATTATTGCACGAAAATTTTCTCGGCTTAAATTCATTCTGACGTGCACAGACAATTTTCAATTTGCCGCCAAATCGTAAAACAAATGACAAATGAATGAAATGTATACTCAATATTATTGGTAAAGAGTTCTATTTTCAAAATTTAAACTTATTTTTTTAATATAATGCTTTTAAATTGCCAGTTCTAAAAACTTTCAGTTTGACCCTCGTATAATGCTTAACAACTTTGATTTATTAGACATTTTGTAATTTCTTTTAATTTATCTGTTGTATTGTGGCTCTACTTCGTTGTTCTAGATTTTTAATTTATGTTTATATGTTTTTTTATATTTATCTTTTCAATCACATTTCTATTAGAAGAATTTTTTCATCTTCGCTCTATATCCTTGTTTTATAAAATAATTATTGATATCTTATATAACTACCTATAAATTATGATGGGTATACACATTCATAAAACTCATCTCCCATTACCATGGGAGTGAATTTTTTGTTTTTGATAATCACGTCGAGACCACAGGAAACCAGGTCCTCTTTAAAATATGTATACGAAATTGGAAATGCCTTTTAATATGTGTGAAAACTTTTTAAGTTTTTATTATATTTAAATGGACGTAGATTTTTTTAATAAAATTTATTATTTTAATATTATTATTTGCATATAAGAATCATTTTTTCTAAAGTAATTTTTGTTTATTTTTTTAGCTTAACGACTTTATCAAGGTAAGCAATAACAAGCTAGTGCCAAGACATTTCGTTATGACTTTTTCCGTTTTCGAGATGAAGAACGGAAACTAACGCCGAGCTTTGTCTCTTTTTAGAGCAAGGAAATCGAAATATAATGGAGCTTTAATTAGCTTCAGTCAAGAAACACTAGCTCAAAGCTCTATAATAACCTCAAAGTCTTTTTGAGATATAGATAAATGATCCTAATTAATATTAAAGTAAAAATTATGGATTTACATAATTTTTACTTTTTAAAACATAATTCAATTATTAAGCTTGTAACATAATTATACATTATACCTAATATTATATAAAGGTTTTGAACTATAATTCCTTTCTTATTAGTATTGAAATTAACTTTTTTCGTTATTTTACCCACAGTTCGTAGTTGAATTACTTAAAGAGTAATTTAAATAACTTAAAAAAATATAAAAAATGTTTCACTGTGAAATGAGTAATTACGCTCCATGTTATATATAATATATTTAGATAGTATATTTATGATGTACTTACCAATTTTTATGGACTACGCCTGTCTGAAAAGAAATAAAGAGCTTTGTTAAACTTCTTCTGAGAGCCTTAATTTGATGTGATGGCATGTACTTTGGTTACAAGTGAAAAAACAATTAGCGTGATCTACAATACGATAAACGAATTTGCCAAATTAAAAAGTATTTTTCAATCAGAGACAGTATTAAGTAATCAAGTATAATATCAAAAACTTAATATTGTAAAATTTTATGAGAGGAAAATATTATATCGTGGCATAGTAAATTTAAGTATATACAAAATGTATAATACAGTTAAAAATAAAATACTTAAGTAGACAAATTGGAGATTCAAAAAACACTAAAATGATTACTTATAACCTATATAAAAAGTTATAGTTATAGTTGAGGACCATCGTGGCGCGGAGGCGTAAGCGTCTGCCGATTCCCACACGGGGAAGATGGATTTTTCTATTTCTATTTTCTTCGCTCTGAAAACTAGGCAAAGCGCGGCGTTGAGTTCCGCCACTCAACACATAATGCCTCGAAAAAGGCGGAAAGCGGGGCAAGGAAAGCAAGGACTAAGCAACGGAGCGTCTTAACACTAAGTTCATGTGGTTAATGCAGTTCCCTCTGCAATATGCAGGATACAGCGTGAAGCTAAAAAAAATGTTATGCAAAACATTAGTCTCATCAAAAATACAATATACTGTAGAGGCGACTCTAGCCACAACGAACAGTTCACGACGCAAACTTTAATTTATTATGAGCTTTTGATTTATTATTCTCGACTCATTTTAATTCTTTTAGTACTCGAAATGAAATAGTACAAAAGAATCTCACCCAACAAAAAGACACCTTTATTTACTATATATTGTTTTATTATTTTCACCAATTGTATAATATTTTTTTTTTTTACCAAGTCGATGTTATTATTCTTCTTTTACTCATTTTTTATTCAAGTATAAGAAATACATCAATACCCATCGGATAAGTTGTTGTTACCTGTTAATTATTAGGTAAGTAAAATTTACAAAGACAAAAAAATAAGCTTTACCTAAATAATACAGATATTAGCTAAAATATAATAAAAAGGTATAAACTCTCCCTTTTGTACCTTTCATTAAATTTACAAGTAGGTATAAAGGAAGCCGTATAATAAAATCGAAACGTGTTTACGCCTGGTTGTTGAACTCTAAAATGACTTAGGAAATAACTAACATTGAAATCGTACCCATTCTAACCCGTCCGTACGTTATTAATGTTACCTAATTGATTTTTTTAGAATTTTGTAATAGCTTTTGCATTGACCAAAAATATATTGTTATACTTTGAAATTATCTGGAGAGTATTTTATACATTTTTTAAGTATTTTTATTAAATGTCCAATGAATGATGTCCAAAAAAATCTATGAAGATATTTATTGTTTGCCTTAATGTAAGTTAATTAAAACCTAATATCCTTCTAACCAATTAGGAGTAATACAAAAGGCTCGTAAAAAGCTCAACTTACAAGAATTCATTAGCTTTTGTATTTCATGATTAAATCTTGTACATTTTGTAAATAGCTTCTTTGTTTAATTAATGGGCATCTTTGTTTACTTAATATATCTATGATACTGAAGTTATTAAAACTAAATTCTGTAATGGCTTCTTTAAGATAGATAAATTTTACAATTTCATATTCAACAAATGTTATTAAAAATATAATATGTTTATAAACAAATTAAAAATTTAAAAATATCAATATTACTATATTAAAACTAAATTTAGTCGGTGTACAAGGCGGAGAGAGCATGAGGCTGCGCTAATCGTCTTATTGACCGGTTACTGGACGGGCTGTTGCCACTTCGTGCAGGCTCGGCCCTCTTCGGCCTCGTTTCCACAACGTCCGCTGCGCGTTGAGGGCGCCACCGTGCGCTTGTTTAGCGTCCTAGTATGCGACGTTGCCAAATGTATTGACTTTAATACTAACGAAGACAAAACGTACGCGCGTGGAGTGAAACTTTCGAGCCGGCAGCTTTTTGTTAAATGAACTTGAGTGTTTTTAATATCTAATTATCACATTTCATTACAAAATGTCTTCTCCCGTATAATCATATAGATTCTTTGTGATCAAAACGGCGACGGTGTTTAAATAAGGAGTGTATCGTTAAAAACATTGAAAGTGAAGATTGAAAGTGATAATAGAGTCAAAAAGCTAACCGAGATCAATATATTTTTGATAAAGGATATGGTTTTAAAAACAATTCAAAACAAAGAATAATCGGGGGCAGCTGAAGCGGAATAAAGAAACTGGTTAGCCGAAAGCGGCGATTGTGATATGGGGGAACGGGGCGCAACGGGGGGCGCTTGGGGTGCGCGCGACGATGCCTCGTGGTGGCCTGGCGGCTCTAGCGAGATACAGCACCAGCAGCAGATTAATGAGGAGATAGCTAGAAGCACAGCCACTGTATCACATCAACTATACTCGTATAAAATGACAGGAGGATTTTCTAACAATGGTGGCGATACAACCGCGTCGCCCGGCTTTGATTATCGTTTAATGACTGGCGCTAACACAAGAGACGAATCTCCCCAACAGCCGTGGTGGTATGCTTCAGGGTCTGTTGAGCAACAACAACAAACTTCTTCGCCATCGGTACAGTATTTTCGAGAAATAAAATTATTTAGCGTACCTACATGTTAAGAAATAGTTAAAATCTTTAAATTCTAAAAGATATTTACATTTTTACTACAAATAATTAAAATTGTTTCTTAATATTACTAAAAGTAATTGTAAAGTTTTTATTAATTCAGTTACACATCAGAAATAAAGATATCGCGGAAGCTTGTAAGGGCGAGACTAAAGGGTTCAAGGCGTGAGCCTTTGTTTTATTTAACTTTTGCTTTGTCTATGGTTCAATTTCAATATTATATGATTGATATTATATTAGATATCGTTGATAGTATTTTAAGTGAGCATTAATTATACAATAATTACAAATTATAAGAAAGTATTTAATATGTAGTGTAATAAATATTAAGAATAGGTGTATAATCTTTAAATTTTTTAAGCGACGGGAAAAAATAATTATAGGAAATATTTAAAGTTTGTCTAAAATATTTTATTAAAAGATATATATTTTTTGTTATTAATTTGAAAAAGTTTAGTTGTTTATCAAATTAACCGTTCATTAAAATTAGTACCGTAAAATGTCAATCTTCATTGACATTTTTCAAAAAAAAAAAAAATTAGAATTTTAATTTAATAGTTCCGGTGGTTTGAATAATCTGTGACTATAGTGAAATTTAAATAAAGTTTAACTAGTATTATAAACACTATAATAATTAGTATGAAATTCGATACATTTTAATATAATGAAATTATAAAAATAACAAATCTCTAATTTATGTTAGCGTGCTAATATTAAATAGGTACTTCATAACCACTTTTTACAATCACCTTTTTTTTCCTTTAAGATAACAAAATATTGTGGTTAATGTACGCATAAAAACTGATAAAAATATAAAATCAAATATTTAGTATAAATAATATAGAAGTGACAGAGTAGTTGTGTCACCTTTGTATTTATTACTGTTGTTTTTAAACTTTTATTTGCTATTTATTTATAGCTTTGTATAACTAATGAAATTAGATATAGTATTCAAATTTAATTAGGATAACAACATAACAATTTTGATAAAATCTTAGATGAAATTAAAATTCATTATTTTTATGCTTTTTTTATAATCTTTTGTTTTATACCATTTAAAATTAATATTATTTTTGGACAGTGATAAATCTTTTATATATTTTTTTAACAAACAAATATATTACAGTATAATTTTCAGACCAGGAGAGTTGCTGCAAGTTACAAATTAATTGGTCTATATTAATTTTCTTTCAATAACATTTTAAAATATATGTAAGCTATAATATAATATATAATTTTATAAATAAAATTTGTTACAGGCTCAAAACCAGTCAAGCCCTGATTCTGATCAAAGCAACCAACAAGCCAACGGAATACAACAAAGCCATCAATCTTTACAGCAACAAGCTCAAGACCACCAAATTCAACAACAAATACAACAACAACAACAAAGTTTGCAACAAGCTATACAACAATCTCATAGTTTACAACACTCTTTACAACAACAAAATCAACAGACATTGCAGCAAATGCTTCAACAACATCAGCAACAGCAACATCAGCAGCAGCAACAACAACAACAACAACAGCAGCAGCAGCAGCAACAGCAATCTCAAGAACAACAGTCCCAACAATCTCAGCAAACTATACAGTTGCAAGTCAGCCAGGCCCAAGCTCAAGCTCTGGTGCAAGCCCAGGCAGTCTTGCAACAGCAGGTGGCTCAAACCTTACAACAACAACAAAATTTGCAAGATCAGTTACAAGCAGCCCAACAACAACAAATACAGGCTGCTCTACAACGGCAATCTGCTACCTTACAGGTATTAAATTTTTTTAATATATTATTGCTTTGATAATGTCTTGGAAATAATACTTAACTATACTTTTATAGGTATATAATGTTATGACACTGAATAATTTGATTTGTTCTACATAATGATCTCAGGATCTACTCATTCAATGTGAACAAAACTATTTGTGTTGTATATACCATTTTTTGATAATTGTTTTACATCACTTATCTTTTCACAAACTTTGTTATTTTGAATTGACCATGCAGATAAAATGTAGTACTTAAAGCATACTACAGCAAGACAATATTAGAATTTGATAAAATCTTTCCCTTTGTTTTAGTTGTCTAAACTCCCTTGCAATCATTGGTTCATTTATTTTAGAAGCAATTGAGTCTACAATGACTGTTCCACTTTAAAAGGCAGTTTATTAATGAAATGTTTATTATCATTTACTTTGAATAAATATACTGATGATTTTAATATATTGTTACACATATAAGTTATATATATTATACAAAAATGTATATTTGTTAGTAAATAGTTTAAATTGTTAACCGGTTAGTTCAATTTACTGTAGTTTTAACAAACTTTTTATTTTCATACATTATTGTAGTTAATTACTTTTATAAGTTTTTTTTTATTAAATTTAGATTCATCTATTTATATTTATGATAATATCACATTTATATGATGGCATTTAACACTCATTAATGAAATTATTATACAGTTTAACGGTAGAGATATTATTTTTAAAAGTAAATAACAAATATTTAGAAACTGTTAAATTTTCAAATTACAAATTATTAGCTTTACTTTGTTCTATTTTTGTTGAGGAAACTAAAAAGTATTCAGTTATTGACAAGTAAAACATAAAACGTCACACAAACGGAAGTCCTGTTTTTAAAGTTAACTCTGTAGATGAAACCACTATTTTATTTACACATACCAACATGACAAACATGACCTATAAAAACTATATATTGCGCTTGTAATTCTAAATATACAGACGTCGGACGTAACCGCTCGTTATTAGATTATTGGAGCTTGTACTTTTTAATTAAATATTAAAGCCTGTTGAACCAAGAAGGTTTTACTTTTATATGAACTTTAACTTTTTTCGTATAATATTATCGGTTACATTAGAGAGATTTTAGAGTCTACATTTTATTGATATCATCAAATGAATTGAATTTATTATTTTGTCTAACTCGATAAAGAAACGATAAACGTCAGTCTGAAAGAAATTTACTATAAATAGATATAGTTTTGTCTGTAAGATTATTATTGTTGGACATATTAATCGTGACACAGTGGTACATCCTCTGTCTGTTAATACTACGATTTGATCCCCAACTGAGGGAAAGACTTCAACGTACAAAGACCAAACGCCATGTTGAGTTCTGTACATTATAACATGAAAATCGGGTTTTGATCTCCTGTCCCAACAAAGAGAAAAACAGTAATTTGACAATATTTTTCTCGCCCTACTCTGCTATATATACATCAAAAATTAATATTGATTAATGGGCAATGTGTCCATAGTATTACTTACTCCATTTAAAGAACAGATACGAATCTCAATGAATATGTAGCAACAAAATCCGGCTTTTACTTTCACCGTACAGTGTCGACATGAGTACAGGAACCAATAAAATAAATTGATTTAGTATATTAATTTCTTAAAATGTATTTTGATAATTAGCTGTTACTCGTTCGTTCTATTTGGTGATTAATATTGTTTTCAATTATATTTAATGCATTTACTTTATATGTGTGTGTGTATGTGTACTTTGTATAATTTTATTCCGGTTTCTTTAATGAATGACTAGTTGTTCATTACGTGGAAATAGAATTTTTATTTAAAAAGTATATATTTTTTGTATGTTTTTTGATTATACTATAGTAATATAGTCTAATATAGTATATTAAATATAAATTGAAAGCAGAAAGGGGTGAACTATTTTATTAAAGGCCAAAAGGCGTCTTGAAATTGGGGTGAAAATGAGAGTCGGAGTGTCTGAACACTAGGCTAGGAGCTATTTATTTTTAATGTATTATAAGGCCTGCTAGGCCTGCTTTTAATGTATTATAAGGTAAAGCTAATATTTTGTGCCTTCGATTTCCACAAGGGAAGGATAAATTATTTCATTTCCGTTTTCTTCGCTCCGGCAACTAGGCCAGCGGGTAGCGGAGTGTCTTAACACTAGGTTACCACAATTATCGCAGTATATGACCAAGATTACGTTATTATGTCTTAAAAAATTTATGCTTGAGTGGATAAGTTAGTAACATCCCTGATATTTCTGCTATTTCTACCCAATTTCAAGATATTGAAGGTTGTTTTATTTTTCCACTAGTGTTAGTAAATTAAGGCGTTGTTTCCCTTCCACTGTGTCAATTAAAATGCAATAGCTTAGGTGTAGGTGGTTTGATATAATAATTATATCAAATGACAGACGAATGTCACCTCAGTTTATCCGTCACCACGGACCACTACAAAATGTTCGAAATCACCACGGACTACTACAAAGTGTTCGAAACGTCACATTTTAAAAAACGTACGTATTTTAAAAAATGTACGCGAATAGTCCGTTAGAACTATTTCATTTTTTATGTCTTCACGCTTTATCCCGCACACGGCAGGGTAGGCAGAGGGTATTGTAGGAACCATAGGACCAGATTCCACTCTCCACCCCGTTGCTTAGTCCCTGTTTCTCCTTGCCTGCTTCCCGCGTTTTTCAAGGCATTGCGTGTTGAATGGCGGAACTAAACACCTCGCTTTGCCTAGTTGCCAGAGCGAAGAAACTGAATATATAGAAAATCCATCTTTCTCGAGTGGGAATTGAACTCACCAACCGTCGCGTTTATATGCAGACGCTACGCCTTTGCGCTACGTCGGTCCTCTTTTATTATTATAATTATTTATTTATTTATTGATTATTGTACTCGTCTATAGGAATTACAACAGCAAGCTCAACAGCAGGCACTGTTAGCTCAAGCGACCAACAAGAGCAGGATGCCGCGCGCCCGCCCCTACAACAAGCCGCGCGGCCGCATGACGGCTTACGCGTTCTTCGTGCAGACGTGCCGGGAGGAGCACAAGAAGAAACACCCCGAGGAGAATGTCATATTTGCAGCGTTCTCCAAGAAGTGCGCGGAAAGGTGGAATGTGAGTTTTTCTTTTGTTATAATTATATTTAAACATATTACTTTTATTTGAATCACTTTAATATCCGTCGTGGCGCAAAGGCGTAAGCGTCTGCCTGGTTTAGGGGTTCGATTCCCACTCGGGGAAGATGGATTTCTCTATTTCCATTTTCTTCGCTCTGGAAACCAGGCAAAGTGCGGGGTTGAGTTCCGCCACTCAACACGCAATACTTCGAAAACGGCGGAAAGCAGGATCGGAGATAGTAGGAACTAAGCAACGGAGTGTCCTAACACTAGGTTCATATGGTTCCTGCAGTTCCCTTTACCTACCCTGTAATATACGGGATAAAGCGTGAAGCAAAAAATGTTTAATAACAAAACATAATCAGACAAGCATTATTATCATCTACCCTACCTCAATGTCACTTTTGTTATAAAAATTAAGTAAGTTGTAGGTACCGCTGAAACATGAAGAAAGATATATTTAATCATACACAGCAGTAATTTATGAGTTTGTAATTTTTATATGATTTTTTTTGAATATTTTTTCTATCTTTAGTGTGGATTAACATTTTTAAAATCATAAAAATAGTGTACGAGTTTTGAAGTTATTCTATTCCCCTAGAGCGTAAATACATAGTTGGAGTAAAGAAACTGTTTGTCTTTGACCAGACTGAGATTTTTGCAGTATTTTGTAATTTATTCCTTTTTATATATATTATTTGATAATTAGACTTTTTCTTTGTTTTTATTAATATTGCTTAATATAATCGTAAATGAACCGGTTGGTTTTGTCATGTCAATTTATCATCAATTAAATTTTTCACAGACAATGTCTGAAAAAGAAAAGCAGCGTTTTCACGAAATGGCGGAGCAGGACAAAAAGAGATACGAGCTGGAAATGCAGAACTACGTGCCGCCGAAAGACGTGAAAGTACGTGGGAGGAAACGACAACAGCTGAAAGATCCTAACGCACCTAAGCGATCGCTGTGAGTTTGGGTGATTTTGTTTTTTGTTTATTTATATGATTATATAGGTGTTTTATTAAGTGTAGTTGTAAGTAATATAAAAACTTGTGTGTGTTGGACTGGCCTATTACAGGATACCTAGCAACAAGTAATTATAAGAGTACAGTCTTTTTGGTATTTAAAAAATAATATATTAGTAACTTCAAAATCATTTTTGATATACCCCAAACATGTTAAGTGATATAGCGGGTTGAATAAAAAAAATGAGTTTTACTTTTTAGTATGGGAAAGCCCCAAAAGTTTGTTATTATTTTTATTTCTGCGTGATAATCATGCGGTTTAGAGATAACATCTAATTACCAAATTTCCATGTAAAAAAAAGTATAGTTAAAATTTAAACATGACTGACACACCGTACAGACGGACAGACAGACATGACAATTTTATCCCTAAGTCAGAACCTAGAACATACGTTATTTATTACGACAAGTGGTATACGGTCAACTATATTATATTTTCATAACCCCGTTTTAGTATTATTAATAATTTTGTTAATTGGCGATAAGACCGCGTTTTAAGCATTAATTATGTTTTTGTTTTATTTTTTTTGTTATTCTTTATTACATAATATGAACTATGTTATTCTATGTTAAGTATTTATTTAAAATATTGTGTTTTCTTCAAGTATTTAATTATTTCTTGCTTTGCGTACATACTGTGCAGTGTGTGTAGTCAATTTTTGTCTGTAAAACTAATTTAGTAGTTTTATCGTATGGTATCGTGAGGACCGTCGTGGCGCAGAGGCGTAAGCGTCTGCCTGTAAACGCGACGGTTACTGGGTTCGATCCCCAGTCGGAGAAGATGGATTTTTCTATTTCCATTTTCTTCGCTCTGGCAAACTAGGCAAAGCGCGGCGTTGAGTTCCGCCACTCGACACGCAATGCCTCAAAAACGGCGGAAAGTGGGGACGGAGAAAGCAGGGGCTAAGCAACGGAGTGTCTTAACACTAGGTTCCCACGGTCCCTGCAGTTCCCTCTGCCTACCCTGCCTTGTGCGGGATAATGCGTGAAGCTAACAAAAAATCGTATGGTTATCGCTTAGGCAGAGAATATTATGAGTTATGTGAGGGAACTCAATAAAATGAATATAGTTTGTAGAAACAAACTCTTTCAGAGAAGACTTAACTGAAATAAACTCTAAACCTAACGTTAATGGAAATGGGCACTTTAAATTTTGCCCTCAAGTTTTCCCACAGGCCACATATTAGAACTAAAATATTTAATAACACAATAGTTGATAAATTATGACCTATACATATTTTTTAAAATATTTGGCTTAGATTAATGGTTAAGTAAGTGACATTTGTGAGGTTTTTGAGGCACTAACTTTTGCAAGTTCGACGACAAGTTTCTAGTAAAAAGCTAAATTAAATTAGATATGGTTTTTTTACTAGCGCGATTTGAAAAAACTTTTTAAATAAAACAATTTAACCGGATTAATCGCGTATATTAACATTTTTTTGAAACCTGACGTTTCGAACACTACTATATGCAATGTATAAAAATCGTTGAAAAACCTTTTTCGAAGATATATTAAGCTATATTTATTTATTTACAAATTGATCGTCACCGTGTGTGTACCGCGCAGGTCGGCGTTCTTCTGGTTCTGCAACGACGAGCGGTCGAAGGTGAAGGCGTGCAACCCGGAGTACACGATGGGCGACATCGCCAAGGAGCTGGGCCGGCGCTGGGCCGCCGCCGACCCCGCGCTCAAGGGCAAGTACGAGGCGCTCAGCGAGCAGGACAAGGCCAGGTACGACCGGGTGAGTACGCTGCTGGACGCGGTTTTCTTTACTTTTGTATTTATGCATATATATAGCTTGACGCTTAGTCCCGCACACGGCAGGGTAGGATATGAGTCTAGTGTTAAGACACTCCGTTGCTCAGCCCCTGCTTTCTCCGTCCCCGCTTTAGATGTTATTTTGCGCATTGTTACTTAGAAAAACTTTGAGGACTGCCGTTTCGCAGAGGCGTAGTAAACAGGCGTTAGTTCCGCCACTCAACGTACAATGCCTCGAAAAGGCGGAAAGCAGGGACTAAGCAACGGGAGTGTTTTACGACTAGGTTCTTATGGTTCCTGCAGTCTCTGTCTACCCTGCGATATGCAGGATAAAACATTAAGCTAAAAAAAATCCATTATTAGAAAATAGTTAGTTTCAGAAAGTATGTGTTGCTCGTTGTTTTTATGGAGAGGGAAAAAAGAACTTAATTTTCTTAGTCATATACTCTTGGTAGAGAGGTCGTGGTCTGGAATTGGTTGTATTTGTGTTTTCTTCAGCACGATGTATTTCCATTTCGCTCAAAATGTGACTTTGCGCGAACATTTTTCACAGTGTGTGACTATTAGATTTTTCCACATTGTTGGTGCGCGGCCGCAAGCTCTTTTCCGATCTACACTACCGGTCAAAAGTTTGAGACCACTATGAAAAAAGATGAGAAAACAAATAAAACTCAAGATATTCAAAACTTTATGGAAAACTGGATTTATTTTCATATTACACATTAGATTTAAAACTAAAAAAAAGAACGTCTCGAAGATTACTATTGTTTTTAAAGAAATGCACACAAGTGAGTTTAAACAGATTTTTCGTCGAAATATCCTCCTTTCCTTTTTATTACTTCTTTTACCAATCTTGGCATGCGAGCAATTAGTTTATCTATAGTTTCTTGCGAGATATTATTCCAGCTTTCCTCCAATGCATTCCACATGGCCTGCTGTGAAGTTGGACACTGTTCCCGAACGTTTCGATCCAGCTCTTCCCACAAAAGTTCGATGAGATTGAGATCGGGGCTTTGAGGAGGCCAGGTCATGTTTTCTAATACTTTTTCCGACTGTTTTTTGTATAAATAGCCTCTACATAATTTCGAACTATGTTTCGGATCATTATCTTGCTGGAAGATAAATCCTCGGCCGATTAACTTTAGTCCGGAGGGAATGGCGTTTTTCTCCAAAATTTCCTTATATTGCTCCTTTTTCATGATGCCTTTAATTTGGACTAGGTTTCCAATCCCGTAGCCAGAGAAACAACCCCAGACCATGACTGACCCGCCACCATGCTTGACAGTCGGCACTACACACTGCGGCATCATCTTTTCTTCGGCGGAGCGTCGGACGAAAATTCTCCTTTTGACCCGAACACTTCAAATTTCGATTCGTCACTCCAAAGAACTTTTCTGAAGTCTTCTTCGGTCCAATCTCGATGGGTTAGGGCCCATTGCATTCGTTTCTTTTTATTCTGCGGTTTTAACAGAGGTTTTCGCACAGCAACGCGTCCAAACAACTTAGCGTCTCGCAATCGTCTTTGCACTGTAGACATCGATACTGGTATTTCCCGTGATTTGTTTACTTCTACACGAATTTCTGGGGCTGTCAGACGTTTATTTCGCTTGCTGGTCACCACAATAAATTTATCTTCACTAGAAGTCGTAGCCCTCGGTCTTCCAGAGCGCGGACGATCTTGATTACTGCCGGTTTGCTTGTAGCGCACAATAGTGCGATGAACACAAGTCTTCGATAACTTGAGTTGACTCGCTATCTGACGTTCAGATTTGCCTTCGTCGTGGAGAACAACGATGGCAGCTCGCGTTTCAATACTAATTTCCGAAACTTTTCCCATTTTAGAATGTCTTGACTGTAGGAACCCCAAAATCAGACTAACTGTATGGATATTCGAAATAACCAGACAAATGCAAGGTTAAAATAATAATTAAACATATTTTGAGAATTATGAACAATTGTATTGTAAGTTGATGTAAAAATATTAGAAGCGCCAGCTGCGGTAATGAGGTAATAAATTTTTAACAATTGATCTGTCGGCTTACCGGAAGTAATTTCGATGGTTCACGTATTGATGAGTCCCATACTTTGTTATGTAGCTTTTGCTAGTTTGTTTATATTTGTCTTTATTAATTTTCAAAAATATTTTAATTTTCAGGAGATGACAGCGTACAAGAAGGGGCCTTTAGCGCTAGTCCAGACTCAAATACAGCAAGAAGCTGAAGAAGAAGTAGCCGAATACGAAGGAGAAGATGAATATAAGTAAATCGTGATTTTGCATTGAAATCTAGTAGATTATTTTAAAGTGAACCGAACTATAATCATTATGAGAAATACAGTTTTCCAGTTATTTCCCTTTAAATCATTTTTAATGAAAATAATCATATATAATTTCCAAAACAATACTTTGATTGGTAAATATAGTATGGTACTTTAAAATAATCTACCATGTATTAAATCAATGCATTATAAGTCACTAAGTTAATCCTATTATTTGAATACGGGTCCACCTGCGTTAATTTTAGAGTGACATACCTAATTTAATAAAAAATATCAAAGCTATTTGGTTTTTATGCATATTGATTAAACTGATATGAAAGGTGAATTTATTTTTACTATATTATTTTTACTATATGTGTATATATTTTTTTTATAGTGGAAAATTTCATATTATGAACTTTAAGATTACTGACCAATTTTTCCCAACATGTTGTGGTCATTAAATAAAAAAAGTTAATGATTTTTATGACACTAAATCGTTATTTTTATTGTTTTTTACTATTTACTAATTCCTCGAAAGTATTTTAGAAATATTGTTTCAGTAACAAATTAATTTTATGTTCCATTAAATGAAATATAGTGTAAGCTCTATGTAGATTTAGTTTAGCTTTCGATAGCTCAAATTAATAAAAAACCGAAACGACAATATCAAAAAGAACATAATAAACAAGGCAAATGCAAAAAAGAGATAATTGTTATATAGAATTTACACTGTATATTAAATGTTATTCTTTTCTGTACTGTATCATTCAAAATGGCTTATTTATATCAATATGGGCGATGTTGCTAGATTCAAATTTTTTAGGTGCCATTTTTTATTATAACAAAGTAAATACATATTTAATTTTCCGTATTTATGACTTAACATGTTTTGCAATATATGGTTATACAAATTTCTTGAAGTATATTAAAAAAGAACTTATTGATGTGATAAAGATTGTAATTGCTTTTCAATTTGTAATCCTTTTAGTTTATTTCAAGTTAAAATTTTGCTGAGTTGCGTAAATACGGGCAAATTTATTTTGTTATTTCAAACAATAATGTTACTATTACATAACCCAAAGTGTACAACCAGGTGTTTCCCAAGTATTAGTCGTAATGTTTAAGCCACCTCCGTAGTTTCCATTCGTTAGAGGTATATTTTTATAATAATAATTTAAAGGGATCTGATAATAATGTATAGAAACTTCGTTTTTCTATTTGTATATTTGTTATACCAATACTGTGTTTTGAGTCGAGTTCTAAATTTAAATTTGGCGGGAATTGCTAACAGGAGCCATTTTTAAATGTTTTTGTTTTTATCTCAAATATATGTATTATTGTATTTTTAAAATTTATAATAGAACAAATATTTTTTACTAAAACATACATTTCGTCAATTTACTAATGAAATATATTTGGTAATTGAGATTTAAGTAAATATACTCTATAGTACAGAGTCTCGACTTATGAAGTCAAGGAAGTTGGTTAAATTTAAAAAAAAGATTAGTTACAAAAGAACGTCTAGATATTTCTTTATTGTAATTACAAGATTTACAATTATAAAAATGATCTTTGACTAATTTCCGAGTGTAATGAAATCATTTGATACCATTTTATAACATGATATTCATTGTTTGTTTTTAAAATGAAATTGTGTAGTGTTACCATATTAAACACATACATGCAAGTGGAATGGTGTTGCCTTATATTTTCGATATTTATGGCAATAGCTAGATTTAGTCAGATTTGAATTAAGTCATTTGAACTAATATAAGTAATTATAAGAGAGAAGCACGAGTGAATGATATTTTTTACGATCGTGTATCCTGTAAATAAGTAATTAGTTAGTGTAAATTATATTTCTTTATATATTTTTTTAAATTTAGATTGTTAGATTATTTTTTTGATGAAATTATATTGTTTAGGTAAAAAATTTAATGTTTAATTTTAAATTTTGTTTCACGTTTTTGATTTTGGTATGTAATTGTAAATAGACTGCG
The DNA here is from genome assembly GCA_037178615.1 of Dione vanillae. NCBI lineage: Eukaryota > Metazoa > Arthropoda > Insecta > Lepidoptera > Nymphalidae > Dione > Dione vanillae. Next base: position 677,403 of record JAZFAU010000162.1, read on the forward strand.
AGATCGTGATAGTACTTAATGTAAGTGAAGGATTTAAGTATTTTGTGTAAATACATACACATACATACATACCTCTCAACACGCCTTACCATATTGAATAATGGGTGTATGTGGAAATGAACGGTTTTGAAGTTAACAATAGGTTTTATCAGAATAAATAATATAACAGAACAATTTTTCTTTTGTTTACATTTTTAATCGAAAGTTTTTGTCTTTTAATGATTTTAAACGTGAATAATTTTTTATTAATTTTTTAATAACATCAAAATTGTTACATTAGTTTGTTTGTCTATAATACGTACGTCGTTTTAAAAAATATATTAAAAATTAATAAAAAATGAGCAATATTAAAAAAGGCGATATGGAATAGTATCTGAGGTGTGGTTGTGAATTTATTGAATAAAAGTTGTTCTTATATTGTTTATTATATTAAATTTCGTTGTGAATCTATTTTATTTAAATATATAATAGCGGAATCTTTCACAAAAAAAAAAGAAAACAAAATTTTCATTCATTCGTGTTAACAGCTCAATATTATTTCTGTTCATTGTAATATGTAAAATTTATGAATTTAACGAAGTGAATGTTTTATAAATGAGTGGGGCGACCTTGAAGTGAACCTAACTCAAATATTTTAAATAAAATGTAACTAAATTTTAATTTTTATTGTTTAGATGGTGTAAGCGTGTTATTTTTATGTATCTTCATATTATTTTGGTTATTTGACAGTTCACGTTTAATTCGATGTTATTATATTGTTGTATTTAGAGGTGAATGATTATGAACGAACATATTTTGAATGAGTGAAGGAATTGTCCGTCGTTTGTCGATTGTGAAATTGTTCATATTGATTCATTTCTAGTTATATATAATATATTTATAAGTTTTACGTAAGATATCTTATATGAAAGCGAAGCAATGGATATATGTAAGGTCGGCGTGTATTGAGGTGTATTGTTTTGAAATTGTGATCTGTACAAAACAATATAGTAAATCTTTTACACTACTATTGTTGTTTTATTTGTTTTTTTAATCATAAAAGCCATCTTGGAGCTTTATAATTACGCCAAATCTTGCATATAGGGAACTTAATTTCGAATTACTTTCGAGATATTTCATATATATTATATTGCGTGTTGAGTTGAGATTTTCTTCGATGCCTTAAGCGTCACAGCAACGACTTTTCGTCTACTTAAATTATATACCAATCGCGTTATACATATAATAATAAGAATAATACATTTTTGATTAAATCCCAAACCAAATACATTGAGAATTGTTGTTGAGTTCTTCAAACACTCTCGCGAAGAGACGCCCTTCCTTGTTACTAAGCAATTGTAACAAGTACGAATAATTTAACAATAGGAGTAAGAAAACGTGTCTTATTCTCAAAGAGAAACATAAGCATTGTCTGATATCTGTGTATCAGTTAAAGAGTTTTTTAATGTTGTAAGTAGGTCCATATACATTTCCTTGAAGCACACAGTACAATATTTTTGCGAACCCATCAATTTTCACCTTTAGTCTCGTTCAGAAATATATACCCTAGTCAGTGACAATTCTCACTCACTCACTTAATGGGAGTAGATACAGTTTAGGACGCTTTCTTGAGATCTAAGAAAATATTTAGGCAGTTAGGTACATATTTTATGAAGTTCATAAAAAATTAGAGGTAAGGGCTATTATTGCGTTGAAATTTCCAAGTTCCAAGGAGGTCAACTACAGAATTAAATGAATAATAATAGGAAGTATTTGGTTATTAACATATTTTCAACCAGTCTTTTTTTAAATATTTACCTCAAATATAAGATAACACCAGCACTAAAATATCGGTTATTTTATTTTCATGACTCCGTAGTTTTGATTTAATTGATGTGATTGCATATAAATGACAGTGTGTAAGTTGTGGGAAAGGTTTATCAGAACTTAGTTAGCACTTGCCAATATTTTATATATATATATATATATATATATATATATATATATATATATATATATATATATATATATATATATATATATATATATATATATATATATATATATATATATATATATATATATATATATATATATATATATATATATATATATATATATATATATATATATATATATATATATATATATATATATATATATATATATATATATATATATATATATATATATATATATATATATATATATATATATATATATATATATATATATATATATATATATATATATATATATATATATATATATATATATATATATATATATATATATATATATATATATATATATATATATATATATATATATATATATATATATATATATATATATATATATATATATATATATATATATATATATATATATATATATATATATATATATATATATATATATATATATATATATATATATATATATATATATATATATATATATATATATATATATATATATATATATATATATATATATATATATATATATATATATATATATATATATATATATATATATTATATATATATATATATATATATATATATATATATATATATATATATATATATATATATATATATATATATATATATATATATATATATATATATATATATATATATATATATATATATATATATATATATATATATATATATATATATATATATATATATATATATATATACCTATCCTGTAGTTTCGTAAACTCAATAACCTGGATAACCTTCAGTTAGTCTATAATTTTTTCTCTTTTGTTATGTAATCTTTTGTTATGTAATATTCTCCGTCAATAAACAAACGAGTTTTGGACCCGACTGGTATTGTAGTGCGTCGAAGACCGAAATGCGTTGCGCGTTACCAAGTACCAGGGCATAAGGAACAAGCAGGAGGTTTTTTATTGGAAAAATTTCTTATTGTCAAATGTAAGTTGAGGTTTGACGCCCAAGTTTTTTATAATATATCTATCCTTTTCTATTTAGTTATAACGTAAATAGAGAGAAAATATTATTGTCTCTTTCTAATCACGTAGGTACATACAGTGGCGCGAAACTTCTTGTCTTGGTATCGGGGGTAGAAGTATTCAGAACACCTCTTCACACTTCATGCACTCCTATTAGTATTAGCTAATTATTTTGTCTAAATTTGAATATAGTTTTATACGTACGTTACGGTACGTTAACTTCAAACAAATATTGTCACTTGGTATTTAGTGTCTTTATTAAAATTAAATATTGTTTTTAATGTTAGTATTAAAATGAAAAATGTTTAAATAATGCCTAAAACATAAGCAATGCTTGAATTAAATTAATTAAATTAACTTAATTTTGTGTTATTTATATAACTTTACAAGTAAAATATAAATAAATATTATATCTACGACTATTTAATATTTTCAATTATTTTTTAACTTCACGCTTAATTCCAGACATAGTAGGGTAGACAGAGGGAACCGCAGAAACCGTGAGAACCTAGTGTTAAGACACTCTGTTCCCCGCTTTCCGCCTTTTTCGAGGCATTGCTTGTTCAGTGGTGGAACTCAACGCCGCTTTATTTTTTATGCAAATTTCACTATTTTTTTATTATTGAAAATAAGGTGATAAACGTTTTTTTTTTCAAGTTACTTTTAATTCTTGTACAATTAAATCGTCTAATATAAAATATAGGAATTTTAATCCGTAAGCTATATAAAATATATTTAATCCCAAGTAACAATATGGCTGAGTAAGCCATAGTTTCAAAGGTCAACTAACAACAAATAAATGTTTTCAAACTATTTATATTGCGTTTTCAATCAAATTAATATATTTAAATCAGGATTTTCTAACGTATGCTTGGCTTTAATAAAAACTTTTATTAGAATTGGTACAGTGAAAATTGGACTACCATCAGAAACAAATTTAATATGCAAAATTGAAATTAACTTCCGGCCCATAATTTTGCACCTGTAGATTCAAATTTAAATCTAATCTTTGATCTAAATTTATTTATTTCTTTTTACTTTTATACTTTATTACGCTTATAGCAGGGTAGACAAGGGGAACCAGAAGAACCTCGTCTAAGGAATGTGTTAAGGTTCCCATGACACCCCGCCTTTCCGCCTCTCGAGGCAATGTGTGTTGAAGTGGAGGAACTCAACGCCGCACTTTGCCTAAATGCCAGAAGGAAGAAAATGGAAATGAAATAATATATCTTCCCCGAGTTGAAATTTAACCCAAAAACGGTTGCCTTTACATGCAGACTCTGCGCCTCTGCGCCACCACGGTTCTTAGTTGATCTAAATGTAGGATCTATTGCATTTTAAAACTAGAGAAAAAAAAATAAACACACAAACATAATTTGAAACATCATTTATTTTATAAAAATAAATGTTTTGACGACAAATAGTTTATAATATTCGGGGTCCTTACGAATTCTTACTCTCACGGGAGTTCCCATCAGAAATGTTTCAAGACATTGTAAAAAATTCAGTTTTTACAAAAGTTACTTCTTTTATCTTAAAACATTAACAACGTTACATTTTCACATCTACTATTTCATAATTATTCTAATAACGGTCGATCACTTTATTTTTACCTACAATATTGGCGATATTCAAAATAATCGTCTAAATAGGAAAGTTTGTTAGAAGCTTCGAATGAGCACTTGATGAAGACTCGGATTTTTTACAATTAATATTAGGCCACTGGTTAATAATAAACAATTAAAATTATAATGCAATAAATTATAATATATGTTTTGTTTACTTAATGTATTTAAAATCCGAGTCTCATTTAGTCTGTGAGGTATTTAAGAATTGAAATGAAGTATAAAAATATATAAATCATGGCCGCCAGTGACAGAGGTCGCGCGCATGCGAAGTCGACACACACTTCACTGTATTGATCGGAACATTCCGAATTAAAAAAAAATACAATAATATACATCACAAATAAAAACATTCGGTTTATAATAACGTAATAAACGTTAATGTAACAATATGACTGTTAATTTTATAGTAATAAGAAAAATATAACATTATTATGCTCCTAAATAATACATACCTATGGGATCTGTTGCGGGTCTTTCTAGTTTCTATTCCCAACGCCTATAAAGCTTGGGATTATTTACTTTACTTTAGAATGTGTAACATTTAGAATGATTACCATTTTGAATAAATATCTATAAAAAACACGACAGAATCCAATGAAAAATAACAGTACTGAGACGATTATTAAAATTATTCATTATGTACAGTTCAGATACTAAAACACTTTTTCGTTTCATTAATTCGATTAAATAACAATGATAATTAAAAAATAAGCATTTCATACTATTTTATAAGTATCAGAATATAAAAATAAGAAGAATCATTGTTTAGACTAGCACGTTTGTTTGACAACCGAATCGATTAAACGAAAAAGTATCACGACCAAATAAAATAATTAAAACAACCGAAGCGTTCGTTTCTATATACTATTTGACGTTTACACAAATATTATCCGTATACCAGGCTAATGATGAAAGCTCGTTCCAACATTTCTACACATTTACAAATATACATACATACGATTAGATTGAATGCGACAAACTAATATCACGGTATCAAGCAAATGAGCCCTACGAGATCGAAACACTAAAAATATAAGTTTTCATGAGGAAAGGAGAAGCATGGAAATAAACGAAGACGGCGAGTACCCTGATTGTTCGCAAACAATTTATATAAGAATGACAGTTTGTGTTTACAAGTATTTACAATTTGGCGTTTCGGATTTATAGATAAAATTTGAGTTTTGGATTTTACTGACAGCAATTGAGTAATTATTTTTATTTTGGAAAATCATTGTTATTATTTCAATCATTTGTTTCTAATGATTTTACGTGAAATGTTTGTTTTTTGGAAGTCTGTTTTTCTTTATATATTTTGCAAATTTTATCTAACAATAATAGCTTACAAATGTCAAAATGACATTTCGATGCCATTACGATAATTTGTATATTAATTTTTGTTTTCAAAAACCTTACCTGAAAATTTTTAACCTCCAAATTAGGGTTCTTTTTATGTTTAAAAAATTTATATAAGCTGGCTTCTAAAATGTTTATTTCGCCTATTTGACATAAATATACACACTTTCGACAAGATAGAGTCTTGATGGCCGGTTAACAACTTTCCCGCATCTGTTACGCATCTGTTCTTTTAAAATGATATTATATTTTATTAAACACTGATCTCACAAGTTAAATATTTTTCAGGTTATTAGTTATGTCAGTCAAAGGCGTTCGGAATGATTTAGTTACACACACATGTACCTACAATCTACAGAGTATCTCATCGTAATATTAAAAGTGACCTAATTCCAAAATTACTATTTGTGAGAACTGTTACAATATTTTTGAAATTCACTCGTTTCAGCAAAACCAAAATATTATGAATTTTGAAATTAGCCACTTTTATTTTGTTAACGCAATAAACAATCAACAAAAATACCGCCTTTACTTCACAAATATCGCTCGCTATATGGGATGAATTTAATTACACAAGTATAAATCAATGCACTTTGACCATTAGTTTAAAATAATCGCTATGATTGATCAATTTCGTGGGGATCGGGGGGTTGTTGTGGGATGTAATTCCACCTAGCCCTTACAACAGGGGGCGCATTTGGGTTCTGGGGGTTTTGTGAATTGTGGGGGTTTTGGGAGTTTTGGGGGTTTTGGTTGTTTTGGGGGTTCCGTCTTGCACGTACTACGGCTAGATGTCTTTGAATGTAGTGCTCGTGAGGGGCTAGTAAGGCAGCTCTTTGGAGACATTGTTCTGCAACAGCCAGTTTTCCTCGTTCAACGGCTACCACGCAGAGGTTGTGTAGCGCTTGTACGTTGTCGGGTTCCAATTCGAGGATACGGCGGTAGCACTGGAATGAAATTTTGTAAGATTAATAATAACAGTGGAATTAATTATACAGATTGTATCTAACAACGCGGCCTTTGTCAATACATACATATAGGGTTAAATATTTCAAGGCTAGGAACAGGGTCATTTTTCCCTTTCACGAAAAAAAAAATGAAAAAATCATATTTAATTGTTGAAAATATTACTTGTTTCATAATTTTATAAAGTCAATTTTATATAGTCTCTCTTACTACCCCACTATGGATAGAGCGTGAAGTTATGTTATGTGTTATAAAGGCTAGTTAATACTATGTTTTAAACTAAGGTCGCAGGTAACATCCACACCCTGTATATTAACTATTTTTTTTATTTAGCACTTTGTAAATCACTTTGTAATCCTTATAATTGTGCAGTCAAGTCAGTCCGTACAAGTTTACAGTCAAATCTTTCCACCATTTGTCTATAACCAAAAATCCATAGGTAATTCCTCATTAAAATCAACAAAAACCAAATATACTCACACTTTCAGCTGCATCCAGATCTTTAACTGAATTAATATATATATCGCCCAAAAGCACCAAAGCTTTCACATGGTCAGGATGATGCCTCACAAGTTGTTTTAAAAACGGCGCAGCTTCCAAAGGCCGTCTTCTATCAGCTAGTAACAAGGCAAGGTTGAACAAAGCAGATCTAAAGTCGGGTTTTAAATGAACAGCTGCTCTGAACCAACGTTCTGCGCACTCCGCGTCTCCCTCGTCCATACAGACCATGCCGAGGTTAAAATGCACTCTTTCGTTTGTGGCTGGAAGAATTTGATTTTAATTTAGAGCAGTGTTATGTTTTTTTACTGGTTTTTGTATATATGATATTGTAGGAGTTTATCATAAAGATTCATTCATTAAAAGTTGTTCTTTTTATAAGTATTATGATCGTTATAGTAATATATCGCACACTACCTCAATTCAATATACACAAAAAGTAATTATTTTATTTTATTCTTATAACATATTTCTAACAATTCAAAAGAACTCCAGAAGGAATTGAGTATTTTTGTAAGGTTCTGTATGTAGGGGGACTGGTACAATATGGTCAAGGTACTGTGAATTGCAAGTCTACAAATTAACGTTAAACCCGAACTAAAATGTATTATGAATGCATAATTTAAGCGTAATAGATTTGGAATCCAGTACAAAGAACCTAGGATGTTATTATTACAGTGATTGAAAATTCTTATAATACTTGATACTTATGAACTATTTAGGTAGAATTTTTAAATTGTCATTTTTCAAAGTCTTCTGCTAAAATAATTATATATAAAGGAGAATGCTATAATTCGAAGTATATTTCATTATTTATGAATAGTTATATAAAAACATTTCAAAGTATCGATTCTTGCTACATATAAATGTCTATACGCTTTGTAAACACAAAACCTATTTTCCTACACCAGAATAGCATCTTAAATAATTATTAAAAATACAACTTTACGGCACACGACAAAGAGAACATAACATACCATCTTTATCCAACAATTTCAACAAGCGTTGTCTCGCCAAATGCCTCAAGTCGGCTGCCCCCAGTTCTTGTAATAATATCGCAGAGTTTAGTAGCGCCTGTTCGTGCTCAGGTTCCAACTCTAAAGCCTTGTCGAGGTATGCAAGGGCTTGAGATGCTTTACCTTGTTCTAGGAGGACTACTCCGAGCTAAAGTAGAAAGAAATAAAAACACCGTAAATTGGTTTTCGGAAGTATTTTTTTTTAGATCCACGCCGTATCCCGCACAAGACAGGGTAGGCAGAGGGAAATGCAGGAACCATAGCAACCTAGTGTTAAAACACTTCGTTGCTTAGTCTTTTCTTCGTACCCGCTTTTCGCATTTCGAGGTATTGCATGTTGAGTGGCGGAACTCAACGCCGCGCTTTGCCTAGTTGCCAGAGCGAAGAAGGTGGAAATAGAAAAATCCACCTTCCCCGAGTGGAAATCGAACCCAAAAATCTTTTTAATTAACTTTTTCAGATATTTCTCATAATATTTTTTTTTTAAAGTGTAATAGAGACTATAGACACTTTTTTTAACTTATACAATATGTTCTTATCATAAATATTATTAATATTAATATTAATACATAATATACAGAATTAATATTAATCATAGGATAATGAGGACCGTCGTGGCGCAGAGGCTTAGGTTCTGCCTGTAAACGCGACAGTTTGTGGGTTCGATTCCCACTCGGGGAAGACGGATTTTTCTATTTCCATATTCTTCGCTCTGGAAACTAGGCAAAGTGCAGCGTTGAGTTCCGCCACTCAACACGCAATACCTTGAAAACGGCGGAAAGCGGGGACAGAGAAAGAGGAACTAAGCAACGGAGTGTCTTAACACTAGGTTCATATGGTTCCTGCAGTTCCCTCTGCCTATCCTGCCATGTGCGGGATAAAGCGTGAAGCTACAAAAAAAAAATTAGTCATAGTGAACTTCTTCTTCTCTTATCTTTACATTTTTAATATATTTATTGTTAATTAGAACTAAGCCTGTAGCTGATAAGTGAATTAAATAAATCTACTAATAAATTACTCTACTTTTGGCGTTATAAATATATATTTATTTATTTACTTATTATTATCACAATAACTCTACAGCTTCGGTTTTACCTCCACGTCTAAAATAAATGACAGTAGTATGACACTTGATACTTTATACGAGGGTCAAACTGAAAGTTCTTAGAAAATCAAAAACTAAGCATTCTAGCGAGTTATTGGTTTTATTATAACTTTTCAAAATAGCGTCTTCTTCGGCGTCCATAAAATGTTTTCCTCGAAGTTTTTCTTTTATTTTCGGGAATAAATAAAAATCGCAGGGTGCGAGGTCGGGGCTATACGGCGGGTGACCCAGTAGATCCACGTCTAAGGTCGCCAAATAGTCGATCGTTTGCCTTGCGGTGTGCGACGAGGCATTGTCGTGATGAAGGAGGATCCTGCTGCGAGGTCGTTTCTCTCGAACTTTTTCCAAGACAAGTGGCAAACAATTGTTAGTGTACCACTCTGCATTAAACGTTTTCTGATCCTCTAAGACAACTGTCGCGTAATGACCTGTCCTTCCGAAGAACGAGGCCACCATCTTTTTTCCAACACTTCGACCTCTCTTCACTTTAGTTGGCAACTCTTTGGAAGGAAACACCCACTGAGCAGACTGTCTTTTGGTTTCCGGATCATAACAGTAAATCCAGCTTTCGTCACCCGTTAGTATGTCGAACACAACATTCGAGTCACCTCCGTTAAATTTTTGGATCATTTCTCGGCACCAATCAACAAAGCGGAGTTTTTGAGCCTCGGTCAAATTATGCGGTATCCAGCGGGCACAAAGCTTCCTGACCGCTTAATGTTCATGGAGGATTGTGTGCACTTGACTCATACCTATGCCTAGACTTGTCCAAATCTGCTGATAGGTTACTCTTTTGTCAGTCTCTATCATACGCCGCACAACACTGATATTATCTTCAGTCGTCGCTGTAGAAGGCCGTCCCTCACGCAAATCATCGGTGAGATTAGTTCGACCACGTTTGAATTCATTAAACCAGTTGTAAACTGTGGCACAAGATGGGGCTTCATCGTGAAAAGCCAATCGAAGTCTATCATAACTTTCTTGTTGACTTATATGACATCGAAAGTCATAAAAAATCATTGCACGAAAATTTTCTCGGCTTAAATTCATTCTGACGTGCACAGACAATTTTCAATTTGCCGCCAAATCGTAAAACAATTGACAAATGAATGAAATGTATACTCAATATTATTGGTAAAGAGTTCTATTTTCAAAATTTAAACTTATTTTTTTAATATAATGCTTTTAAATTGCCAGTTCTAAAAACTTTCAGTTTGACCCTCGTATATGCCTCGATGTAATTGTGAATGAGAATATATGGATAATAAACAAAAAATCAATTTTACAAATACCTTGTTCTAGGCGAACTACTCCGAACTGAAGTAGAATGAAATAAGTAGTAAATTGGTTTCGGAAATTAACTTATTGATAAATTTTTATATTATTCGCCTTTGCATCCATGTCTAAGATAAGTAATTGGACTATGACACTTGATACTTTCTATGTGTGGGAATACAATAAAATTATGTAATATATGGTATAGATTACCAAGAGAAAGTAAAGCAAGTAAGCGAATCATTGGCTATTATAGGGAATCCTAGTAAAATATCTAAAGTTTCTAAATACTGCATTCCAGTGATTTTCTTGCTCTAATTTCAAAACCCTCTTAAATATGTATAGTAATAATATACTGTTATTATAAATAAATGAAATGATAAATAAATAGAAATAAAAAATATATCTCATATATTTAAATAAGAATATAGTAGGCTATATTCTCATATACATATTAGGTACATTACATCGTAATCGGCATAAGTGTTGATGTACGGACAATAAAAAAAATCCAGTATCTCGTGATATAAGCGATATTTACAACACAATTATTTTTAGCTTTAATAGTAGTTTATATTTAGCATAGAAAAATGATAAAGTAAACAATCTGTATATAATTAAACTAACAAAACGTAATAAGCGTGTTAGAAGCTTAATACAATAATTTCATTAGTTAAGCGCTTGGACAGGTTTCCAAAAGGGAATTCCGGGGTTTAAATCCCGATACGTAATTTTTAAGCTCATAAAGTTATCTATGAGAGTTGTAAAATGAAAAAGTATATAATAATTTTGAAATAAATATACAGGAAATAACATAAAAGAGTAAACTTTTCGTATTTGAAGTCTTCTTTCGTAAGATTAAAAAGACTTATCATTTTGTTATACTCACTCTATGATTTATGAAATACTAATGGGAATTGTTGTGAGTAGATTCATAATTTGAAAGTTTTTTTTTGTAGCTTCACGCTTTATCCCGCACAAGGCAGGGTAGGCAGAGGGAACTGCAGGGACCGTGGGAACCTAGTGTTACGACACTCCGTTGCTTAGTCCCTGCTTTCTCCGTTCCCGATTTCCGCTTTTTTCGAGCCTTTGCCTAGTTTACCAGAGCGAAGAAAATGGTATTAGAAAAATCCATCACCCTCGACTAGGGTTCGAACCCAGAAACCGTCGCGTTACAGGCAGACGTTGCGCCTCTGCGCCACGACGGTCCTCTTGAAAGTATTTAATGTAAATTAACACACAATTTATATTTTTAACGACCAGAACTCTTAGGTGTGTTTTATATAGAAAGTACCTAAGAATAATATTTAGTTTACTACTTGATGTAGTATCAAGATTATGTTTTTAAGCGTATCTGCCTATAAAAAAAATATTATAAAAGAGCACATCAAATGAACAAAGTTTTGCTCAGTTTTTCTCACTAAACTGACGAGTATTGTATTTTCAAAAGATCTAAACGACAGTATTAATAGTAGACAAGAAACATTAACATGATAATATTTAAATAAGCGTAAAAACTTCAAAATAATACTCACATTGTAATAAATATCAGGATTCCCGCTGTCGTACAACAAGGCCCTCTCATACACCTCCTGAGCTTCCTTCGTCCGGTTTAACTTTATCAATATATCTCCTCTATTTATATACGCCTGTGTATAGTCGGCTCTCATGCTAATCGCTTGTCTATACAACATATCAGCTTCCTCCAACCGTGTTGCATTTTTAGATATCAAATTAGCCAAATTAAGGAAAACATTCAAATGGTTAGGTGCTATTCTTGCTTGGTATGACTCTCCAGGCTTAGCTTTCGGAAGTAAGGATTTAGCTTTTACGTAAGCTTCCTCAGCTTCTTGATATCTGCCCAGATGGTTAAAAGTTCGGCCTACATTGATATGCGCGCCTACGTCGTCTGGTTGTACGTTGACTGCGGTTTTAAAGAATTCTAAAGCGTCTGCATAATTTCCCTCAGCTTCTAATGCGTGGCCAACGTTGTTGTAGAGCTTTGCGTTGTTTCGGTTTACCTGGAAATTGTCATTATGTCTTTAGTTTAATATATATATTCATATATGTATATAGATGAAAAAAATATAGTATTATTTTAGAAAATTACATTCAATTCGTATATAAAAAGCGACGTTATATTTAAAATTACTTAATTATTATGTAACTAATTTTTATTAGTGATTATAATGTTAACTGTAGTTAATTCGTAACACAACAATATGTCAATCTTGGTATAGTATTAGTATAGTATTACCACATTTACTATCACAAAGCAGACGTTAAAATAAAATTAAAATATTATATAACAACCTTTAATCCGGAAGCAAAAATGGAATACTCGGTTTTCCAATCCCAATTTCTCACATATGTTTTGGCACTGAATGCCAAGAGAAGGAAAATTAAGGCTCCAGCTGCCAACTTTGCGCGTTTCTTGGCAACTAATCGCCATCCATGTGCCACTAAAAGGCACCAACCCATAGATGGCATGTAAAGAACTCTTTCTGCCACCACAAAGCCAACGGGAAAAAATAAGTTAGATGCAGGTAGAAATGGCAAAACAAGCAATGCCAAACCCTGAAAACAAAAAATCAACTATGGAATATTTGTCTAAGTACTGTTTGATCAAAAAATGAACGCTTATTAATTTTTTTGTACATTTTCCCCAAATTTACTCGTTTCTATATTAAAGACGTAGCATTATAAATAATTGGTAAAAGAAGATGTTATATTTTATTACAAAACATGTTTGATATGTTATGCTTTTAATAAAATATACATGTAATAAATATATAAAAAGACCTCTGTATTGCCAAAAGATAAGAATTTTCCATATTTAAATTGTATGACTTAAAACTGAGGATATCAGAGAGAGTCAACGGTGAAAGCTCTCCATTTTACGCATTCTATTGATTTATTTGAGATATTATGTGTTGTTGACTTTGTCTTCCTGCCTGCCTTTTAAAGCAGGCGAACCAATCCTTGATAGAACCCTTTATAGAAAACCAACAGAGTCTAATAATATAGTCATTTAAAATGTTCAAGTAAAAGAAATTTAGCTATATCAGGCTTGTTAGGAAGGATTATTTATATTTAAAAAAATACTTTTTGTTTGTTTATCTTACGAACAAAAGGGTTGGGTCATGGATATAATTTGTATTCATTAGTGGAGAATGGAAAAACATTGCTATAGTTCATTTCACTCGCAAAACGTTGGTAATATTTATGTTATGTCTTCACACTTTATCCTGCACATGGCAGGGTAGGCAGAGGGAACTGCAAGAACCTATTGTCTTAGACACTCCGTTGCTTAGTTCCTGCTAACTCGAGTCGCGGAACTTGCGCTTTGTCTAGTTTCTATAGTGAAGAAAACGAAAAAAGAAAAATCCATCTTCCCCTCATGGGAATTGAACCCACAAACCATCGTGTTTACTGGTAGACGCTACGCTCGTCGGTGGTAATATAATAAAAAAATATAATATCATACCATTGATAATGCGGAAGAACGTGTCCTCAGCGCGTGTATAGCGGCGGCTATCAAAGTAGTTGCCAGAGCTAAAGTTGCCAAGTTCCTAGGATCCCGCCAAGATCGAAGTAAAGCGACGGTTCCCATTGTCCAATCACAGCATAACGCTTCCGGTAATGTCAGGAGCCAGGCGTTTAGAGCTGGCAGATAGGCGAATGTTAAGTGTCTGAAAGATCAAATTATATTGGAATTGCATTTTACATAGCTTTTACATTGCTAATATAATAAAATAAAGATTTTCGAGACTTCTAAGTTTTAAAATTTGAATTTAATATAAGTTTAAGAACAATAATTGTTAATATTTTAGGCACAGGATTCCCCATTTCACGACTAATATACTGTGTAACTAAACATCAAAAAGGTACTCATGATTAAATACAAAAGACGTAAATGTCTCGTACTACAAAAATACTATTAAACGTTGTCAATCTGTCATCTCTCATTCATACTCATAGTGTACGCTTGCGTCATACTTGACAAATGCATTTTATATTGAAATAATAATTTAATTATTTACTTCGATTAAACAAAATATTCTTTATATATTACTTTTAAAATTTGACCACGTTTATAAGGAGGAGTTAAAACTATGGTTTTACTTAAGAGTGCGAGTATATCAACACCCTGTATATCACAAACGAATGTTATGCTCAAATTAAGTATACTTATCTAATTAAAAATATAAGTACAGATTTACATTACTCACCTAGCTGGAGGCAAAGCAGCACCTGCCGGGTTATCAAACCTAGTGAACACAGGCAGCTGGGCCCCCATGACGTGTAGCCTAGCCGCAAGCAGCGCCAGGGTCGCACAGCATACTGTCGCCACCCGTCGGGCCGCCTCCCCACACGCGCACCCCCATCCCCCCTTACCCCAATACTCTAGCCACGATCTACTTGTGCAGTTACGACGCTAGAAAAAATCAGTTCGTTTGGACTTATTTTGGCTATTTTAAGTAAGGGAAATTAAGTTAATAAGAGGATTGTATTATATAGAGTAAAGCACTGAATTAGGGTAAATATACTCATAATAAATAATATCTTTTGTGAATAATTTATTTCAACTTTACCATGGTGAAATATTAAAATTAATATGAATGAAGATATTTTTTTGTCTTCACGCTTTATCTTGCACATAGCAGGGTAGACAGAGGGAATTGCAGGAACCGTAGGAAGTGTTCAGACATTTGAACGGCGGAAATCAATAGAAATCGATTGAAAAAAGGCAATCGAAAAATTCATTTTCGAAATTGGGGAACCCACGAATAGTCGGGAATCGAACCCACGAACCGGCGCGTTTACAGGCAGCCAGTAAGCCAGGCTAAGCCTCTGAGCCACGACGGTCCTCAATGTTACCTCCCCAACATTGAAATGTAAAATCGAAATTAGTCTCTTATTAATTTACAATAAAAATAGAAGGTTTGGTAATTATTAAGTTGTAGTATTAAGTATATTTACATAGTATACAGCACTAATACGGGAGAACAGTTAACTATTTAGCAATTTCAAACAGACCAAGCCAGCATTGAATCAACTTTGATTTTAGTCAGTTAACCGTCTACAAGGAAACTTGTAATCGCCTTATATGTTACGAATTTTGATGCTGCACGTTCGTAGCAAATATATTCGCATTGGATCTCGACATCTGTGTACTCTCAGACTCAATACACAAAACTACAATACTGGAGCCCGTTTGTTCCGGTGCTAGAAGTTTGGTTGGAAACTTCGATCCGTTTAGAATATATCTCAAATCACGCGGCCGTCGCGACTGTTCAGAAACTTGCCGTGTACGGTTCACTGTCATTGATTATGAGTTTGCAAGAGTTCAATTGATTTTATCGTTATGCGATTCACATTTTTTAATTATTTTAATCTTAAGCGAGAACGGCATTTTACATTCCGGTAAGGATACAATAATGTTTTATTTCATGATTTGAAGTAAAAAGTCAATAATTTATAGAATAATAATTAAGGAAAATATACGACTTTCTTTGGTAAGTCTGAACATATCTAACATAAATTTGACATTATTAAATAATATAATAATAAAAAGACACTCCACGCTTAGTCCATGCTTTCTCCGTCCCCGCTTTCCACCTTTTTCGAGGCATTGCGTGTTGAGTGGCGGAACTCAACACCGCGCTTTGCCTAGTTTGCCAGAGCGAAGAATATAGAAATAGAAAAATCTTCCCCGACTGGGGATAGAACCCAGAAACCGTCACGTTACAGGCAGAAGTTGCGCCTCTGCGCCACGACGGTCCTGTTTAATTAACTTAAATTACCAATCGTCTATAATCCTTTCGAAATAGTATATCAAGCTATTAAACAAGTTGTTTCTCACCTTTTGAGCAACGAAGAGTTCGTATACAACACATACAGCTGTAACCGTGATCCCTTGTTCTTTGCACAGCATGGCGATACCAACGCAAGCGGTACACGCGGCCACGTAGCGCCAGTCTGGAAAAGAAATCAAATTATAAAAATCATTGTAAAAATTTTTAACACTTTGATGAATTAAATTGAAAAGAGCATGAAATCGTTCTTATTATACACTTGTTGCATAAGTTTAAATTTTCGTTGTTCATTTTGTAACTTGTTAAAAATAAAAATAAATACAAAATAAAATTTGGCAACAAAACAATAATAATTTTCTTCAAATTTCTTATATAAAACCGAGAAATTCTCAAGTATGGTGTAATACGAGAATATTACATAAGGATTTGAATGTATTATTTTCAACTTGTGTCTTCAGTGATTCCGTTCAAAGTTCTAAAAGATAGGGCCTATCACCTACTTATCCGCAGGGCAACAGCGAACTGAGTGTACGGCACGGCCCTTCAATGACAGTAAGAACCTTCGGGCCCTACTTTATGTAAGCAAGTCAAATAGGGTTGCAAATGTCAAGTTATATGAGCTTAGCGATATAGGTTAATACGGGTGATAATTAAATTATATCTACTCTGTGCAGGTCATTGGCCTGTAGAAAATACACGTGTAATAGTTCAAGCGTCTGAATCTTTCGTTGTTCTTATTATGTTTTAATATTATATACATATTTAGTAGAGAATGAAGTGTCTTAACATTATATTCCAACAGTTCCCTCTGCCTGCTATGCCATGTGCGTGTTACACCGAGAAGCTAAAAAAATAGTGAAAGTAATGATATAGAAGTATATTTTCTTAAATAATTAAATATAGCACGAAAAGAAAAAATCTAACGAAAAGAGAGGTTAAACGAGTTAAACGTGTAAATGGTAACCACTGAACGTTTCAACATTGTCGGTAATTTTTGAGAACGTCAAACGTGATTAAATTGAACCCGATCTCGGTCACGATTTTTAACCCCATCAAGTGAACTCGGGTCTAAAAGGAATATGTAGTAACAGTGGCTCCCAAAACATTTGCGCTTTCGTACGAGCTTAACGAAATTACATTTCAGTTACAGGTAGGTATGTACGAACAAGTTTACGAAAGTTCGGGCACCGCCATTCGTGTTCATACTTTAGAATTCGTCCCCGAAACGAAATTAGTTCCAATATACTGGATTTGATACAACTTTCCGGAAAGTAGCGCTTATGATATTCGAATTCCGCTTGGGTGTATCCAACAATGTATGTTTGTGACGACAAAGTTTGGTCAACCTTTTGGGGATGCTTAACATGTTAGCTCCGTTATAATTACTTGAGAGCGGTGTCGCTAGTGTTCCGTGTTACATAGTATGTGTTTTAATATACTAATGAACATTTTCATTTGAATTTACTATAGCATTAATATCACATATTAATTTCTAAAGCCGGATAAACTTATTTCCTATCTAATAAGTACTAATATATTAGTAACTTAGATGAATTTCAGTATGCTGCTGCGCTACATATATAAAATTTAATATAAATTTCTCAATACAAAACTTCCCAAAAGCATAAAACATTAATTAATTAAATAATATAACATTAATAGTTACTTAAAATATGACATTTTCAACAAAGCGAGGATGTAAAACGTACCTGTACACCGTCTCCGGCTGGCGGCGCGCGCGTAACAAAGCAGGGCGGCCAGGAAAAACAGTGACGACAGCATTTCAGCCCTGCCCACGACACCTGTCACCTGTACAAAGAGTTAAATCACTTTAGTTTTAATAGAAGCCATTAGAGCGCTTTTACCATACTTCGTGTGCTTCGCAAAAGGTTTGTATCTGAAATAACAGAGCTTTATGTTTGTTTCGTTCAATATATTTAATTTTTTTACAAATGAGATAATTTATATTGAGTAGATGAGATGTTAATATTAATTTATCTTCTAAAAGTTTTTGATAGCTTGTAAATAACCAATTTCATATTTAAGGAAGTGGGTAATGTAAAACAAAATATGTATCTTGACATGTTACGAATTTTCTTTTGAAAAGTTAATGAAACGCCAGGGAAAGCTTACTAACCTTAACCTCTTAGAAATCCGGCCCAATTGGGCTTCGTGTTACTTCGTAATATTCTTTAGGAACAAGGACGGTACAGTTATAAGGCGTCATTAAAAATTCGTCTTGTAAAAGGAACGGTGCAAAAAAATAAAAGCTCAATAATGAAAGTGAGGCCTGTAAAGTAAGAGGAAATAGATGTTAGCTCTGTTGGATTGAGACCGACGAGCGAGATTATTCCGCTAAGAAAATACTCTCGTCCTTTACAATTAATAGACTTTTCATTTGTAAATTTCATT
The DNA here is from genome assembly GCA_037178615.1 of Dione vanillae. Lineage (NCBI taxonomy): Eukaryota > Metazoa > Arthropoda > Insecta > Lepidoptera > Nymphalidae > Dione > Dione vanillae. The sequence goes on from JAZFAU010000162.1 coordinate 696,443, forward strand.
GTGATTTTATAATTGAGTTTTTAGTTATTGTAAAGAGGTTTTTTGATTAATATTTAAATTGGAATACAGGTTTAATCAATTTAAAGCAAAAAAAGTTGGTGTGAACAACCAATCAAGTACAAAACCTGACGCTACAAGTTTATAAACGGCAAACATAGTTAGAGCACGAGGCGGCGGGCGTCTCAGCCATGTCCTCTTACGACTTCATTACAAACAGTTTTGCTCGGAAAATAAACAAGTTAGGGAACTATTGCAGGAATTACGCCTGTATTTTTACTTAGTTGAACGTTGAAGTTGACAGCGTGCGCTTTATTCGGCTCCTTTGTAGCGAGGCAATTGGAGAGAAAACTTTTTAAAATGCCTTCAAATTAGAAATGTTATTTAACACAACTTTTTGTAATAACATAGAAAAACAGAACAGAAATGGTAGCGTTTATAAGAACTTATAAAAAATAATGATTATACGTATATATAGGTGCAAATAAACTAAAGGTTCGCAGCGTTAGAATACTAAATGCTGTTCCCTAACATCCGGTGAATGTAGATGGGAATTTTTGAATTTAAATAGAAAGAGACAACTTAATGTACAGTGGAAATAAATTGAACCGATAAACAAACTGTGGCGATAAAAGAACTGTTATAGTATGAAATTGCTCCTATTTGCCGTGTCGATGTGACAGACTGAGTTAAAACTTTTTAAATTAATGGTAAACCAATAAAATGCAGTGTTGGAATGTGTGAAGTATACTTATCTGTTTATATGTATATATATACGTTTAAATATATATATATATATATATATATATATATATATATATATATATATATATATATATATATATATATATATATATATCTATATATATATATATATATATATATACTTATCTGTTTATATGTATATATATACGTTTAAATATTCCAAGAATTCTATAGAAGGGGTGAAGGGTGTTCGATCCCAAGAACTTAATCTTTCTCAAAGCTAGAATTGTAAAAGATTAACGAGGAAGGAAGAAAGAATAAGAGAATATAGATTTCAAATATCAATAAATTTTATTATTTTAATTACACTCGTGAGTGTTGCACGTTTTATTTACACTATTAGTTGCACGGCATTGATAAGCTTTTATAAGAAAATGTAAAACTCAAAAGTAGAACTAAAACCAATCGTTACATTAGTAGCTACATTGGGTACACTTTGAAAATAAATACACAAGAAAACCTGCCTTCGTTCTATTTTAGCCAACAAAAGGTCTTTTAAAACGAAAAAAGGTATTACGTTAATTCAAATTGAAGACGCGGCACAGTAGTATCAGATACGATAATAAAGAATCAACTTGAAAAGAAATAGCTCTCAGCGAGTATTTCAGACTCGGCCGGTCCTCTAATTACCCAAGTGATTGTGAGAGAGGGTATGAGGGTACATCAAAGATCAGTAATCATGTGAAAGGACCTCAATCAAAAAGGAATCAATTAATTAGAAATGTGAGTATATATAGTACTTCAAGCTTAGATGGACAAGGCAAACGCTGGTTACAATTATAGATAACTCGAGGATTAGTTAGAAATTAACAGCCATCAAACTTGGTGAAAGGCTAGATTAGGGTAACAAATTGTATTAATTCGTGTAAAGATATATTATGTTATATAAAGTTATTTCATATATATATATATATATATATATATATATATATATATATATATATATATATATATATATATATATATATAATAATATATATATATATATATATATATATATATATATATATATATATATATATAATAATATATATATATATATATATATATATATATATATATATATATATATATATATATATATATATATATATATATATATATATATATATATATATATATATATATATATATATATATATATATCTTACTAATATTATAAATGCGAAAGTAACTCTGTCTGTCTGTCTGTCTGCTACCATTTCACGCCTAAGCCACCCAACCGATTTTGCTAAAATTTGGTATGTAGATAGTTTACATTTATGAGAAGGACATAGGCATATCATTCTTTGGAAATTCAACCCGTAAAAGGGTTAAAAGGAGTGGCAAAGTTTGTATGAGAAAAATATTTTTATGCACATTTTTGCATGAAACTTTGAATTAATGCTTTTTTGTACAAATGATGAAACACATATTTCAGGGTTTTGCGAAATTCACCCCCATCGGGGGTTAAAGGGGGCGGCTAAGTTTGTATGGGAAATTTAATTCTATTGAAATATTTTGCGTTACACTGAAATAATGCTTTGCAATATAAATTATGAGATACAAATCTAAGTGTTTTTTGAAAATCAACCCCTATGGGTTAAAGAAGGTGGCACAATTTGCGTAGAAGAAATATTTAACAGTAACTTTAAGCATAATACTATAACAATGAACCACGTACATCAGTTTATCATAAACGAAAAACACATGAAGAAATCATGATATACATAGTAGCAAAATTGATTAAAAATAGGAAATAAGTTTTAGAAAGTGCAGCAACGGCGGCACTGCAGGTGCGGGGTGTTTGGCGGTGCGGAATTTTCAAATTTTTAAATAGGAATAAATGATTTGATTTTGATCAACATCTATATATTTTGTTATTTAAGATCTTCCAATATGCCTCGCAAGCGTGAATCAGATTTATCGCGTAGCTCTTCAAGAGCTCGAGCCACGCAATTAGCTAGATCTCAAGAATCTGAAGAGCAGACTCAAGCAAGGCAGCATTTAGATGCCGAGCGACGTGCGTCTCTTAGAGCGTCCGAAACTCTAGATCAAGCTCAGGTCCGGTAAATTGCTGCTACATCATGTGCGAGGGCCTATTTGTTTCAAAGATCTCAAAAAACACAATGATCAGGAAATGTCAACATTTAGAGAAGCATGTGAGACTATGATGACCATGCTTTTTTACAACAGCAAATAACGGAGTCCGTTCCACGTTTGAACCCAGAACAAAGAAATGTCTTTAATAATGTGGTGCATAAAATCTTAGATGGTTTATTTTTTCTTGATGCTCCTGGAGGCACTGGCAAAACATTGTTTTTAAATCTCCTTCTTGCTCAAATCTGAAAAGATAAGGGAGTTGCTGTTGCATTAGCGTCCTCTGACATTGCCGCCACCCTACTCAGTGGTGGCCAACTAGCTCAAGCTTCCTTTAAACTTAGCTCATGAAGAAATGCCAGTTTGCAATATAAGTAAAAATAGTGAGCGCGGAAGAATGTTGCAGCAGTGTAAGTTATTGGTTTGGGATGAATGTACTATGTATCAAAAGCAACAGAAGTATTATGGGAGAGATGGTTGTTCTTTTGGCTGGTGATTTCAGACAGATTCTACCCGTGATAACTAGAGGTAGACCGACAGATGAAATAAACGCATGTTTGAAGGCCTCTACGCTATGGGCACATGTGCAAAAAATTAGTCTGACAACACAAACATATATTCCTACAATATACACGTCCTTAGTAAAAAATTACGCGGACGATGTCGCGGGTAACAGCTAGTATATATATATATATATGTGACATAAAATAACTTTATGTAACGATGTATCAGTGAAGTGGAAGCATACAAACGTAGCAAAAAAGGATTATAAGTTGGCATTAGTGTTGCCATACAGACAAATATATAGACAACAAAATTATCCTATAAGGGTTCTGCCCTTTTCAGATAGGGAACCCTGAGAAGAATGTCCTTTTCAGATAAACAACCCTAGAAAGGACGCAGATGAAGTAGGAAGCTAATGATAAATAAAACATAATATTTAACCATATTCGGTTCAAAGCCCCAAAAGTCGTTATCAAATATAAATTTCAATACACAGTTCGGAATAAATTAAATACGTTTATGAATACATAAAAATAGTAATAAATTTAAAATGAATTTTTCATAATAGCTTTACAAGCAATCAATTATTTAGGCTTAAAATTTACATATCAATCGACATGCATGACGTAATAACATAGATTATGTTAAAATCTTTCAAAATACCGATAGCAGATCATCAGTCAAAATAAAATTTTATATATGTTATATTTTTTACTTTTTTACTTTTATTGTTTTCACGCTTTATCCTGCACATGGCAGAGGGAACTGCAGGAACCTAATATTGAAACAGCTTGCTTAGTCTCTGCTTTCTCTGTCTCTGCTTTCCGCCTTTTTCGAGACATTGCGTGTTGAGTGGCGTTACTCAACGCCGCACTTTGCCTAGTTTCCAGAGCGAAAAAAATGGAAATTGAAAAATCCATCTTCCCCGGGTGGGAACAAACCCCCACACCGTCACGTATACAGGTAGACGCTACGCCTCTGCGCCACGACGGGATATGTTAAAGAAATTTAAAAATATATATATATATATATATATATATATATATATATATATATATATATATATATATATATATATATATATATATATATATATATATATATATATATATATATATATATATATATATATATATATATATATAATATATATATATATATATATATATATATATATATATATATATATATATATATATATATATATATATATATATATATATATATATATATTATATATATAACTTTTATATTTAATTATTAAATAAATATTTAAAAACATATCTTTGTCAATTTAATCTAAATTACTTTTTATTAAATAAATGATCTAAGTAGTACTTACCGCCTCGCTGTGTATAGGATGCACCGCGAACAAGATGGCGGCCACGAAACTTGCAAATTCCGGAAGAAACATTGCGCAAACCCTGCAACATTTAAGTGGGTCAGTCAACCAATCGCTATGCCAAGACTAGTTTTACTTGCTATTTTGGAAACTTCGTCAAGAAAATTCACTTATCTGATAATATTCAATGATATAAATGGGCTATTTATTATTTCTATTTTGGATTATTAGGAAACATATGCAATGTGTGTCATAGTAGTACTTTATATGATAATATTTCCTTCTTTTAGCTTCACGCTTTAATCCGCTCATAGGAGGGTAGGTTTCGCTCATAGGTCATAGCAAGGAAACCGCAGCAACCGCGGGAACGTAGTGTTAAGATACTCCGTTCCCTGCTTTCCGCCAACGTCTCGACGCCGCGCTTTGTCTAGTTGCCCGAGCGAAGAAAATGGAAATAAATAATAATATTAATATTAATTAAAGTTTACAATTTTAAACATTATAATTATATGTATTTGTATATAGGACGAATTGTAATTTCATCACTAGGATTATATTCTTTATTCTCTGTCTCGCTTATTTGACAGGATAAATTCAATTCAAGGTGAATAATTCTAAAACGTTCACAATTTTGATACGGAAATATAGTCATATTACTAATCCTGCACTGTCCAATGTAATGAAATTTGAGCTAACATTTTAATGTAACCACTCGTACAGTTTCTTGGTCTAATTGTGAGAGCGGTTAAACTCATTTAGTATAAAGTACTATAAAGTACAGCACATTCAAGTAACCTAACGTCTAATAGTACCTCGAGCATAGTCATTAGATAGTGAGAATGCGGTTACACTGACCGATCCAGCACCATTGCAAAGATGATTATCTACATACCTACGTACAAATTTCAGGTAGAAAATGTTAATTAAGTATGAATTAATTAAAAATGGAAATGGACTGGACTCGTCTAGAAAGTTAATTCCACTAGCCTTTTAGATTAAAAACGAGCGCGTGACAGGTATTTAAGCTTAAAATTCTATTTCCCTAAAAGCTCTTGAATTATTTCGACAGTATATATGATTATATATATATATATATATATATATATATATATATATATATATATATATATATATATATATATATATATATATATATATATATATATATATATATATATATATATATATATATATATATATATATATATATATATATATATATATATATATATATATATATATATATATATATATATGTTTATTCCTATTTGTGCCGCCCCCTGCGATGACCCCCGCGCGGGTTGTCGTCAGAGTCTTGTGCGAACACCCCGCGCGGTCGGTAACAGTAGTAGTTAGTAGTAGTTGTCGAGAGGTAGTAAAAGGAGCACGTGAGACGGCGGCGCGAGCGCACGTCCTTCCTGAATCTAATATTAATTAGCGGTGTGATTTTCCCTCCCTCAGCCTTATTTGATTTCCCTTTTGTGTATTCCCTCTTGATATTGAACCTGACAAAGACAAACCTACAAAAGATAATAGTGAAAGTAACCCCTAGCGAAGAAGACTAATGTGAAATAAACCACGGCGGCCGGGAACAATCAGTGTTTGTGTTGTGAATCATGAAGATAAGGTACTGTACAATTTCTATTATCCTAAAACCGACTATAAAGTAAATAATTAATAAATAACCTCCACTTCAGCACGCTTCCACAATTGCTGACCCCTACCCACTATTCAATATATATTTTTTGGTAGCAGAACGCGGTTTATTATATTCACTATATACTATATACATTTCTGGTAGCAGAGCGTGGTTCATTAAATACTACTATATACATTTTCTGGTTCGCCCCCTGCGATGACCCCCGCGCGGGTTGTCGTCAGAGTCTTGTGCGAACACCCCGCGCGGTCGGTAACAGTAGTAGTTAGTAGTAGTTGTCGAGAGGTAGTAAAAGGAGCACGTGAGACGGCGGCGCGAGCGCACGTCCTTCCTGAATCTAATATTAATTAGCGGTGTGATTTTCCCTCCCTCAGCCTTATTTGATTTCCCTTTTGTGTATTCCCTCTTGATATTGAACCTGACAAAGACAAACCTACAAAAGATAATAGTGAAAGTAACCCCTAGCGAAGAAGACTAATGTGAAATATACCACGGCGGCCGGGAACAATCAGTGTTTGTGTTGTGAATTATGAAGATAAGGTACTGTACAATTTCTATTATCCTAAAACCGACTATAAAGTAAATAATTAATAAATAACCTCCACTTCAGCACGCTTCCACAATTGCTGACCCCTACCCACTATTCAATATACATTTTCTGTAGCAGGGCGTGGTTTCACTATATACTATATACATTTTTTGGTAGCAGAACGCAGTTTATTATATTCATTAAATACTACTATATACATTTTCTGGTAGCAGAGCGTAGTTTTCATCCCTCTGGGCCCCCTTAATTAGAGCGTGGTTTTCATCCCTCTGGGTCCCCTTAATGAGCGTAGTTTAATCCCTCTGAGTCCCCCTGATTATAGCGTAGTTCATGCCCCTGAGTCCCTTTGATTACAGTGTTATTCTCCCGTTTTGGTATTTTGGCTCTTAATTTGGTACCTAACGCATAATTACAATATAATTTGATTTCCTAACCTTTTAAAACGTGTTCGCATCGAGTTGTTTAAAAAATAATGTTATATGAAATTTTATACATATAATATTGAATATATAATTGTGTAGGGTGAATGTATAATGTGTAAAATGTATAAATAAATATTGAATATAATTTTATATATTAAATATAAAATATAATAAGTACACATAATATGGTTACATATATTTTATAATATTACGCCTATACGTTATTACCTATCCCGTTTTAAATTATAATTGAAGTTAGTTAAAATATTTTAATATAATTTCCTTAAAAAACTAACTTACTTTAAAATATTATCCCTACAATTTTATTGTTACCCTTTTTTTTATTTTTATTGAAATGAAGCTTAAGCCTTAATTGTAGTCATATTGTATATCATATTATTTTGTTGTATTGCGATATATGTAGATGCGACGCGTCCCTGAACTTGACCGTAACTGGTTTCTTATCTCGCCAGATGTTGTGGATTCATTGTTTATTACGAGTTTATTATTTTTTTAATATTTTAGTTGAGTTATTTGTTTACTTGATTTCTGATCTCGCCCGTTGGTAGTGGGTTCATTGTTTATTACGCGTTTATTAATTTTTAATATTTTAGTTCAGTTATTAGTTTACTTGATAATTTAAAATGGCTACTCATGATGAAACAGTAAAATGTTCCTTATATACGGAAAGCGCAGAATATAGAAAAAATATAGGTGTGGTACGCTTTGTTTCCGATTGGATTGCCGATACCTCGGAACTTCTTGGCACTTCTGAAATACCTAGATTATTAGTTAGGTTCAAGGATTTAGATTCTCATTGTAATTCATTTGTAAACGCGTCCTCAGTGCTCCTGGGTGGGTTAGACCCGGCTATCGATTACCAAGAAATTAGTTATGTAAAAAGGGAAGTGCGTTTAGTAAATAAGAAAATAGACGACCTCCGGGTGCGTCAATTAGAGTTGTGCCCACCTGCTCCCGTAGTTGATCCTGTCATGGCCAGTACACCCGTAAGAATGAGTAGTAAAAATTTTACTGAGCGAACTACTTATAATAGATTACCTGACTTACCTATACCTAAGTTTGATGGACGGCCTGATTCCTGGATAAGTTTTATTGATCAGTTTGACAGTGTAGTAGATTCCCAACACCATTTAACCCCCACAATGAAATTGCAGTACTTAGTTGGATCCTTAGCAGATGAACCTAAGCGGTTGTTGCTACATTTAAAAATTGAAGAAGGCAACTATGAAGTTGCTCGTGAGTTGTTGAAACAGCGGTATCACAATACACGGGTTCTTGCTGATACCTACATAACCCAGATACTTACCCTGCCGGATATTTCGAATAAATTTACAGGTTTGCGCGCGGCCTTTTTGAACCCCTTGTTATCTGCCTATCGCTGTTTAGAGCGTTTAGATTTACCCGTATCCTATTGGTCTTACATGTTAGTACATATATGTTTGACTAAGCTTCCCTCTGATTTGAAATCCCGTTTTGAGCGTTGTTATGGCGGTGACGCTAATGAATTACCTACCTTTAAAAATCTTATTACCTTTTTGGAAGACGAATGTCGTCACCATGACAACGTTGGCAACACCTCCCTTGTAGATTCTAACCTGACGAAATTTAAAAGTACTGTACCTAAACATACTTACCTTGCGGCTCCTCCTTCCCCTATGTTAAATAATAGACAAAAAATGTTACCTGTAATAAATAATAGTAAAAAATGTTACCTGTGTGCTTCCTCTTCCCATTACCTCCGTGAATGTCCAGAATTTAGAGCTATGAATCCTAGAGAAAGATCGGGATTTGTAAAACATTCCCGGTTATGTTATAGGTGTTTGGACAAACATCCAATTCTTATGTCCAAGCCGTATTACAAATGTTCAACCTGCGGTCGCTCATCCCATCACACTATCCTATCTTTTAATGATTCCCGTAACCCAATGTATCCTACCTCATCCAATCGCAATTATAATTGTAATTCCAAATTTAATAAACGCAATTATCCGCGTACCTGTCCTTCTTCTACCCGCGGTCCCCATATGGGCGGGGGCCAGCATAAGAAATATTCCCCTTCGCAACTCCAGCGCTCCCCCCAACGACATTCCCAGAGAGCTTCTCCCCCCAGAGAAAATGCTCCGCCCCAACCTAGACAGGTTGAAAATAATAGACAGGTTGAAAATATTATAAGATATCGTGATAATTCCTATAATAGAGAAGATAGACCCACATAGCTAGATACTTGTATTACTCCCCCTTCCCCTTGCCTTAATATCTCACCCAATTCCCTTATATTATTGCCTACTGTTAAATTACACGTTAAAACTGCTAGTGGCTATTTTATTGAAGCGCGTGCCTTATGTGATACCGGTGCCCAGGGTTGCCTGATTACAACCGATCTTGTTGTTAATTACCTCAATTTGACCATCTCCCCCTCCTGTGCCCCTGTACGTGGCATAGGTAATATTCCTTTAGTGGTTTCCCGTGGTTCTATTTCCCTGTGTTTTAAACCTTTGTATAATTCCTTCCCTGAGGTGTCAACCTCTGCTATGGTTATAGATGTGATTGCCGGTACGCATCCTGAGTTTGAGTTCCCTGAGTCTGTGTTTTTTCCTAGTAGTGATTTTTCCCTTGCTGACCCTACCTATAATAAGCCTGGCCCGATAGATATACTATTGGGTGCTGACGTGTTCGGCGCGCTTTTATTACAAGATAAAATATTTAACTTTAACGGCCTTACTGCTTTATCTACAATTTTTGGTTATATTGTTTGCGGTCCAGTCGCTGCCGATTATGGTGAATTAGAGCCCCCAATGACTGGAATATCCTTACCCGTCTCATCGAGAAATTCTGGAAGGTCGAAGAGACCCCTCAACCCATGATTGCTAACCCCTTAGATAACGATGGTGAGATTTATAAATAAAACCCGAAACTTACCCGTTGAGCTATCTGTATCCTTATCGCGTTAGCGCGTAGCGTTTCCTTGCGGTCTTCCCTAAGACGACTCTCACTCTTTCTTGACAAAGAAGGAATCATCAGAGTCGGTGGTCGTTTATGAAATTCCTTTAACGTTCGAGGAATTAACCACGATTTTTGCTAAAATTGAAGCGGTATTAAATTCCCGGCCGTTATGTCCCTTATCTAATGACCCTAACGATCTAGAAGTTTTGACGCCTGGTCATTTTTTGATTGGCCAACCTCTTAGTGCTTTGCCGGAGTATCCCTATAACAATGTAAAAATTAATCGTTTAACCCGTTTTCAAGTAGTGCAACAGATAACTCAACATTTTTGGTCGCGGTGGCAGTTAGAGTACCTATACACTCTGCAGACTAGGCAGAAGTGGAATGATCCAGTGAATCCTCCAACAGTAGGCGAGCTAGTCCTCATCAAAGATGATAATTTACCCCCTTTACAGTGGCGACGTGGTCGCATTTCCCAAATTTATCCTGGTACAGATAGTGTTGTGCGTGTGGTCGATGTTAAGACATCGACAGGTATCCTAAAGAGAGCCTTAACCAAATTAGTTCGTCTACCTATTAGTTAGTTTTCCCATTTTCTCGTAAACATTAGATGTTTAGGGCGGGGGCTATGTTTATTCCTATTTGTGCCGCCCCCTGCGATGACCCCCGCGCGGGTTGTCGTCAGAGTCTTGTGCGAACACCCCGCGCGGTCGGTACAGTAGTAGTTAGTAGTAGTTGTCGAGAGGTAGTAAAAGGAGCACGTGAGACGGCGGCGCGAGCGCACGTCCTTCCTGAATCTAATATTAATTAGCGGTGTGATTTTCCCTCCCTCAGCCTTATTTGATTTCCCTTTTGTGTATTCCCTCTTGATATTGAACCTGACAAAGACAAACCTACAAAAGATAATAGTGAAAGTAACCCCTAGCGAAGAAGACTAATGTGAAATATACCACGGCGGCCGGGAACAATCAGTGTTTGTGTTGTGAATTATGAAGATAAGGTACTGTACAATTTCTATTATCCTAAAACCGACTATAAGGTAAATAATTAATAAATAACCTCCACTTCAGCACGCTTCCACAATTGCTGACCCCTACCCACTATACTATATACATTTTCTGGTAGCAGAGCGTGGTTCATTATATTCATTATATACTACTATATACAATATATATATATATATATATATATATATATATATATATATATATATATATATATATATATATATATATATATATATATATATATATATATATATATATATATATGTATCACTAAGTTTCATATATATATGAAATCATAAAAAATACTAGGTCAATATAAAATACAAGAGCATTGAAGCTGGAGTACAGTCATTAGTTCGTGAGTTTGCGGTTACTGACCGATACAGCGTTACTTGCTCTACGTATGAGTTGATTACTGATATTACCTACAGTGAAATAGAAACATTCCACTTGTAATATGCGGGTTTTGTATTTGTTTTGTTTTCAATTAATCTTTTTTGTACAACCGTATGTATGTTAGCTATTATTTTTGCTTTAGAAAACAATGTTCTCCATTTTTTATACACAGACGTATGTACCAACTAATATGCACAGCATATTGTTGATTTATTATGTGAGAGTTGCATGCGTAGCAACTGTACTACGTAGCTATTATCTAAATTTTGGTTTAAGTAAAAATTAAAAATAGACTATATTCACGCTTTATCCCGCACATAGCAAGATAGGTAAAGGGAACTGCAGGAATCGCGGAAACCTAGTGTTAAGACATTCCACTCTTCGCTTTCCTCCTTACGAGGCACTGCGTGTGAGTGGAGAAACTCACCGTTGCCATTGCTCAGCTGCCAAGGAAATGGAAATTAAATAGTTCATTCTATCCGAGTGTGAATGGGACCCACAGAACGTTTATAGGCAGACGACGATGGAAAATAAGGACCGTGGTGGACGGACTTTAAGTAAATAGGCGAAAATTAAAATTAATAACATTTAAATAATTGTAATAGCAATAGCTGTCATTACATAAACAATGCTGTTTTAGCCAAAACATTAAAACACCAACCACTCACAATGCCGTCCATTACATATCAGTGACTATGTTAAGTAATAATATTCTTCATAATCACGAAGTCTCTACGAAGCCGAGTTCGTTGCCGAGAGTGCATTTTTATTGACACTCAGGTTTAATGAAAGATACATTTTCCGAGAACATTTAAAAAAGAACTAACATCAAATTCTTGCGGTTATTTAAACCTTGAAAGGAACCTTAACACGTTGAAAGAAGGCCAGCTATTAAGACTTGCATGTGCACATATGTTGAAGTTTCGTTTAGCAGAAAATCCCTAGAGGGAAGTACCCCACTTTAGTTTGGCGTCTTAAAAGAAAATGCGAGCATGTCATACCGCATTCGGGATTGTACCTACATACTCCCCCTCCCCCCACTTTAAGGAACACGAGGACATTGTGCAAGCTTAAGATTTGTAACATTACTCGTATTTGTACGAATGCAGCTAGCTGCATGTTGTATGCAAAACGCGCGTTGTTAAGTCACTTTATGCTTTATTAAATTCTATTTGTAATGGTATTTTTTATAAATTAAATATTTTAACATGAATCTTAAAATACTGTGTGTGAGCAGAAAGCGCAATGTTTAATTGTATACATGATAAGAGTTTTTGTTCTTTAAATCTCCCATTAAAATAAGCGCAGCATTTAGTCTGCATATGTATTTCCTATATGCCTGTACTATGGACATCAAAAATATATAACATATATTTCAAAATAAATATATTTTTGTTCAATTATTAATTAATAATTTTACTAAAATAAAGCTCAGGCTTACAAACTATTTAAAATTGTCTTACAATAATATATTGTGAAACGTTCAGCCATGTACATTTTTGTATATACAAAATTAATTTAACTTTTCCACACGATTTCCTTTTACGATACAAGAATTTACACACAAACAGTAGGGAGGCCGACGCAGCCTCTGTGGTCGCAGTCCCCACGCACTGCGCCGCTTTCATTCGAAATAAATAGTTGTAATGTGCTTGTTTAGGAGTCCAGTTTGACCTACTTCACTTTTGTATTAGCAAGTTAATATTCAGAGAGCTTGTGTATGTGTATGTGGGATATATTTATATTAGCGTTTGTTATACATTGGTTTACTGTACAATTTTATATTTATTAGTTCAAGTAAGTTTTGAATGCTTTTCAAATCTTGTTTGGCTTCTACACGTTAGGATAAATAATCATAATATGAAAAGCGAATAAAAATATTAGTAGTTGAGTATATAAATAGAGTGAGTATATTACAGAAGAAAAAGTTGTGAGAAGCTTTTAGACGCAAGCAAAAATTTAGATGTAGATCAATAAAAACAAATGTCATAATTGGTCGCTTAGACGCACTATAAATACATTAATACATATAGTTTTTACATATAATTTTCTACACTTCTTACGCAATGCCTCGAAAACGGGAAAAGGAGTGTTAACAGCAGTTTCCCGCGGATCCTGCGGCTCCTTGTGCCTACTCTGCTACGAGCGGGATAAAGCTTGAAGCTATGTATATAAGTACATAAGTAAAACGACTATGATAGCTTAAACGGTAGTTTATAATCTTTATAAATTTAGACTACCATTTTTTCTATAGATTATGTAATATCCACCTTTTTTAAGATTAAATACCAATTTATAATTAAGCATCTTAAATCAAATTTAATAGCATATTATTTTATGTTGATATCGTCGTTTGAAATGTCAGGCTAATGTGCATTTGGTTTAATGTACAAAAAATGTTCAATTTTAATCTTACATTTCACAAGAAATGGATATTAATGGCGTGTAACGTTGTGTTAAATAGTGTGTAAAACTGAGGTAATCTGAGAGAAAACATTATGAAGCGTAAATGTTTGTTCGAACAAAATACAAAGTTAATATTAAATTAGAATGAAAGCTTAGCTATTACGTATTATATATTAAAAATAAACCTTTAATAATAATTTTGGAATTTATAAATGTATGTAATAATAACTTTTATTTTGTAACAATATCCTTTAAACCATCGTTAATCTTTATTCCTAGTAAATGATAAACTAAATCTATAGAATTTTAATAAATTGAAGTGTTGAAGGAGCTGTTGCCGTATAGTATATTTATAGAGTTAACTAAGTTTCCAGTTAGGTAGTCTTGTTGCTTCGGAGTTGAAAGCTTAGGGGGAGTTACGGGAAGTGACATTAATTGGTCAAGTTTGCTAGGTGGCGACATCGTGCGGTGTCCGGCCGCAGCATCCGACTGAAACATCGGTTAATTGAGATCTGTGCGCACCTCTCGCACGAGGTACGGACGGACAACTTCGCTTGAAATTAAGGGACTCGTTAGCGACTTTTTGCGAAACTGGCAGAATCTCTTGAGAACTTTCCCAACTGTATATCTATATATAGTTTATGCCGTACGTAATGAACACCCCGATACTCCCCAGAGAGGTTCGCAGATTGTTATCGTTATATCGAAATTGTATAATAATACTTTAACTCGCTTGTGTAACACGTCTAATAGAATACTCGAGGCGACGGAAAAAGTTTCCTTAAAACTTCTACTAGCTTTTTCAATTTACGAAGATGAATTTCTTACGAGATTTCAACAGAAGTTTTCAGTGGACCGGCACAGCGACTTTACAAGTTTTTTGTTAAGTCGTGCAACCAACGCGGACTATGTCTTGTAATGTATCAATATGAGGTACTAATATTTTAACAACCACTTTAACAATATATAGGGGAGTAAAAAGCTTTTGGGAGCTTTTAAGTAGAAACATTTATATATGCTACGAACGTTTGTATAAACAAAAAATACTAGCTAAAAAATGAATTTCTTGCAGAAATAAAGGACATCTCGAAAGCTCCGTTATATAATATACCTTATACTTAACTTGTAATGCAGGAACATTCTGTTTGAAGTTACACAGTGGACCGTCATTTGTTTCGCATTTAGTGCACAATTCTATTTGCAGAGCTTTTTGAGCTTTGAAATTGAGAGGGCGTAGTACAGTATTGTGATTAATGGACGATGAAACTCGAGTGCATGATATCTCGTTTAACGTCTACTTTATTCACTTTCATTCAAATAGAATGTCCGTTGTAGGAAATAAAGTGCTTGAAGCGTTTACTTCGCGAAAGGAACTTTTGTAGCATCGTTTTATGCGCTTTTCCAGTTTAAGAGTGTACTACGCTGGTCTTTGACGTGGTACGCTATATTGTAAAAGTACATTGTTTCCCAGGGGTTGGTAGTTTGATTAGAGGGAGGTCTTTCTTATTATTTAATTTACACTACTACTACAAATAGGTAATAGTTAATGGTAAAATTTTATAAGAGGTCTGAAATCTGGATAGGTTAACATAATTTGAATTGTATATGTAATTTAATTACTCTTTATTCGACACTGATAAGTACATAAATGTTATATAAACTAACAAAAACATTAATAATATTATCATGACATATATGTATTCTTCATCCTTATTTCGCGTACAAAAAGCTTCCGTGGAGCTTTTTACCACATACAATATGTCATGCTTGAGTAGATACGTATCGGATACGAGCGTTCCGAGGCAATCAATCAAACCTACCACATATGCATAACCGATACGCCTAACTAATCTCGGCAAAGCGACAGCCGTCTTTGGATGTTGGTTTAACATCATATACCTGACGTCTGGTGGATCTCGTGGATCATATATCTGACTAATAATGTGATCTTTTAAACTGTATTTAGTATTAAATTAAACATAAAAATTTAATTTCTTTTAAGTATAGATAGAGGCACAGCGTCTGCCTGGAAACAATGGTTTGTGAGTTCGGTTCCCAATCAAGGAGAATTACTTATTTTGATTTTAACCATCGTAGAAGAACTTCTGTGGAGTTTATTTTAGCTAGCCCAATATCATGTTCTCTTCTGTCCATCTGGAGGCGAACTCAACGTCTTGCATATACGTGGAAAATATTAAAAGCTTCCGTATTTTCTATTTGTATTACTTTGCGAAAAGAACTGGACAACGCGTATTTTATTTTAGTTTTCCTCGTAAGGGACTATGGTACTACTTTTCTTTAGCCTTCACTATCTTATTGTTAGAGTATATTCGAGATATTTCTGAATTCCTTATAAAAATAGAATTCATAGTATTTCATATAAGTTTATATGAAGAGATTCAAAAGTATTTTATGAACTTATTTATTCTTAGATTATATGTTTGTAAAGTGAATTTAATAGATGAGTTACAACAGTGCAATCGAAAAGTCTATGAAGGAAAACATAATGGTAATCCTCATTTAGAGAATTTAAATATTTATTTTTCCTTACTCTGGTAAGATAAAGTGTGAACTCAATACGTAATGTCTTTACAAGGAAACCATAACATATATTATACATCCAACTCTTATACATATATCCAAAAATATCGACCATACCATACCATATTCTATAAATTTAATAATCATAGGAACCTAGTCTTAAGACACTCCGTTGCTTAGTCCCTGCTTTCCGCCATTTTCCATTTTTCAGAATAAAATAACAGAGTGGTAGCAATTGGTTTATTCTCGTACAATATTTAATACAGGAGAGATTGACGATACATAATTTATTTATTTAACCGCTGACATTTCTGTCCAATATTCAAAATTAACATCATAAAGAACTTAACATTGCAAATAGGTTTTATTGATTTAAATAATTAAACATTAACTTCAATACTAAATACTTTCTAACAATAAAATCATAAAATGTATATTGATTTGCGCCCATATATATATATATATATATATATATATATATATATATATATATATATATATATATATATATATATATATATATATATATATATATATATATATATATATATATATATATATATATATATATATGTGAACTGTTTTTAGAACAATATAGGAAGTTATTTGATAAAGCTATACCGTAATTTGATGTTGAGAAATTCACATATAAATTAATCAACGATCAGTATTGTGCAGTTCGAGGCATGAATTAATTGGCTGCTTCATATGTCACTGGCAGCATACCTGCTCGAAGATATTCCTGCAAACGACGTCACATATCTTAGTGTAGTTTACTGGAATAGTTATTCGAGTAGACAAAGACTGGTATCGAGACTACGTTTTATACTAACTGTCTTAAATTGTGACTTGACTGTATTACTTATTGAAAATGAAAGTAATTTTTTAATTTATTTAAGTGTTTGTAAATTATATATTTTTCAGTACTTACACTGGTAACTTGGAAACTTAAGTAACCTTGGCCTAGCCATATTCATGGCCAAGGTTACTTAAGATTATTATTTATATTTATATACATTTATATTATATACTTAAGATTATATATTTGGATAAATACATTTACGTACACTTTATTATATAGGGTTTCGTACTGAGATAGAAAAAAACAGAATCATTATAGGATTAGTCCGTGCATCTGTCTGTCAGTCCGCCTGTGTAGGCCATTTTTTTAAAGTCACGTGGAATCAAGCTGAAATATAATATCAATTAGCCCAGCTGCTACCTCTTGATCTACCGGAAAAATCAAGTATCTAAGTCCACGCAATAAAATGTCTAATTATTTTCAATTTTGTTTGCAAATCACTGCGAGTCAAAACCTATACTGTAATGGCTCATCATTAGATTTATGAAATATGAGAATAAGTTACATTTTATAGAACAACAAACAATATTCTTATTATAAAATATATGTTTTCAATTATTAGTATAAGATGTGAACATAATTTATTATGTTACTACCACTACGATTAGTTTACTAAATAAAGCCATCTGTTATAGAGAGGCAACTTTTCCAAAATGAGTAGTATAATCAAGATAAAGAGTTGATATAGGTAATTTCACGTGTTTGAAATTTTCACGCAATGTGGATAGTATCGGTTGCCTTATTAGTTTCTCAACAAAGTCGTCGGTATCGGAGCTCAATTTAAATATGACAATATTTTTTTGATATGATAACTCCTCTATATTTATCTTATTGTCAATAAATTTATTGCTAGAATAATTTCTAAAAGTAGACAAACATCATTTGAATGAACTGTCATTTTAATAAGCAACTTTATGGGTTTGAGGCAAAATGGTTGAAACCTTTTTTAGTTATATTACGTTAAGTGTTATTAATAATACACGTTATATTAAGTTTTCAAGCGTTATCAAGGCCCATGATTACAAAATTGTCAAGTGCAAGTCGGACTCGTCCACGAAGGGTATCGTAGTGGTAAATAAAGAAAGGTAATATTATTAGCCCGTTTTCCAAGAAATATTTTCAAAAATATATATTACGAATTTGTGTGCCTATTCAGTATATAATTGTCTTTTAAAAAACCTACCCCAAAAAGTAATATTTTCATATTCTTGTTATTATCCAGCAAGCTACGTCCCGAGTTAAGATGGAAAATAGTGATTCAGGGTATATATTTATGAAATTTAGTCTTTTTTAGTATTTATTTAATTTCATTGAATTAAATGTAACTTGTGTTTTTCGATTTATGAAATTTAAAAAAATACTTATTAGATCTCGTTTATTATAGTTTTCGGTGGAAGTATATTGTACAGTCAGCGTCAAAAAAATAGGTACACTCAGGGTATTCAAATATATAGACGCAATCAAAAAGTCAATAATATTGGTACATTCAAAGCGCCATAAATATGATAACACTCATCCCGTCATTGGTATCTAAGCATTGTAAGTATTCAAAATTGCTTTACATTTAAAATATAGAAACTACTGATATCCTTTTCATTTTAAGCATGTCGTCATAAATAATTCTTTTGTTTCGTAAAATTTGTGCATTGTCATTTACGATACTTAATGCGATGCCTTAATTTACAAATCTGTAGAAGTAAAAGGGGGCTATTAAATGATCGTATTCAAATAGGTTTCTTTAATATTATAACATCGAACGCCTTTATAGTAAGTTAGTAAGGCGTTGGACTCTTTGGTCCATGAGAAAATATGGGATACACTACACGACCAATTGAACATATAAATCCAGCTTTGCAAGTATCCAATTAGAGGAAAAGATAAACCATTCTCCATAAAAAAGATGTAAAACAGAGAATCCTCTGTCTCCGAAAAAAGTGGAAAACGAGGGAATAAACATCGATGGACGTAAATAGTCACACCTTCGATTCGCAGATGACATTGTGCTATCTGCAAGAACATCAGAAGAAATCGATACAATGCTAAAAGATCTTGTAATCGAAAACGAAAAACTTGGCCTGAAATTTAACCATGAAAAACAAAACCGATGAGGAATGAAGAAAAACATTCAGTTTTTGTGGGAAACAACCAAATAGAGTACCACAGAAGAGTACAGTAGTATCTAAAACAGCTGAAAGCCCCTGAGAAAAACATAAAAAGACAATTAAAAGAAGAGTAAATAGCGGCTGGAAGAAATATAGGAGCTTGAAAGAAGTAATGAAGGATAACACATAAAAAAAGCAAAACTGTTTAACACATGCATTTTGCCAGTTTTTACAAATAGTAGTAAAACGTGGTCTGTGACGCATATCAACACAAACTGCTAAATGTCAAAAAGTCGTGGAAAGGAACATGTTGGGAATGCCAATATTGGATAGATAGAGGAACAGGTCCACAAGATATAAAACAAAAGTTCAAGAAATAGTACAACAGACTAAAAGACTGAAATGATTTTTTTTAGTTTTATCACTTTCTTATTAGAGTGGGGACACACATTTTACAACTTTGGAAATATCTCGCGGTCAAATGATTATAGTTTAGAAAAAAGTATTTTAGAAAGTTATAAGCATAGAAAATTATTATTAAAATGATTATGAGTTGTTGAAAAAAAATGAGTTTCAGTTGGTTCTATAATATATCTCCTTACAGAGTTTTAACAGTAGATATAGTTCTTATAGTTTCGAGAAAAAGTGACCGTGACATACGGACAGACGGACATACAGATAGGCATGAAGAACATATAAGGCTTCCATTTTTGCCATTAAGCGACGGAAATCTAAAATAAAATGAGTTTACATAATTAAATTAAGATAATAATTTTGAAAAAACAATATATGTAATATTGAATATTTTCTTATATTTGTTCTAACGTCCCAATGTTATTGTACTTTCCACAGCACAAGAAATTAATAGTATAAATAAAATGTAAAAAACTCAAGTAAACTTTAAAATAACATTGCGTACCCTGCGTTCGACAGTTTTAATCAAACGCTCAAACACGACCCTGTCTTCAACAGCAAACAATATTTTGCAAATAAATTGCTTAATTATTTTGTAACAGCGATACTTCGCTATTATGAGTAAATTAATTGCCAAATATAATTAATTACTCACATGCAAAGATAAGACAAAGGGTCTGCGTAATTAGGGTCGGAGTTATGACATCGGCAGCGGTGTTTGAGGTAATGAAAAACTAATTTAACTTTGCGGTAAAAAGTTACCCTCGCTTTCTGGACCTTAGGCTGAGGTCGGGTATAGATAAAAAGCGACTTAAAGAAGAATGCGCTATATAGTTGGAAACAAAAGTTGCCGAATGGTACAAAGTGAAAGATTGTTTTATTTGAGCAAAACATACTACGTCGGCGCGGACTCGTGCTTCATTAAGTTATGAATGATCCGGAGTTTTCGTCTTTGATAACAAATTTCCTTATTTGCGCCTCCCGACGGCTGCATTGGAGGCTATTGAGTTTTTGTACCCCATATTTGAAATGGATTTTGAGCAACTTTCTATACAATGAACACAGAACAGTGAAACACAAATGATCTAGCATTAGGCCTGTATTGTGTTCTAAATTGGAGTTCGTTAATAACCAGGCGTTTCGTATGCAGACGGCGACGGTAGTCATGAATTTAAAAGTAATTCCATTATAAGTTTGAAGTTTGTTGGGAAATTTTCGAGATGCAAATAATGTGGGGATAAAAGTTTCACTTGATACACTAATGTGATTGGAGTGTGCGCCGCTAAAGACATTATAACTTTTAAGTGGCGTAAACAACTCGTCATCTCTCAAAGAGCAGACCATTATATTGTTGCAGTACAATTGTAATTTTATTGTGATATATTTTAAAAGGGTAAAATTTTATGTACTTTCTGCATATTTTAACCTCACATGAACTTTATCTAGCGAATTCGTTCTTGTATATTTTTACATAAATAAATCAACAAACTGAACTTAATAATTTTTAAATAAGCCTGTAAGCTCGTTTCTTAGAAATTGTAAGCAATATATAATTATATTAACACAAGTGTGCTTAATTTTGATTGTTGTTAAAATTAATTTCAACAAAATTAGGCGTAACTTAAGAGTGTCGTTTCATGGGAAACTCGATATTTGTTTCTCATTAACGAGCCCTTTTCTTGGGACTTACCGCTTTTCTAGTAAATTGTTGATTGTAGGTACTCTAATATGAGATCTGTTAACATTAAGGCTTTAATAATAATCTTAAATATGTACTTTGTTTAATTCAAAAACAACAAAGAAGATAAAAGATTTGTGTTTCGAGATTTATGAATTTGAAAAGTTTGTTGTGCCAAAGGAATTATCATGATACGCAGTTCTTTAAATTCCATCTACCTTTTTGAAATAATGCCTGGTGAGTAAAAGTAATTAACACCGTAACCAGATTTATATATAATGGCATTTCCCCGAGTGTGAATCGAATCCACATACATCGACAGTTAGACACTTTCAACTGCGCCGAGACATCGAGAGGTCGTCGCCTCTCATTAATATTATGATAAAAATAATTATAAAACCGATAACGATGGCGATTGCGATAACGATTCATGAAAATCCTTAATGGGATTAAGTTAGCAAATTGGATATTGGAAGTAAGCCGCGCTAAGTCGGTGGACACAACGGGTATTGTAATTAGCAGTAACTAAGGATCGGACCGTCTGATTAAACTGGCTTTATTAGACCACTTTGCTTGGTGGCTTGCGGAATCTTTGGCGTTAGATGCTTATCTAATTTAGCCTGATTATGGTCCAGTTTGTAACATTAAGTTGATGTTTAAAATCGATTTTATAAATGTCTGTTTAAAAGAAATTCGTTTTATAATTTAATTTTTTTTATAGCTTCACGCTTTATCCCGCACATGGCAGGGTAGGCAGAGGGAACTGCAGGGACCGTGGGAACCTAGTGTTAAGACACTCCGTTGCTTAGGCCCTGCTTTCTCCGTCCCCGCTTTCCGCCTTTTTCGAGGCATTGCGTGTTGAGTGGTGGAACTCAACGCCGCGCTTTGCCTAGTTTACCAGAGCGAAGAAAATGGTATTAGAAAAATCCATCACCCTCGACTGGGGATCGAACCCAGAAATCGTCGCTTTACAGGCAGACGTTGCGCCTCTGCGTCACGATGGTCCTTGTTCGTTATAATTTAATATTAACTTAACATATTCTTATTGAGATCAGTAATAAAAAAAGGATGATTAAATAATCGCATTTAGATAAAACTAGGTCAAGCTAGTAGTTTAAAAACTAAAAATTATAAAGTTTTCTCTTATCAGCTAAACGTTCCATTAACATAATTAATATTATTTTAGTAGGGTGAACAAAGAGATCATAGTGTTGATATATTCCGTTGTCCATCATGTGTATTGGGTGGTGAGACTGCTATCATATGGACAGAGAAAAAAAAATATAATTTCCACCTCTGTGTAGGGATTGAATCTATCACCATCGCATTTATAGTTAGACATTGTCACACTGCGCCACAAGTACGGGTTATAATTATTTATTTTGATTTAATATAACTTAATTATCTTTAACACTATTAATATACTTCGAGAAAGTTCTTCATAACATCCGATATGGTCGATATTATATCAATATTAAGCAAGTAATATATTATTGGCAAAATGATTGCTGAATAATATCGATACAATATAGGTCGTAAATTTCACTAATTTAAATGACAATTGCAATATTATAAATATAGATGACTGTAGGAATGTAACAAAATTATTCGTGAGATATAAATATTTTGAATCAAATTGAATGACATATTGAATATGAATGATGTACGTCATTTATGTTCATGTTTCGTTGAAAATTTGCATTCGTCACAGAAGATAAAATTATTTTTTTTAGTTTATTTAAAGTAAAATAAAATAATTAAGTTAAATAAAGTAGCATAATAAAAAAGTAAAGCAGTGAATACCTACAAATATCTACACAATATGTAATATTTAGATGCGTAGATGGAAACAAGTGCCATTCAAGAATATCTAACATAATATAAATAATGATATTGAAAAGTTATATCCAAATCGTGAATGAGCTAATGAGAAGATCTCGTGGAAACGAATCGAGGCCAAATCTATAGCCAATTCTATTAAGCATACCAGGTAAGATATTGCAAAAGGTATATACTTTCATTCCATTAAAAGTTTAAAGTTAGTCTTCATTTATAGTTTTAATTTACAAAAGTTTCATAATTACTACGATTTCGAAAACTTTTATTACCGGTGCGAACAGTGTGCTATGATAACTGAGAGTATTAACAGCTTAACTACCGCAGTGCTCGAAGTTTAAGTGGATAGTAGTACTGAAGGTGTATCATATAAGTTATTTAGATGATCTTATACTGCTCGGACTAACTAACATTTACCCCTTTGTGGGGTAATATATTATGCATGCCTCGGGAATTGAGATATTTGCTTCATATTCACGAGTTTCTTGATTACTAATACTTAGAAAGTATCATGCGGGAGAAACCTATACAATTTGTATTATCTCATTCTATAAATGTAAATATTATCACAACAAGAAGTTAATAAGTAGTTAGTAGTAATATAGAAAGTAAAAGCTCCTTCATATACGATAATAGAAGAAAAAATATGGATAAGGTAAACGGGAACAACATGCTAAAGTAGGCGATTACGTGGAAATTGTACTGAATAATTAAACAGGCGACTCAGCTCCGGCCCCAATGACTGGATTATTGAGTTCTAACAATTAAAAGTTCCTCGATTCAATTAACAATTAAGGGTTAACGACGCAGCTGTGATTGGACTTTAATATTAATTAATCTCAACTTCCGTAAATATGAATCTTTCGATAAATTTGTAGGGCGCAAATAAAATAACTTCTATACAACTTCTATATATATATATATATAAACAAATATATTCTATTATTTATAATAAATTAATGGCCGTATACAATTTCATTGTGTGAAAGGAGAGAATTGGAAAATGAGAGTTAAGAAAATTTCTTATTAAATTTATTTTAATTAAAAAACTCTACAAATAACAGAAATTTAATGAAATTTTATGTGTATGATGCATTAGTTAATTCAATATTTTTAATGATATGATCTATTAAGCACATAGGTGCACTTAGGCCTTAGGGCCTACAATTTATGGCACGCTGGCATATCTTCTTTATGTATATCTCTACCTTACTATTGATATCCAATACCGACCTTTATGCACTAATTACTACACTAAGAGCAAAACAAGTTCCGCATTATAAATATTTCCCCAAACGTGATTTGAACCTCGTCCCACATACAAGACATACATAAATATAATAAACGTCTTAAATAGTTGATAATATTGATTACATTGTTACTAATTTCCGTAATATCAGTAACAAAATTAGAAATATATATTACTTCGATGGTTCTATCATTAATTTAAATTCTATGTTTGATGTTATTATAAGCCTATCAAGTTTCAAAGAGACATTGACATCTTATCTAATTTTACGCCGCAGTGGAGGTAATCACCTGAGCCCTATTATTCGCAAAATGGTAAAGGAATAGTTATAAAATACCTTGTCTTTACCGATTGTTGAATATTATTAATAGTTAAATGAAATATTCATGAAATTTTTGTAGGTACTATTGATTTAGAGATCGTGGATATTATTAAAAGTAGTTTGTTTTTTACTACAAACTTTGTTTTTGAAACTATACATATTGTATTGATTTTATTATTAATTAAATGTTAATTGTTAATATCTATAATATCACTCTGATAGTGAAAAATTTGTATCGATAACAAGTATATTAAGTAATACTGTCGTAACTTAATATAAAAATATGTTTATATATAACCAAATTTGAATTTACATTTTCATTTCAAAGCTATGAATAAATATAATATGAGGTTAATTGTTAATTAAAAGAAAAAATTAAAAGAGGCCACTATGGGAATTCATTGAAAAGGAACAATTCGATAAAATAATGGCGAATGTCTTTTATTACACTATGAAACAGCAGTTAGGAAAATATGTGTTAATCATTTAAATAAGTAAATCAAATGTTTTAATAATTTTCGAGATTAATACAAAAATTAAGTGAAAAGTATATGAACTCGACAGTAAATAAAAATATACTGAAAATTATTTATAACATCACTACTATAATACTAGAAAAATATAATTACGATTGTAATAAATAAGATATTTTGCCGCTCATTTGCAGTCTGAACCTCAGATACGTAATACTTTGATATATAAAAACAAAGACATAATATATTATTATAAATAACTTCGTTTACTGAAGCTATGTGTGTGGTTTAGTTAATTATAGGTTACACTACATTAGTCGTTTTTGTGTAAGCCACTGTACCTATACTAACGAGACTACTAGGACTTAGTGTGCTCATTTGCCAAGCACATCTTTGTCATCATTCTCAAATGTATATAATTTGAGAATGGGCGCGAATTCGCAAAATCAGCTTCTTAATAAAAAGTAATAAATAACCTGTAAAATACTTACGGAAAAATACTTAAAAAATCTTAAAAATAAGACTTTACCTGTAATATAGTAACGAGACTAGGGCGTGTAGCAGTAGGTTCACAAGGTGGTAGCCCGCCGGCTGCA
This sequence comes from Dione vanillae, assembly GCA_037178615.1. NCBI lineage: Eukaryota > Metazoa > Arthropoda > Insecta > Lepidoptera > Nymphalidae > Dione > Dione vanillae. The sequence continues at coordinate 722,602 of JAZFAU010000162.1, forward strand.
GGCCGTGCATCGCGTAGTTCCATCTGAACGTCAGCACTGTTAGCGGACGATACGATTTGTGTGATTGTTCCTGTAAATAAATGAAATGTATTTAATATCGTTATATTTTAATTTCAGATGACCGTTGTAGCGTAGAGGCGTAGCATCTATCTGTAAACGTAACGGTTTTGTGGGTTCCATTCCCACTCGGGGAGGATGGATTTTTTCATTTCCATTTTCTTCGCTCTGGCAACTAGGCAAAGCGTGGCGTTGAGTTCACTACTCAACACGCACTCAATGCCTCAAAATGGTAAGCGTTGAATGGAGTGTCTTAACATTACTTTCTAAGGTAGGTCCTAAGGTTCTTGCATTTCCCTCTGCCTACCAGGCTATGTGCAGGGATAAAAATATATAAATATTTTCATTTCATCGCTTTGAGTACGACTATGCGAAGCGTTGACCTCCATCATTAAACAATACATAAAAATGATTAAACAACTTCACGCTTTGTCCTACTCATAGCAGGGGAGGCAGAGGGAAACGAAGGAGCCATAGAAACGTAGAAAAAATAGAAACGAAATAATTCATTCTCCCCAAGTGGGATTTGAACCCCTAAGTCATCGTGTTTATAAGAAGATGATGCGCCTCTGCGTCACAATGGTCCTCTAATACATAAAATGATCTTTTTGTGATGAAGTGTGTGTTGCAATAAACCCTGGTATGACTTTGTATACTAAATAAATATGTTGTATGTATATTAACAATTTGAAATTAACAGAAAAAAAACAATAATATTTTTAGTAGTATAAACAAAAAATATATATTTTTATAATATTTATGCTGCAGGAAAGAAACGATACAAGATTTCAAATTGAAAATATAATTAAAGTAGCATGAAATGCATTTAAAAATATTTAAAAGCGAACCACCTACGTTTATCTTAAGTGCTACGAACGCTCTACGAATAATCGTAGCAATTTCGCGTAGTAAAATAAATGTCTTACTTTGCGGAAACTACTCGTGTAAGGATAAGGTTATAAAAACATTTCACTGAACCATTTGATGCTATGCAAAGTCCTAAATAAATCAGCTTTATGGGGTAACTTAAACGTATAAAAATGTGTCCGCCATAAACGTGAAATGTAGGCGAGCAAAATTAGCAAACGCTTGGGTTATGACGGTGCTTCTTTAAATGAAATTCCATGTCAGGTGGCAGCCGTAACCGTCACCATTACTCACGCCTACAATACGCTAGTGCTAATAAATATTAGTCACACAGCCCTATATCGTATTTTAGGCTGAATACTTAAGCAAATATTGTTGTAATAATGCTTCACCACGTCGATGTAAATTGCCGGCAATATTTCTTCATTTTGTATGGTAAATGATTTATGAATGGATTTATTAAATGTATATTAAAAAATGAATTGATGTATTGCGATCGTCTAAATAGGTTATCTTTTTCAATTAAAATGAATATTATAATTAAGTTATAGGGTAAGTAAATATAAAAGATTTTTTTAATTGTTTTTTCCGTGTGGGTACCCACCAACCTAAATATAACTTAAAAGCTGCCACAGTTTACTAAAGAAAATGAGAATATTGTACTTTGGTATATATTAGTATAGTTTATTTAACAGGCTAGATACATTGTACATTCATGTATATTTTTATACGTGCTTTTACCCTCACAAGATGATAGATATATTAGAACAAATATACGAAGTTAAGATCTCCTTAACTTCGTTTTAATTTATGTAAACCAAACTAGTTGAAAACAGTCATACATATTTCATTTTAGTCGAATCATATCAGAATTTTACAATTTTTTTTCTCTACTTTTTACTTTAAACCTTTCAATGTTAACAAGCCGATCTGAAGGCCTATAGAAACACAATGATTAGAAGGGAACAAACATTTAGTAAGTACACAGCAATTATTGAGCGCGATCGAATTTAAGACCTACAAAGGCGTGTAGAGCTAGGCGCTGCCTTATATTTGCTTCTACGAACACGAAGGCTTGTTTAGTTGGAACAAACTGTTTATAGCGTCCGGATTCACGCTTGCTAGCACAAGTGAATTAAATAGAATGCGCTTTCCTGTATGTTTATTGAAGTTAATTATTACTATTGCGTACCAGAAATAGAACGAGTTTCTAGGAAAGTATATACTAAGAATATTTCAAAATTAACATAACTGTTAAGTTATATTAATTTTACTATTAGAAAATTATATGTTTTTAAAAAAGTTATAAAACTACTAGTAATTAATATTTAAAATTATTTAAAATATACAGATTTTCATTAAAAACGGCGGATTGTAAAGAACGCTTGTTTTAATAACTTCTTTGCAATATTTAAGTAACATTTGCTTAATTTTGAAAAATAGATTTGATTAGGTATATATTTCCGTCAATCAGAAGAGAAGAAGTACTGTCCCGAAGACGACGAAGTAGTCTCCGTTCTCTCTAATTAGGCATAAAACCTGACGACATGAATAAATGAAAGAACGAAGTAGTGTATAACTAAACTATATTAAATTACCTAATATGAGCGTGAATTCAAAACGAAAATTAATAATATATAACTATATGTACAAATAAAAACTAGATAGATACATTGTGATCTTATTTGTTGAAACCTAAAAGAGGAATTATGTATAGTTCAAGTAGAACGGTTACGTAACAATCGCAATGTTCGTAGGTAAATCTACTTTGCAAACTTCAGTAACTTGCATAATATGAGAAGTATACTTTGTGTGTCTTAGACGCAAAGTAGGTACAAAGTATTAATACTATATTATACTAGATGCCACGTAGAGGGCTCTTCATTAACGCGGAGATAGAATTTGCCAACGTTTGTTATTCTACTTGAAAATATTTTTGTAGAATATATGTACGTATGTAAGTATATATGTATGTAAAAAGTAATTTACATTAACATTTCTGTTTTATTCCTTACACGACGACATTTCTTTTTGTACATCACTCTGTTATTTTTATTTATATATTTAACTCTAAATACTTAATATACAGGCTTTACAAGGAAAATGTAAAAATTTTAGACAAAAGAAAATTTACTCGACTGGAAATTGATCTTAATTATTGTAAATATTTCCGACACCATGTCAGGAATCATAACATAAAAGCGCTATAATATATAATATTGTAATGGTGAATATATTTAGTCTTTCCTTTCGCTTTACTTATTTAAAAGGAACCCAATGCTACATTTATAATATAAGACAAATTATAAAAATTAAATTTCCATTTATGAAAATTGATTTAACCTTCTTTTAGTGGGGCTAATTTCGTTAGTAGCTGAACCGATTTTTATACGACTTTCACCGGAAATAAGAGCGCTGGCTGTGGAGCCACATGTTCATAACATATATGTAGATTACATTTTGTCCCAGAATTACCGAGGGACTCAGATATACGTGTACCTTCCACTTAGATAAAAATTTGCTTGTAAAATAATAGCTCTCATTGATATTTCATTATTTTTAATAAAAAAGTGTGTGCATATTAAAGTAAATCTTAAATCAAGCGAGTAAACCCGCGAGCGGGTAGCTAGTATTTACAAAAATCAAAATATGAATATTAGAAATACTGGTAACTTTTTTTAAAAGTTGCTTTACACCGTACACATAGCAGGGTAGGCAGAGGGAACTGTAGGAATCGAATATTAATAGGCTTTTTGCATTTCGACGCTTTGTATATATTGTGTTGCGGAACTTAAAGCCGCTCTTGCCTAGTCAGCAGAGTAAAGAAAACAGAAATGAAATAAACCATTCTCCCTAAGTAGGAATTGAATCCACATACCGTCACATTTACAGGCAGATAGATGCTGCGCCTCCGTGCCAAGCGGTCCTCTATAAGCACATTGAATATTTAAATAGTATTTTATATTGCAGCAAGATAATTGAAATCCCAAAAATAAATTTGCATATTACATAATAATCTTTAATAAATATTCAAGCCAAAATGCCGGAAGCACTGCATGGAAATTTAAAGAGCAAAAGGCACTTTCCAAAATATGCCAGCCTTTGCCTCATAAGTGGCACGGGCTAAATGTAGCGATAATTCTTTTCAGTGGACCACTAGACGCAAATATGTATGATAATGTATCTTATGCTGGTATTTTTTAGTATCTCATTTAAATATTTTTAAAGTATCTTAAAAGTGTTAAAACAATGTTGTCTTTTTGTATATAAAAATTTTATCGTTAAAATTTTAAAGTGGACAACCACTTTAAAATATACACTTTAACAAAAAGTGCATTTAAATTTATGAAGAAACAGTTTTAATATGAGATTGGTTTATTTATAAGTGAAGGTAACAATATACTAAGCTTTGCCTGTGGCTTCGCCCTTGTGATTAATGGAAATAAATAACGATTTTGTATGACACATGGTACATTCTTAGTGCTCTAGATTTATTTCTAACCGTAGGCATAGAAGTTACGTCTTTCAAGGATTGAATTGAAGGAAGTAAGGAGGTAGATTGAAGCGATTTACGTGATATTAAATAGCCTCTTATCTTACAGAATAAATGGACTACCCGACATAAAAATAGTCTTTAAATTAAACCAATTCCTGCGATTGGCACGTTTAAAGAAATTTTCCAGTTTTAATATAGAAGTATAGACAGTATAGATGAGTAAAGATAGATTTATCGGTGCATTTTCTTTAACTACTACGCAAAGAATGAACGTCGAATCTATAAAAAGAATACAAATATATGAGTATGTAGATAATAAAAATAATCTTATTTAAATATTTTTATGAAGCAAGGATTTAAGATAAAATTTTAAAAATTATTGTTAAATAAAATATACCTAATAGGTAAAAGAAAAGTAAATATAAATAAAATAGAAATAGTCTCTAAGTAAAGCCAACGATCATCTATTGTGTACAAAGAAAAAATACATACACCTTATTAACAAAACATGAGGCAGGAAAATGTTGAAACAGTTTTTCATGTAACTATTCTATTGTGTATTCCACTTTTATTTCATTTGGCACGATAATATTGTGGCTGGAGATACAGAGAAAAACTCTTTTGTCCGTTCCACTCGTGCCTAACTATATAAAACTAGGGCAATATATACGTAATAAAGAAGTCAACAACACAAAATTACCAACAAGTCTAGACTAGACCGAGTATAGATTTAGAATTGTTATCTAAAATATTTTATTCGTGAATTACCTTAACAAGCTTGTTATTTTTTTCCTTTTGTATAGTAGACCAGCCATACTGAATAATTAGGATCGTTGTTGAAGAGAGATGTTATAATAACATAATATTATGTTTAAAACTTATATTATAAATAGAAGTATTATTAATGGAAATTTCATATACGGGTAACGAGCTCGAAAAGTTCTAGAAATCACAAGGAGGTGCCTAATACAAAGTCAATCAAGTCATTTTATATATGTATAACATAGTTTATTATATACTGAAACAGCTTTTCCCTTCGCCTCTGTGGTCAAACAACTAATGACAAGTTTCACTTCCCTTAACTAACGACAACTTTCCGAGTTATTCTTGATAAATACCAAGATCATCAAATATTAATTCAAATAAGAAACACACTTTGACTGAAACTAAGTCTTTATATAATATAAGAGTAGATTAATAGTTTGTATACACTCGTAATTTGTAAGTAGAAATAATTGGCAAGTTGAGAACGTTTTATTACCGTCCCTGATATATTGTACTGAAAGGAGCCATCTTAGAAGCACACTTGACATTAGTGTCAGTATCCAGTTTCTTAGATTAAGGTTTCAATCCACTTACGTAGACTCGGCTATATAATATATACACTGAAAGATAATTGAACTGAACTAGATTTAATATGAACCTATTTTTAAGCGAACAACCTACCTATACATGACATACAATTTTAAAACGATTACGTTTTAAAGTTGTAATAAGTAAGTAACAAACAAGCAAATTAACAGAGACATAAAAATCACGAAATAAACTATTTGTCTGATAAAATAAGTAAAATTAGATTAAAACGCAAAAATAGCAATAGAAAAGTATAAATGATAAGTAAGTCTACGTTAGCTAGCACTTAGAAATGGATAATCTAGAATGTAACTAAAAAGGATATCATTGGATAGCTAACGGCTGGCATGTACCAGTGAGTTAGACGCCGTACACAACATCTGCCAGACCGGCAAAAGCAGGAAGTACATTATTGTGTAGCGCTGTGTCATGGTCTGATAGTTCCTGGCTCGCATTAAAACTATATTTGCTTTGTTCATACTCGTACTCGTATTGTATAATTGTTGTTTGGCGGCTGGATTTAATTCTACATGCTTTCCGACGATGTTAATCGCGTGTTGCTTTTGCAAACTTATCTTTCTATGACACGTTACTTCTTGGCTCTAGCTATGTTATCTTATATGAATATGATAACGAATAGATATTTTTGAGGACCATCATGGCGCAGAGGCGTTTTGGGTTCGATCTACTCTCGGGGAAGATGTATTTTTCTGTTTTCATTTTCTTCGCTTTGAAAATTAGGCGAAGCACGGCGTTGAGTTCCGCCACTCAATACACAATGGCTCGAAATAGGCGAAAAGCAGGGACGGAGAAAGCACGGTCTAAGCAATAGAGTGTCTTAACACTAGGATCCTATGGTTCCTGCAGTTTCCTCTGCCTACCCTGCCACGTGTGGGATAAAGCGTGAAGCCAAAAAATAGCTATTTTAACAACAAAAAATATTATTTTCCTGTACAAAAATACCTTAGAATAAAAAAAAAACTAATAACATACAATATTCAATAGTTGTACTTGATTGATAGATATTACTTATTTATGCTTTACATAAGTTTTCCTTGAAGATTTGATAGAATATGTATATAACAGGATCATTGTAATCATAGACAAATAACTTATATATTGAATATGTATTTGTGATATTTGTTAGGATTACGTGAAATTTTATAAGAAGAATTCGTGCAATCGTAAGGTTTATACAATTTTGATGTGGCTAGAGTCGGAGAGTCGCCAGGGAGCATTGCAGACACACTTTATTGCTCCATCTGATATACGTCATATTTCACTTTTCAAATTTACTAAATTGACAATGCTTTACATTCAATGCTTAATTCAATTCATTTTCTTAATGATATATGTATATATATATATATATATATATATATATATATATATATATATATATATATATATATATATATATATATATATATATATATATATATATATATATATATATATATATATATATATATATATATATATATATATATATATATATATATATATTTAATACTGGTATATTGTGTTGCATTACAATTTAATAAAATCATTTGTTTTGGTTTTAACAATACATTATAGTTCCTAAATATATATTCGTGTCACTTCAAAATCGACTGTGTTGAACAATAAATACAGGTTCTCTAACACAACTCTAGTGTCAACATTTCAATGGAATTAAACAGTATGCCTTTTAAACATACCACATCATATTTTGCAATTCTCTATTGACAAAACTATTTAAATAACACCTGATATCTCTAATATTAGGTACTGTGAGCAAATCCGGTTTTATCAATAAATTTATTAAGTCCATTTGTGATATTTGACATTTTTTATATATTCATCTATATATCTATAAAATCAAATGTACTGTAACACGATAACGGCCACCATCTTAATATCCTAATTACAATAGATATATTCAACATATAAAGAAAGTATTTGAGAGGGTCTATAACCCAAATTTCTGGGCAGATTAATGTCAACGTTGTCGTCCGAACATGAGGGCGGAATGGGTTAGGACGCCATCTTGATTTATTGTTAGTTTGGTGGTAAAGCTTGTGCGACAATACTGTTATAAATGTTTATACAACCTTTTGCGGTTATCGATTTTCTCATACAAAATTAAATAATTATTTCTTTAACTTGCCTACAGGAAAAGGAAACAGGAAGGAAATATATATATATATATATATATATATATATATATATATATATATATATATATATATATATATATATATATATATATATATATATATATATATATATATATATATATATATATATATATATATATATATATATATATATATATATATATATATATATATATATATATATATATATATATATATATATATATATATATATATATATATATATATATAATGTAACATATCTTTGGAATGGAAAGCATTTGTTTCTTTTACAAATTAATCATCGATAGCGTAAACAAGTAGGCTGTATGTAATTGTAGGAATGTGCTCTTGTTGTTCATTAAAAATCCATAGAAATAATATAACTTTCACATATGTATTATTTTATAGTTATAAGTTTAGCCTTTAAGTGTCGTGTGTATGATAAATTTTTATGCAAAATTACTTATGTATGAAAGTCAAAATGCACTGTACACTATGTTGGCTTCTTAAATAAATATACAATCACAAAATTAGTAATTTTAATAATAATATGAAGAGCGTCGTGGCGCAGAGGAGTAGCGTCTGCCTGTAAACGCGACGGTTTGTGGATGTTTCTATTTCTTTTTTCTTCGTTCTGGAAAGTAGGCAAAGTGCGGCGTTGAATTCCGCCACTCAACACGCAATGCCTCGAAAAACGGCGGAAAGCGGGGACGGAGAAAGCAGGGACTAAAGCAACGGAGAGTCTTTAACACTAGGTTCGTATGGTTCCTGCAGTTCCCTCTGCCTACCCTGCCATGTGCAGGATAAAGCGTGAAGTTAAAAATAAATAAATAAATAATAATAATATAAGTAAATATGGTAATCAATCTCCAGATTGAAATATAAAAATAAAGCTTTCACAATTTTATGTGTAGCTTTATTATATTACGCCATTTTATTATATTTGTAACGTATATGATTGTCAGAGTTGAAGTAACCCGAGCGGGTAATGGGCCAGACTCCATCTTGATTTATTGTCGGTTCAATGGAGAATTTGTTTGACGTTGCCGTAATAGGTAAGTTTCGCTTTGAGACTTTCATTATAATTTAAAGTACTCTCTGTGAGTTTGATCATTATTTACGGTTATTCTATTTTAAGATAGACTGTTGATGGGCGGAATTGCTGTTGGAAAATTGTTTTTTCTTGTTATTTTTGCTTACTTGTTTCATTTGTCTGTCTGTTTAATATATTTTCTTTCTTAGTATCGTTTTAACTTACTGTTGAAGCCTGATGGTTGATTATTATAATAATACAAGGTTAGTACTAGGAAAATAGAGCGACTTAATAAAACAGAATAAAGTGTGGGTGCTGAAATAAGCCTTGGTTAGTAACAGGTTAATTATATAATGATATCTACGTTTATTCAATTATGTTATATAAAAAAATGGTGATTTTCTTCAAGACATTTTTGAAATTTATAATTATAAATTATTATTGTACATTTTCTTGCATAAAATATGCATTTCATAATAAAATCTTTTGTTTCATATTTTTTCTTTTTTTTTTTAGCTTCACGCTTTATCCCGCACATGGCAGGGTAGGCAGAGGGAACTGCAGGAACCATATGAACCTAGTGTTAAGACACTTCGTTACTTAGTCCCTGCTTACTCCGTCCCCACTTTCCGCCGTTTTCGAGGCATTGCGTGTTGAGTGGCGGAACTCAACGCCGCGCTTTGCCTTAGATGCCAGAGCGAAGAAAATGGAAATAGAAAAATCCATCTTCTCCGACTGGGGATCGAACCCAGTAACCGTCGCGTTACAGGCAGACGTTGCGCCTCTGCGCCACGACGGTCCTCATATTTTTTCATTATTTTATAAAGCATAATGTTAATTTTGTTGTTGTCGTGCACGATCGCAAGCAATGGTTACGGGTTCATTGTCATTTAAGGTATTTTTTTACTTGTAGACGTTGCAAGCACTGATTTTGTTAGACAGTTATTATGTTGTTTTCTTTGTTAAGTTAAAGTTTTAAAATTCTCTTTTAAATTGTGTAAAATTTGAAAGACAACATATTGAAAGTAATCTCTAATGAACATGTTTTGAATTTTACATCCCATCTACGTAGTAAGTTAATCAACGATTTACCTCTATATATAAAAGAAAGAAATCACAAATATTTAAAGTGGTTTGTACGTTATTCAGCTTACTTCGGGCGACTGATCCCTTTAAAAATGTACGTGGAAAGATTCGTATACTTACAATAGTGAACTGAATTTATAGGTTTCGGTGAAATACAGCAATTTCAAGGAACAGGTATGTGAACAGAAATGTTAGCAAAGTTGCGCACAACAGTTAAAGATTTAAGTTAGTATATTTCATAAAATGTCTTCTTCTGGGTAATTTCAGTTCGAGGAATGTGTATAAAGTGACATTACGGAGCATAAATTAGCTTTTGTATTTTTGACACTTAAGATTTTTTGAATTCCTCTTAATTGACGTAACCCTGGTAACGGTATACTGCCATCATTAGAAGTACGCAGTAATGTGTTTGTTGTAATATATATACAGGGTTATATAAATAGCTGTATGACTTTACATAACAATTGTTTAATTAATAAATTGGCAATAGCGGCTTAATAATAAAGTTACCCCATGTTAATGGTTTCTGAACAAAATAATAAAGTCCTTAAAATTTTAGTTTGTTGAGTAAATTTTAATAACTAATATTTTGTTGAAAGGTCGAGGGTTGTTCGTCCTTCTTTAGACCTTTTACTTTCAAGAGTTTATTTAATAATAAGTTATTAGACCAGCTCAGATATTTTATACTCGTGGCTAAGTGTAAGCTTTCAATAATACACAATTGCGTTATATATTGTGTGGAGAGCATGTATGAGGAGGATAATGACATAAGACGAGGCAAAAGAGGAATGCAAGGACCACAGCGTTTGGCGCTCCATTCTCTCTGACAGCCTTGCTAGGGATAAAGTGTGAAGCTATGTATGTATATAAATATGTATGTTATATATTGTAGTCTTCGAGTCATAATGGGACTGCGTCTTACTGTAAATATTATAATTGTTGGCTCAAAATTAAGCAGATGGCGTTGAATTCCGTTACGCAAAGCACGTTCAGAGAACGCTCACTCTAAGTTCTAAAAAGAGTATGAAGCATTATTATTCTTGTTTAATATTTTTCGTCGTAGATAACGTTGTAAGATTTACTACTATATAATAAGTATTATAATACGAATTATCGATAAACAATCATGGAATCGAGAGACTGAAAATTTCGAACTACAAAACTGACCCCTGTCCTACATTCGCGGGTACTACATATCTGTACTATAGTCGTTTATTTTTTATTTTACCGTCGAAGAAAACGTCCAAATCAACCGTCCAAAAGAGCTAGGGCGGAAAATCGCTTAGAGCCAAAGGTTGCCTTTCAGTAATCCAGGGTTGAATTCGTTGCGTTATTACGTAAGAAAAAACAATCAAGTCTTATTATATGTAAAGATGTTTGAAGAAATTACTTTATATAAGACCTAATAAATGAATAATTCTAATATTAGTAAAGATTTGTATGTAGATTGTAGGCACCTACCTTTATGTCTAACGTAATTTCACTTACATTATTTTTAATATAATAAAATTATTTGTAAGCGTATCTCATCATATCTATTGTGTATTTTTAACATCTCGACTTTCATTTTGACTTCTAACCTAATTTAGGAACAAGTTTTTTATCAAGGCTTACTAATAATACTTACACTTTTTATACATCTGTTTTGTTTAAAAGATAAGATATAGATAATTAGATATAAGTGTAGGATAGACAATATGTAAGATAGATAGTGTGTAAGATAGATAATTAGATATAAGTGTAAAAATCACAATTTCCACAAAGATGCAATAAACGTTGATATCAATTATAATATGCATTACAATTGATTTTATCCAAGCGCTTGTTGCAATAATTTAAGGCCCTCGTAAACAATGTAATACTAACAAATGGTATCGAGAACTGCGGTCGGTTCGCTAACTACAAAAGCGGTAAAATAAAATATTTTAGCTTTTCAACAGCTCGGAAGCGATGGGATTTCATATGCTTTGTTCTGTATAAATGCTGCTACAATCAATTGCACATATTGCCGTTATGGACCCGGTGATTTAATGTATGAAAAGTCCGAGGAGAGAATACCATTTTTTAATATTATTTAATTTTTACGTGAATTGGAAAATAAAATTTTACGTTTATTATATATTTTTGAATACTGTTCGTAACGTTCTCCGTAAATTTTTTAAACTTGCTCGACGTGAATTAAATATATAATGCTGCATACATAACACAATGGCCAAGAGTGTAATTTTTGCGAAGGTAGCCTCAAATTGAAACATCAAAAATGTTTAATCTGGATAATATAAAATAGAGTTTAGTTTACAAATCTTATTTACGCAATAATATTTTAAGGCTTTTATTAAATGAAATAAAGTTTATTTTCATAAATTTTTTGCTGGATAATATTTGTTCTTTGTGTGCCCTTTCAGTCTTAAAGGTCGGCCGCTATCTTCTTATAATTTGCTCGGTCCAAGCAGTTGTTCCACGAATTTGATACCGGTTTACTCTCTGGCGTTACGCAAATTAAATTACATTTTACTATTACAAAATACTTGGAAAATACATATGTTTGTGATTATCTATGTACGTATCAAAAAACGCTGTAGGCCATCCTTTTCATATAATCACTGTCCTGTCAGAATCATCTCGGGCATTTCGAACGTGTCATGTGTCATGCACAAGTCTTCAGCCTTTTGACAGTGGAGGCAAAACCGCACTTAATAGTGAAACAAAATCGATATGTGATTCCGATTAAACTTTGATGACCATAGAGAGCGTAGAGGACCGTCGTGGCACAAACACGCAGCTTCTGCCTGTAAACCCGACGGTTTGTCTGTTCGATTCCCATTTGGTGAAGATGGATTATTTCATTTCCATTTTCTGCGCCATGATATTTAGGTGAATTGCGCTACTAAACACACTATGGATCGAATAGCGGGGAACGTAGTGTCTTACCACTAGGTTCCATGGTTCCGTCTGCCTTCCCTATAAGCGTGATAAAGCGTAAAGCTAAAAAACAAAATAGCAATAGTAAAAAACTCGGCTTAATAATAATCTATATTTAATAGATTAAAATAATAATTTGGTAATTTAAATATTAATGTGTCATAACGGAGGACGTTTTCACCAGAGCAAAATGATAATTATTTTTGATAGACAGCTAATCACTGAAACTCAGTCAGTAATTTATCACAGATTATACGTTGTTAATGTTTATCCAGCCATATATGAATGAATATGTAGCAAAATTTTATTAATATGTATGTGCGTTTGTGTTAATATGTATATGTATATATTTATATATGTATGTTATCTTCTATTATCTAACATAGCTTTAAATAGACGGAAAGTACATATTTTAATAAAAATAATAGTTATATTATGATCCAAAATATCACTGTTACTTATCCGTTACAATTACATATGATGGGTAGCTATCCCGTATGAGTTTTATGATGATAGTTTAAAACAGTATACACGATCATGACAATTTAATTCTATTATAGTCTCACTTACGAGTATAGTGCGAATGAGGTATTTACGCCAAAGACACATTTTTCAAAGTAGTTTTGAAGTTATACATTTTATTTTATATATAGTTTAACCCGCTTCCAGCAAGGAAGACAGAGAGAACCGAAGGAACCGTGGGAACCTAGTGTTAAGACACTCCGTTTCCTGTATTCCGCAGCATTGCGTGTTAGAGCGACGGAACTCAACGCCGCGCTCATCTAGTTGCCAGAGCGAGGAAAATGGAAATGAAGTAATTCCATCATTCCTGAGCTGGAATTGAACTCATAAACTGTCGCGTTTGCATGCAGACGCTACGCCGCGGTACCACGACGGCTATTTAAGTTTAGGGTAAATACGAATGAAGTCACTGATGTTTGTTTTAAACACGTTTGCTTTGTAAGAATTGCTTAGGGTTGGTTAGATTCGTGCAAGTGAATACTAAATCAGTATTATCAAAAGCAGAGCAATTGTACGGAACGTGACGACAAGGGACGAACAACTTTTTTCATTTAAACAAAAACAACAAATAGAAGTTCCGCTGTGAATAACTTCAGTCATATTCTAATGAACCTGTATTAAACTTTCCAGCCTAAAATTGTTTAGCTGTAAATTCGTTTTGTAAAATATTAGTTTGTTTTTTGTGCTTTTATTTTTATCGTGTACAAAGTTTCATTATTATGTACGCTGAATTGGAAAATTTCGAAGGAGTTGTAGGACTTTTTATATATAAATAAAGTTTTTTGCTGAGCTTTAAGCTTTATCCCTAGTGAGGTTATCGAACGGAGCAACAAAACTTACGGTACTTCTTTGGCCTCCACCTCAAAATATACCAGGTCTACTCCTCTTACATTATAAATCTTTTAATTTTTATTACTACTGGCAACATTTCAACGAAATGTTGCCAGTAGTAATAAAAATTAAAAGAATTATAATTTTATATAAAAGGATTATTGACGCAACATGCAAAATTTTTAACCCCTCTAAAATTCACAAGCGAATATTGAAACATATATTTGCATAGTACCAACGACAAATTTCAAAAAACACACTCCAAGGATTATAAATGCAGTACATGTATATACGAATTGTGTATAATCTTTATTGATAACATTGTAGCAATATGTGCCATATTGGTGCAATTGGGCTTGGGCAGTAACATAATATTCGCCATTTTCAATGTTAAATTATTATACATGGACTTTCAAAGTGTATATTTATTGTATATATTTTTTTGCTTTAGCTGATTACACATTTATTTCAAGAAAGCACATTAACGTTAAATAAGTTTTTGATCAAATTACTCATTGATTCGAGTTCGCATTAGGACACTAGGTTTACGGCAGCATCTTCTTGGAACAAGAATAATTTTCATTTCTGCTGGACTTTGATGGATGATCTAAATGGATTCAATTTGCGTTTTTGCTCTCTTACATTTTACATCACCCAGTGAAAAATGAATCATATCTTATAATTTTATATGAATGACGACCGTCTAATGAAAGCTTCGTTTATTAATTTCAACTACATATTATGTAAAAGTCTTGAAACTTTATTACAATGAACAAAAATATATATTATTATTCAGAAAATACAATTGAAGACCGTTGAGGCGTAGATTCGTGACTTTTGCATCTAAACGTAACGCTTTGTGGGTTCGATTCCCACATGAGTAGAACGACATGAAATGGATTAGTTCATTTTCATGTCAATGCCTCGGAAAGCAAAAAGCGGGGGACAGAGTGTCTTAACACTAATTTCTCAAGGTTTCTGAGGTTCTTTCTGACTACCCTACTAAAAGCAGGATAAAGCGTGAAGCTAAACAAAACTCAATTACAATTGACTAAGGTTTTAGGTAATAAATTGTTCCAAAAAAAAGATAAAGTTACCTGAACCGTTCAAAATTAATTCTTTGGGTTAAAAAGTTAACAAGGGCTATTAATTTTCGCTTATGCAGGCATCCCGAACGTTTTTGGACATCGCGACAGTTTTGATTGATCGACCTGAGCTATTTAACGATTGCGTTGTACTGGTGTTCAAAACACAATCAATAACGGTGCAGCGGCAGCGCGTTATGACGCAACGCATTAATATGAAGGCTTAAAATTTAATAGCTTGGAAGCTATATATGTGCATGAAAGGTGAAGAGTACGCAATATCGGCGCAATATGTTTCAGTGTGTTAAATCCTATAGTATAGGGTAAAGTAACTCTGGTTAGATAAAATAATAAAGTCAGGTATGATAAGTTTACCCCCCTGGTCCTACTAAGAAAAATAATTTTGATTCATTGGTATATTTGAATGGTAAAAATTCATAAAAAATATGTAAAATTTAAACGCAGCAAGAACTTTTTCTTTCTTTAGTTTAGGATTATCATTATAAACACAATAAAAAAAGCACTTAATATTTTTAAAGTTTAAAATAGTAATATATTGATGTTATATTATGAATATATATTAATATTATAGACAATATTTTGATATAAACATTTTTTTTTACAAAAAAATGTATATTTAGGAAAGTGTCGTGTTTATGTGTAAAGTGTAACGTCAGACATAAAGTTAAAAGCTCTTTTATGTAGAATGAATGACATTTAAAACAAAAATAATATGAAATTTATCAGGAGCAGGGACATCTGATATGACAGCAAACCTTGATGGGCACGGGTTAGACTTCATTAGTTGGCAAATGGATAATATCCAATCTAATGAGGCTAAGGACGTTGACTTGCTATAAGAAGGTTCTTTATTTTATAATTTAAAAGCAATACCTACCTAAATATATACATACATTACAAGAAATATATAATTCTTTACATTTACATTATGTTTTATTCGTTTTTATTAATTTTGCAAACATTCTTAGTGTATAGGAATAACGGGATTATCAATTTTTTTTTTTTATTTAACTCTACTAAGCACAGTAATGATTTGGAAAAAAAGTGTAACATTTAAAGGACAATACTAATATAAGTTTTAACTTTGTCTAACCTAATATATGCGGTTTAAAGTGTGAAAGTAAAAAATATATATTTTTAATTATATATACTATATGTTCTAATTTTCATCCTTTGTTAAAAAATGCAATAGCAAAAATGATTTTAATAATATTGTAGAAAAGCGCAACGTTTTTAATTTTGGCCATAAATCCGAAATGAGTTTTTAAACTCGGACTGCGCCAGCCAGCTTCACATATAAAATTGTACCCCACTTATATGTTCGAGTGAATTCCAGAGCCAAAACAATTTTATGAATTTTTCAAGCTTGATTTACTTTTCATATGAAATTCAATACTAACAATAATATTTTAGGTTGAAATTTACACAAATTATAAATCCTTACGAATTATCTGTAAAAATACAAATTTATACCGCAATGTGGACTTATATAAAATGGATTCAAATTTTCTTTTTTTTTATTTCGTTTTATAATCTGGGTATTTCATTAGTAATAGAATGTAGCAATAAATGATACATTAAAATATTAAATAAGAATAAAATGTTTGAGTGCAGCATTGTGTCATTGTTTTTAAGTGAGTTTTAAAATTCTTGTCATTTACAGCGACGCGTGTTATTATAGGCATTTTCTTGATTTTGATAAAGATATACAGTTGGAGTCCGCGTCCGATAACACTAAGCTGGTTACAATATATATATTCTATATATATACCCTTACTAGGACAAATAAAACTAAAGTAAAGTAAGGTATCAAATTGTAAATTAGATATCAAATTGTTTTAGTTTCACTCAATAACACTTTGCATTAAAGCTCGTATATTTTCAACATAAACTTTTTGCAAGTAATAAATACAGCTTTAAAGCTAAGACTGACGACAATAAACGGCTTACCTGGTTTCCTCACAATTAATTATGTATACTAAATAACCTACTTTGTATTAGGATTACGGAGTAATAACGTCCCTTTAATGTTTTCCTGTAACGAGAGGATTTTCTATGAAAAGGGAAAATTTTAATCACATTCGCTTAATTACTATACGCCATCATCTTAGACTTAAATATATCTAAATATGTACAAGTGTAAATGACATTTATCGTTTACCTTCAAATTATGATATTAAATAATTTAATTTTTGATTTTAACTAGAAATAATATGAAATTGTTATTGCATACAACATTATAGTGGTAATCACTTGCCGGCCTAGCGCAGCAGCATCGTACGTACTGTAAGTTCGATTCTTTTTCGGGGGAATTTATTATTTTTTATTTATTTATTTCCATCTCGTTTATAAGAAGACAAAGTGTGGCGGTAAGTTCCGCAACATAATATTTCGAAAATTGGACGGGAAGTGGAAAATGGTGTGCCTTACCGAGCTGCTTTAACTAAGCACGATTTATTTTCTAGCCATATAACTATTTCAGCTTACCTACCTATAGAATGTAAGCCAAAAAAGAAATCATAGAAGCTTTATGCATTACTAAAGTAGATATTCCTATAACTTCTCGTTGTGTTCTCGCTTCCATAGTAAAATAGATCTCAATGCATTATTTTCAACACTGAAGTGGTTATTTATAAATCAAGAAAATATTATTATTATAAATGAAAGAAATACAATATAAAGAAATATAACTTATTTATAAATTAAAAACTAAAATAAATTGCTATATAATAATATAATCCTTAAGAAGAAATTATTAAACTAAAAACTAAAGATATTTAATATCCAATTCAATTTAACGATAAATGATTTTTATAAGCAAACTTATTTCCGAGGTAAGTCGATTGATTAGCTTCGCGGATGAGATATCGGGGCGGGATATCGTTTGAAACGTAATCAATATCCTGATGATGCTCTAAGGAAGGCTTCGCTGTACCGTATTTTAATATTTAATAATAATTACAGAGCTAATATCTTTCTTTTGGATAGCTAACTATGGATTTTATGGCAATTTTATACCTCGTTTTTTATTATAAGCTATATAATTATGATATTTATAGTGATTTTAAGCTTATATTTCATAAGCTTTCAAATATCTTGTTTATATTCTTATATGACAAAATAATAAAGTCTTTGGGTTAAATAGTTTGATAGAACAATCTTCGCTTGCAGCTACAAGTGGCATCATATTGCCATTTAATTTGTGACCACTTAATGTTCCACATGGGTCCACACAGTACGGACAGTTTAAGCACTATATTTGGATCTGCCCGACCGAGTGAAATACGGCTTCGTAATGATTTAAGCCCGAAAGTATGAGTTGAGCTAAAAATATCAATGCCTATTAAGTGAAAGATGCTCTACATTTTTTTTAATTTACTTATTTATTTTTTGAATTTTCTAAGATTAGTGTGTATTATCTTATAATGTATTATTTGTATTGTAAGTATTATTTTGATAACAAGTTCGTATCTATGACTTTATATTGATAGTCGAAATAAGCATATAAATTAAATGCTTAGCGATTTTCCTTTTTACGATATTAAGATTCTGATAGCGATCTGATTTCGGAAAGAAATAGCCGGAAGCTATACTCAACTGAGGTTTTGCTTAACAAAATTAGGCCTTATTCTTAACGCAGTAAGCCGGTAATAAGTTTCAATTGAGAACGGAAAAACAGTAAAACTATTGGTCTCTAAGTGGCTGTTGACATGCAACACTGTAGTTTACGATTTCTATGTTTTGTCCAACCTTATTTATTAAGCAAATAGGTTTATATGATTGTATTGGAATTGATATTACAGAGCACAGGACACAAATATAAAAATTTAAATTTCGTCGTCAGCCCATCGCAGTCCACTGCTGGACGTAGGTCTCCCCAAGTTTATAATTTTAAATTTATAATTTTAGTAAATTCAGAACTCATTTTTTTTCTTTTCTATAGAACACGTACCATAAATATATAACATACTTGAAATAGAATAAAACTTATGACTACCACCTACATTCTAACACCTTACAATTGCGTAGCAATGTCTTCTTACAACACGTACACCACGTGTTCGTTTGAAGTTTAAAACTATAAGAATTGTAAAAGCGACGTAAAACGATTAACATCAGTGATAGAACTCCCAGAGGGGATGAAAATACCTTCTGAACACAATATTGCTAGACCATGCAGTAGAGTTATAAAATTACTACTTCACTTGGAAATAACAAAATTAGCTTTAAAGGGGGCGTGTTCTTATGAGGGTGTAACGTGCTGCTTCGTTATTAAGACGTTCAAAGTCAAGTGTTTTTTCTTTTCAATTTACTACAATACGTTTATCTAAGTCTTCTTTAATTTCTTCAGGTTTTTTCAGGAAATATGTACATATAATTCTATATTTTACACAACAGACACAATATTATGCCATTGCAAGCTTAATAAATATTTTTTTAACTAACAAACGTCACTTGTTATAAAACATATTATTAATAAGTCGTATACCACATTTCTCATAAACAACAGTTCATTTGAGATAACGCTCAAGACATATTCGTAGCAGCGGATAAATAACGACTAATTCACACGGGACATTACATTGCCGGCGATGATCTTATCTAGTTATTGGCTGAAAATTATTGTCGTATTGCTCTCGGTTTTCTTATCTTACTTTGCACGAGTGGCTTATAAATCTATTGTTAAGAAAACTTTCCTCCAAATGTTGTGAGTTACGTAATATTAAGTTAACTCTAAGCGACATTATGCATATAGCAGGATAGACATAACTTAGTGTCAAAATACTCCGTTTTCCATTTTACTGCTTAACATCAGGTCAGTGTGTCTTTCTTGGCGGAACTCAACGCCGTGTTTCTTTTTTATATATTTCCACAACCATCACATTTACAGTTGTATTTCTACTTCTATGAATAATATGCATCGTACGTACATAAAACAATGGAATTTTATTTAAGATAACTATGTATTTAAACATTCCAAGCGTAAAATAAGAAATTGCCCTACAATAGAATGATACTATTAATAAATACCAATTGTTTCAGTGAATATTATTTTGTATTTCTTAAGAAGTGAGCTTTGAGGCCGCAAGGTTTATGAAAACCATTACAATAAGTGTTGACCGCGCTTTTGTTGTCGTGGGTTGAATTATTAATTAGCCGCCGGCAAAGCCAAATGGGGAACGGCCCTAAAATACGAGCTCGCAAAGTGACCCGAATGTATTTGCATTGCTAATGACACGGCGATATTATTTACTAATTCTATATTAAAATGCTTGATTCGGAAAATGGAGAATGCTTTATAGAATTATGTTAAGGAGAATATAATATATATATATATATATATATATATATATATATATATATATATATATATATATATATATATATATATATATATATATATATATATATATATATATATATATATATATATATATATATATATATATATATATATATATATATATATATATATGTGTGTGTGTGTGTGTGTGTGTGTGTGTGTTCTTAGCAAATATCAACGGTAATGGCACACAATATTGTGTTAAATAATTACTATGTTCAACATAAACACGAACTTTAATACTTATTTAATTTGTTTTTTAAAAAGCAGCGGCACGTTGTTTACCGCATAAAGCAAGGTTGGCAAAATAAATCTGAACAAACTCCCAGACATTGTGTCGAATAAGAATTCAACAGCCCGTTTAGACTATCAGGTTGATCTCCCACGTGTAGATCTCAACCCGCAATTACATCAAATACAGTCAAACACTGTTCTAAAACGACCTTTAAAAATGAAATGAATACTAAAAATATGCTAAATTTAAAATAGAAATTACCGACATACAATAATATCTATTTCAGTTGAAGTAGGCCACATTAAAACAGTAAACTAGAGAAAATACTATCAAAAGTCCTACCAGTTAAAGGATCAGTTGAGGTGTCGTCGTCGAAATGAGAGGAACGGTTGGCATCGTTTACGACGGCTTTGGATCAAGGTAATGAAGCAAACGCTTCCAATTATGAAGGCTTATCTCGATACATATTCAGTATATATACGATGTTATTTCATTTCGTTTTTCGTATTATTAACACCTCTGTGGCGCAACTGAGCCTTATGGTATAAACCATAGTTAAGGGTTCTAATTAGCTCCAAAAGCTTTTTACCTTTTTTTAATTTTATCTACCTATGGTTGGTTAGTTTTTATGCGGATTTGGGTTCTACCATTTTTGAGCATTTGATGTTAAATCGTTCAATATTGTGTGTATTTGTTTAAAAAGTGTTATTTATAGAAGCATTAATTAACCTATAGCTAATTATCATACAGCTGTTCCTAAAGTAATAACTACTAAACCTTCAGATCCGGGCGTTACGCCTTATCAGTGCAGGTTAGGCAGCAAAGTTGTAAAGTCCTAGATGCTAGGTGCTAATAAACGTCTTAAAAGCTCAAAGGATCAACTTAGGGTGACGCCAGCGGAATGAAATGAGGAACGGCCGGCATCGTTTACGACGGCTTTAGCTTAAGGTAACGAGAGCAATGCCTATTATGAGAGATTTGTCTTAATAAGTCAGCAGAAACGCTAGTGTTCACTGTCCGTAATCCTTGGGAGGGAGTGAAGGAAATTCTTTATTGCTTCGCCAAAATATATAGATCAAAGTTTGAAATTTTTGTTACAAATGCGTAGGTAGAGCTTAAAAAAAGTTTTCTCAATTCAAACTCAAAGTCAACAAATAAGGCTAATTTATATTATATTATTATGATAAAACAATATTCATAACAAACACTTTGAAATTTTTGAAACCTAAAGCTAAGCATAAGCCACGATTAGGTTAAAACGGCTTATTGTATCGTTAACTTTAAACGTCTATGTATTTATAACTGTCTATAGTAAGTCTCTATAGATTTTCGTAATAAATTTTAATAAAATATTCTCTAGGTACAGGTAAAATTTTCTTATTAAATTAAATTATGAGAAGTCATGACAAATGTTATTCCGTAGCAGAATTCTCTCAAAATTTGGCTCGCGTACAATTTTCAAGAAATAAAAGTATGTATATATTGTGCAATTTCACAGAATGCCTTTAAATCGCAAAATGTATGTTCAAATTTAATATAAGGAAAAAAGAATTAGCTGAAGGATGGACAGTTACTTAAATAAAGGATATACATAACACAAAAACCTTCGTTCTTTTCTGACTACCCCGCTAGGGATAGAGCGTGAAAATATGTATGTATGTATGTAAAAACCTTCGTGGCACAGCGGACACAGCCTTTGCCTGTAAACGCGACTGTAGATTTGATTCCCATTTGGCTAGAACGAATTTTTATTTTCTTCGCTCTGATAACAAAGCAAAGTTTTATTTAATGTCCCGAATGGTGGAAGTGCGGAACGTAGTGTCTTAAAACTCTAGTCTAGTCTCGTCTACCTACCTTGCTAAGTGCAAGTACAGGCTAAAATATATAACACAAATGCAAAAGTTACATAAGAAAGGAGTCCTTCTATATTGTGAATTAAATATTCTCAGGGATAGTAAATCAATATATCTCTTTCAGTACGAAATCAGGTCATACTGCGAGGTGTAATATTGGAATGGATTTATGTGCGAAGTTAAATAATCTTAGATTGAGAGGGGTCTTAAACTTTTGTTAGACACGTCATGTGATAGCTTTAAGTTATTCAAATCAAGGCTTCGCTGTACTTTATAGTTAATAAAGCCTAAGTGGATATTTCACTTTTATTATTGCAAAATTTTACAAGAAAAGTGAAAATAATAAATGACCTATTTAACACCTTTTAAGTCAAGGCTATCTAAACAAATTGTATGTGCGTAGGTCTTGGGTTCCATTTCTGCGCAAGATTAATGGTTTTAATGCGAAAAGTTATTTCTCATTTTTTCTACAGTTTGACACTACGTTCTCTCGGCCTATCCTACGGTATGCAGTATGCAAAGTTAAGTTGAACTAATATATGTTAATTTTTTTATTGAAATACACTTTAGCAGTTCTGATATTTACTGATAGTATGTAAGTAGTTATTTAAATATTTTTTCCTTATGTACGTATTACTTGAGATCCATTTACGAGTACTTTTATCAGTAATGGAAAAAATATGTTTTATAAAAGTAGAACATCCTTTTCTTTATCGAGTTGTATTTGATATTTTTTGAAGACAACTTGTGATGAATGCTTTGTATATATAACTAGAGTTCGTATCTGAGGTAAATTTTGATTAATACCAAAAAGAAGCAGCGGCACGGAAACAAATTTATTCCTAACAACCAACTCTCAGTTCCCAATTAAAACAAGGCAAGAGACTTTAGTTATGAACTTGTAAACTTGAATACATTTCAATTGCTAATCTAAACGGGTTTCGACGCCTAAGGGAAAGAAGTGCGCTCTCCTAAATGTAGGTTTCCCGCCCTACGGCTTACCGATTTAAAGTTTCCGCCTAACTTCTAATCGTGGTTGTTATTCATAATACAAAGCTTTTACCTAAGATATGAGTATTATGGTTGGTAGGCCTTAATTTGTTTTTACTAGATACTTAGGCGAATTAACCACTGTCTTGTAAGCCGTTCGTGCGTTTTGAATACAGATGAAGATATCTTTGAGTTTATTGATTTTTCTCGACATGAAGGTGTTGAGAGCTAATATGGTAAGGTTTAATATTAATAATTATAAATGTTATTTATTTTGGCTTTAAAACACTCTTAAAGTAACGTTATGTATATTTTTATAATTTCATAGCTTCACGCTTTATCCCTGGTAGGCAGAAGGTATCCGCAAGAACCGTGGGAACGTAGTGTTAAGAAACTCTGTTGGTTGGAGGCAATGAGTGTGAGTTAGTGACGGAATTCAACGCCGCGTTTTGCCTAGTTGCCACAGTGAAACAAATGGAAATGAAAAAATCCATTTTCTCCGAATGGGAATCGAACCCACAAACCGTAGCGTAGGCAGATGCTGCGCCTCAGCGCCGCGACGGTCCTTCACTTCTGCTTCAATTATTATTAATAAACTACTATTATCAATAAAGGCACAGTACATACAGATGTGTACAATAAAATATTTTTATATAACTGAGACATATGCAAGTGCATACAGAGTACTAAATGAAAAATGTTTATAAAATATGAAATATAAAATATTTTTCTACTAGTGTTCCTACCCTGAATAAGGTGTCACATGGCTTTAGACTAAGAGCAGCAAATTAGGTTAGGGTTGACAGTGAAAAGCGGTCTTTTTAATTACGTAGAAGTGGCTTTATTTTGAGCAAACACTGCTTTTTTAATTAAAAGGCTGACAAGTAAAAATTTACTTTTTATTGAAGTGTTTAAAGAAATATTTTTTATGTTATAATATGTAGCATTGATTATATTTACACACACACACATATATGTATATATATATATATATATATATATATATATATATATATATATATATATATATATATATATATATATATATATATATATATATATATATATATATATATACAACAAAAATAAAAATTAAAGGATACGGTCAAGTGTCCACAGTGTTCGTTATATTTCAAATACAACCATTGATTATTATTATTTATAGCAATGATAACCAACACACCAACAATAGTATTTTATATATATGTATGTTTGTCAAAAATATTTGTTAGGTGCCAAGATATATTTTGTCGAAGTATTCTTAGGTAAATAAATATATAGCAAAACATATAGTAAATTATGAATACGAAAGGCTTATTGTTTTAAGAAGTTACTCCTAATACTTGAATTCTTATTTTACTTCAAGCCCTGAGGCTATTAAATGCGCACGCATTCCGCGGGTTTACATATGGAAATTGTTACAAATAAGTTTGCTCATCCATTCTCCTTACATAAAGTAACATAAAGTATTGCATAACATGTTAAGTAGTGGAGTCAGTGCTGCACTTTTTGAATTAGCTTTATACTCTAAAAGCTGTTAGTCTCTATTTCACATAAAAACATTAGTGCTCAAATTGAATTAATTATATTTTTTGCAAAAACCATATACATCATGATAAAAAAAAATGTACACAAAACATTTTCATCACAAGTCAGATTTGTTTTGGAGATATCATTTAATAATTCGGACGGGTTTCACAGTCGACGGTCGAGCAAATTCACAAGAGAAGGGATTTCCCTTCACGGCTTAATTCAGAAAAACCACGAGATCGCCGGACCTTTATACACTGTTTGCAAATCCGACCGTCGTGCGTCGATGTTTCAACCCTACAGGAATTTATATTGCTTATAATATAAAACGTTATTCGGGATCCCGACCCGCTCTTAGCCTGAAACGGAAGAGACGTATTAGTGGCTAAGGACTAAGCTTCGTTATATGTTTTTTATAACACTCAATACTCAACTAGCGTAGCCTATACTTAGCCTCTAGATTAATGTTTTTTTGAAATAATAAATTGTTTTATTTCATTCATAAAGTGAACATGGGAACACATGGGAACGATTAGTATATTTTATTTACATGATGACAGTAGACGAGACGAAAGAGGTATGCAGGGACCGCAGCGTTTGGCACTCCGTTCTCTCTGACTACCCCGCTAGGGATAGAGCATGAAGTTATGTATTTGTTGATGATTTGTATGATTGTTATTAAGTAATACGAAAGGAATTTTATATTTAAATTATTATTTAATACACGATGTTGTAACACTAGAATTCATGAAAATCAAATATTGGGTAACAGAATGCAAATTCCTGTCGCCTTTCTCTTACTATGCAGGAAATAGCGTTAAGCAGATTTTTTACATATTTACTTACAGTCAGTGCTAAAGTATTTATTAATGTGATTGTCATTTGTTTTGTGGACCAACAATCAAAAGAAATAATATAATTATACATATATATAAATAAATATACAAACTTGGGAAACAATAAGCTTAAATATTAATACACAGAAATTACATTAACATTTTATTCGTATTGAAGCCAACCTAAAATAAAGTAAGAAACGTCTTTAAATTGACAGGGCATTAAAAAACGAAAATGTGTAAATATATTCTTCGTCTCACGGCAAGAAAAATTCATTCGGCAAGTCACTAAACTCCGAAATTCGCTGACAAAACCCTCCCAAACGCCTCCGACATGGGCTGATTACAAAGTTTCAACAGAATGATGCCGAGAAAGATTTTTTTAATGAATATTAATTCCTTGCCAGTAAAACAAAGTTTACTCTCCGAGATCGGTAATTGCTTCGTTTTTCGTTTAAGCTGAATTCCAAATCCTCCCAGAGGTTCAAAGTTTTTTGCTACTATAGCAGTTGGACTGGAAATCGTTATTTATTACTCAGTTGATGCCTACAATTTAATTAGCCTCATTCTCATATTTCATTAAGTTATTTTATTGTTAAAGTAGGTTCAAACTTTTTTTTATTAAATATTTTAAGATATGTCGCAATAATTTTTTTATAAATTCACTGTACGTTTTACTTAATATTATCGTCGGTTGAGGCCATCGTCACGTAGTAGTTGTGTGTTCGGTTCCAACTTGGAGGAAAAATATTTTTATAAGAAAGGAAGAAGAAGAACCTCCAAGAACAAGTGAGAAAGGTGTTCTCCATTTATCATTATTGCATTTTAGGTAGCTCAACGTAAATTTTGCATATAATTAAATAATTTACTTTATTTTAATTTTAGATATTTTAAAGTTTTTCAAGTGCGTTTTAAAATATTCAATCAGATATTTTCTTTATTTAGTGTGAAGTAACACCTTAAAAAATTCTTCACAAACTTTAAACTCCCCTACTAAAGAAACAAAAACACTTTTATGCGGCGGACAAGAGAATTAAATTATTGATCAATTCTTAACAACCACGTATTGTTTTAAGAATTATGAATAGTCACGTACGTGTTGCGTCGCTCGTCGCTTCATAAGATTTATGAGAAGTAAAGGAGCAGCGTGTACGACCTCTAGAGATCTATGTTAATTGCGACCTGTCTAAGTAAGAAGTACGTAATTGTACATTCGCGTATGAAAGAGAAATGGGTCAGTATCTCAGGTATTATAAATACAAGTGTTTAGAGACCTCCGTTTCTTTTTAAGATATGTGTATATAAAACTTAGATAGTGTTCCCCATTTTTTAATGCTATATACATATTTATAGCGCTTGGATTGTCTTTATTATGTCTCATTGGTTGAAATATATTATTTTTTTTTAATATAAGCAAATATACAAAATCGTAGTGAAACAAGTAAAAAGAAGTTTGTAAGGATATGAAAAAAATGCCTACTTTGAGCTATATCTTAAGATATTATGTGTAGTCACGTACATATGTGTTCACTCTTGACGTCTCAACAGATTTATTGCTTGAGGATCGCAAGCCACATACGTATATTTTATTTGAGATTTATACATAACCAGCTCTTACTAGCTGCTTTGTTCATGTGGTTTAACATATTATAGCTTAAAAAGTATGAAATATCATACATTCTAATACTAAAAGTAACTCTGACGGCATGTCTATTTTGTTACAATAAAACGACTATCGTGATTTAATATAAATAATATTCTTTCTATATTAGTATCATGATCCCTTGCAAAAAGTTTTCAGCTTTCAACTTACCTATGTAGTTTTAACTAGACATGTTTTCAGTCGATAATATCTTAGTATGGTTATTAAAAATGTCATAGGTATTTGTATAATATATATATATTTTATGGCAACACTTATTGAATCCTAAATATTAATTAAAAATACTATAAGCGAAATCACGATAAAAACCTAGTATAAAAATAATGCAGAAAATGACAATGGAACTAAAAATAGGTCACAATGTAACTGGCAATGTTATTGTTATAGTGACTAAGAATAATTTGGATTGGGAGAAGCGTGAAAAATGATGCTCCTGAATATTTTCACGAGCTGCGCTATAAAAGAGAAAAAATTAACAATTTAAATAGAACAAAAGACATTTTCAAGCTTTTATTTAGTTTGGCCAAGATTTAAAAAGGTTTTCGTGCAATTATTATTTTCAGGAACTTAAATAATCGTGTATGAAGTTTTCTCTAATGACATTAGGTTGTACTGAAACCATTAAATCTTGATATTTGCTCTAAGTATTTTTAATAAAAGAAGCTAATTAAAAGGAAACTTCTCAAAACGCCAGATTCAAAGCTTGATTAAATCATCCAAGCATTACAGTTGGCGCAGATAAGATTTCTATTGTGTTCTAGATAAAAGCGACTCATAGTAGTCTCTGTGTACAATAGGTACGCTTTTCGATGCACAATGCCATTCCACATTTCATCTCTGAAAACAACGGATCCCACACTTTTATTATGCGTTAAATTGGATCAAGTGCGAACGGTATTTATAATGAAGTAAGACTCGACCTTTTTTATTAATATAGTTCGTAATACCTTCTCGTCCGAACGCTTATTTCTGCGGACGCCAACCTTTGTTTCTCTTTTTAATTAAAGCCTTCATAAAAATGTTAAAATATTTACTTTAAGTTGAACAATTCCTAAATAAATAATTAGTTAATATTAAGAGCCTTTCCTGGAGTTATTAATTAGTTAATAATTCTTAAGTCTGTTAATTACTAAAAAGATGTAGAGAGGTTTGTTTTTCTCCGGGTATTATATATATATATATATATATATATATATATATATATATATATATATATATATATATATATATATATATATATATATATATATATATATATATATATATATATATATATATATAATACCCGGAGAAAAACAAACCTCTCTACATCTTTTTAGTAATTAACAGACTTAAGAATTATTAACTAATTAATAACTCCAGGAAAGGCTCTTAATTTTAAATATATATATATAATGTATCATGAAAGGTGACATCACAAATAATATGACACGTTTTCAGGTTTTCAGAAGGAATATAATGAGATGCGTGCATATGTATGCAAAAGCAGTGTAGAAAGTCCATTCCGGAAATAATAACGTGCACAAGTTGAAAATGGAGAGACTATAGCAAGAAATCGCAACTGTGGTCGGTGAATGTTTACAAGGTTAGCGAAATTTTGTGAAATCTTAAAACACAGGATGAAGAAACGAATGCAGTAGGTTCGTAGTAAATGCGTTATATTTTACGTTTCAACGTTCCATCGTTTTGCGCTTTTTTTAAAATAACAACATTTTCTCCTATATATATATATATATATATATATATATATATATATATATATATATATATATATATATATATATATATATATATATATATATATATATATATATATATATATATATATATATATATATATATATATATATATATATATATATATATATATATATATATATATATATATATATATATATATATATATATATATATATATATATATATATATATATATATATATATATATATATATATATATATATATATATACGGTTTTTGAGAAAGTCCATAAAAAGGTGCGATACATACTTTGTATTTTTTCGAGTAACATTTTTCCATCTTAAATGACGTTAGAACGTTAAGAATGCATAAGCGTTTCCATTTATCTCGTTTGAGATAAGAAGATTCTCAGACCAAAGAAAAATGTACAGCGTCACAGTTAATTATCCATTTATTTGTTTCAAAAGAAGGAAATGTATTTAAAAGCTTTCTTTCGTAAGTTAAATATAATTTGCAGTGCAAAGGTACTGTACTAAGTTTACATATTGTGTGGGTGATTATATACAAGTAACTATAAGTTGTGTTTATCATAAAATATATTTTTTATAATAAAAACAAGGCAAATGAACATCTATAACTCTTGAAGTTAGAGGGATATGCGCCATTTCTAAGTACCAGTATCAATTTGAAGACACTGCTGTCGATAGGGTATTCTGTAGTTATGTGGTATGTGGAAAGAAGTTCCTAAAGCTGCTGTATAGGACGGAATAGTAGTGGAATGCTGTATGTCCAGCTTGTGTTAATGATACCTAAATGACACACTGTGCAGGTAGAATATTTAGGCAGATATCAAGTCTAACAGTTTCCTACACTTTTCTCACCATGATATAAGCATCAGTTGCCTATTCCAGACAAGTCTAACTTTTGTCACCTTAAACCAATATTTCTTGATGTACAAATAATATATTCTTCTTCTGTAATATGAGTATATACGTTAAAATTGAGGACAAGTATGTCACACTATGATAATGTTATATATATATATATATATATATATATATATATATATATATATATATATATATATATATATATATATATATATATATATATATATATATATATATATATATATATATATATATATATATATATATATATATATACATATATATATATATATATATATATATATATATATATATATATATATATATATATATATATATATATATATATATATATATATATATATATATATATATATATATATATATATATATATATATATATATATATTTTGCGCAAGTGCTTGTACCGTATACATTGATTCGCTTAACATCAAATCTCATTAATACACTTTGTAAACATTTTGATCTGTACCAACTAAGACAAAGCCCCTGCGTAAACAAAGCAGAGTATTGGTAAAGCTGGAAACGTTTACGTAGCTATATATTATAAATTGTTGTACATAAATATATATCTATATACATAATGAACAAGGGGAGAACATAAATCTATTAAGATGCGCCGTACGAATGTTTAATTTCGAATTTATTGTTGAACTGAATTTGAGACATTGCGTGTTGAGTGAACAAAATACCGCACGTTAAAAAAGTATGACGTTAAATAATTTATAAATAAAAGAAATATTATGTAAGAGTCAATGGTGAGTGAGACGTAGGGGAGATCAATCTATGACGGAGTCAATAAAAGTGAACGAGGCGAAAGAGGTATTGAGGTAGTAAAGAGGGATACTCTAACGGCTACCCCATCCTGCTTCAAAGCGTGGAGCTACAAAATATGAGTAAAGTGTGAGTTGGGCATGCGCATCAAGGGTTCCGTAGTAATTTCAAAATTATAACTTATAAAAGTTAAATTTGTGAGCCATATACTTACACTCACTTTGTTTTTGAGACATGAACTACAAATACAAGTTTGCAATGATTAATCCGTTACTTTTTTACCTTCATGTTTTTCCCGCTCTCAGCAGGGTAGACAAAGAATCGCGTCGTGTGTTGAGCGTTTTGCCGCTTGCCAAAACGAAGTAAATGGAAATGAAAAAATCCATCTTCCAGGAGTGGGATTCGAACCCACAAACCGTCGTGTTTACAACGCCACGATTGTCTGTTAATATTAACAAGGTATATACCTTCAAATGTCCAACTTTGAAAATCTGATTACTTTTTTTCTTTCATTATATTAAAAGCTAACTCCTTGCCAAAATAAAAAAAAAAATAAGTCGTGAATACACAGCAATTTTCATACAAATTCCAACAAAAACATGTAAAGCAGACAGCACAGTAGACTATATTGTACTGAGTTTATTAAGCTATCTCAATCTGATTTTAAAAAAATGCTCGATATACGCATCTACAGACAGATCGACGTACAACAGTTTGATCTTATAAAGGTCTCTTTTTTTTCTTTTTGAGGCACAAAACTCCACAAAAAGAAGAAACACAAAACATTTTCATCCTCTATCATTATTGTCAAGTTGATGCCTTTGGCGATATTCATGTATTTTTTTTTTTGAAATTCTATTTGAATAAATTTTGTAGTCATGTTGAATTTAAATGTTGTTATAACTTCTAAAGTACGATTAAAATGTAAATTACATACTCAACTTCGAAAATCAATATATCGGTGTATTCTTAGAGCTCTGTGTCTTGATGTATATAGATATATTTTTAGATACAGACTAATTTTATATATGGACTGGGCGTTTGCAATGAAACTATGTCTATTTTAAATATAGTAAAGACTACATAATACATATAATAATTATTAAGATACAATAAAGAAAATACAAAATATGTATATTTTTACTTTTATGTTAGACTATTGTATATCTTATATATATAAACAATATATAGTAAACGTTTTGTATCAAGAGCCTCGTCTACTACAAAACAATGAAGATTATTATTTATTTCAAGCATACGTAAAGAACATAAAATTTCTAGCTCTAAATGTATTTTTCACGATATTTCACCGAACTAATTGAAAATGATAAAAGACTTTAGCACGCTCAGCTGCAACAAAGTCGCGCTGAGAGTTAGTACGAATACCTGTAAGATAAGTACAGATTCATGTTTTATTCATCCCGCAGTCGGTGTTGCCGGTGCGCTTTATATTCATAAAATACGGCTGTTTTTGATTTGTACGCGGTCTAATTCATAGTTATGTTCTCGCAGAGGTGCAATTTTGTTTATTGTGTTACATAAGCGTGTGGCGGTGCTTTGGGTTACGCGGTCTTACATTATAGATACAGTAAAAAGAATGTTTTCGTATTAGAAACACATTAGTTTCAAGTGGTCGAGCCAAGCTATACTAATACCAGTATCTCTAAAGAGCCAGGCTCGAACCGGGTAAATATGACGCTCTCACAGAATATCGGCGTGAAACAGTAGAATATTAATGCTACTGTGCTTCATCAGGTGAGTTAGAGTTTTTTGGAAGCCTATAAAGGGGAGTTAGTCCTAGGTATTTGGATGGTAACGTATCCACAACCACCAGGTTGTAGATGTCTATGTCGCCCATAGAGGGGTGTCCTCATGACATCAGGTGGCTATATATATATATATATATATATATATATATATATATATATATATATATATATATATATATATATATATATATATATATATATATATATATATATATATATATATATATATATATATATATATATATATATATATATATATATATATATATATATATATATATATATATATATATATATATATATATATATATATATATATATATATATATATATATATTCTTTAATGCATGTAAATTAATAAAAAAAGCAATATTACATAGGAAAAGGTTCTAAGACTATTCTATGAAACAATTTGAAGACAACTCCACACTCCCCAAAACTGAATAGGGAGAAAGAAAGTATGGACACTCCGTTCCCCAATTTCTAGTTGGTATGGTTGGTTGGTTGGTTGGTTCCTCATTTTTCAGTAATTTTATTGTATAGTAGTAACTTCGCGACTTAAAATAGAGTCATTCAATACACAACAGTATCAAATAGGCGAAAGAAGAATGCGAATTTATTTGTTTGTTCTAAGTAAAGTAGGTAATAAAGCGTAAAAATAAACAAGAGATTGAACCGAAACTCAGTTAGAGTAAAATATTGCAACGTATAGAAATCTAAAATGGGCCACGGGCTTGAAAGTAGCTGAATGTACCGCTAAGATATAATTTAGCTGGGATTACAAAGGATTTGTGTATTATCCTAACAGAAATAGGATGCAAATTAACATAATTATTAAATTCAAATTGCTTCTTAAAGGGATTATGCTGAAAGCTTTCTAAAACTCTTTAATTTGTATACTCGGAAGGTTTTAATGGACTGACATTTTACATATGGGCATTTTGAATATGATGAGATAATACTTTTTAAAGTGTTATTCCACACTACGAAAAAAAAGGAAAAATGGAGTAAAATTTAAGATGCATATTACTCAAAAGTAATAAAACTAATAAAACCAAATAATATTGATGTACAAAGTTAATAGTTACAAGAACTTACTGCATATAAACTATACTGTTATCTACTATTTAAATTACGTCTAAACGTTTATATCTAGTCCATTTATTTCAATATCGACAAATATATTTATAGCAATAATGATTACTTTCACTTATAAGTTCAGATCAGTGCCTGGAACTTTTAACGCAAGTGTCCAGGGGCCTCTTTAACACTCGTCTTTACTGGCCGAGCTCGATATAGGCAATCAAAAACAATCTTATAGCAAATAGCGTCTTTTATATAATTTAGTTACTTCAATAAAATACAGTCGTGGCGCAGAGGTATAGCGTCTGCCTGTAAACGTGACGGTTTGTGGGTTCGATTCCCACTCGGGGAAGATGGACTTTTCTATTTCCATTTTCTTCGCTCTGGAAACTAGGCAAAAGGCGGCATTGAGTTCCGCCACTCAACACGCAATGCCTTGAAAACGGCGGAAAGCGGGGACGGTGAAAGCAGGGACTAAGACAACGAAGTGTGTTGTCTTAACACTAGGTTCGTATAGTTCCTGCAGTTCCCTCTGCCTACCCTGCCATGTGCGGAAAAAAGCGTGAAGCTAGAAAAAAAAACAGTGATGTCATTAGTACAATGCTACCATATAAATCAAATGAAATATTTATTACTTACGATAAGTTAATAATAGACAACGCTAAACATTTTTATAGTAACTATTGCATATTGCTTTCTCATTAACAAAGTATATTAAAATATTTATAGCTACACTCTTTATCCCGCATATTGCAGGGAAGGCAAAGAGAACTGCAGGAACCATATGAACCTAGTGTTAAGACACTCCGTTGCTTAGTTCCAGCTTTTTCCGTCTCCACTTTCCGTATTTTTTTGAGGCGATGCGTGTTGAGTGGCGGAACTCAACGCCGCGCTTTTGCCTAGTTTCCAGAGCGAAGAAAATAGAAATAGAAAAATCTTCCCCGAGTGGGAATCGAACCCTCAAACCGTCGTGTTTACAGGCAGATGCTTACGCCTCTGCGCCACGACGGTCCTCCGAGTAAGATATTTCATTTGAGATATTGTGTCTAAAACGATCATTAATATTGCAGGCATCAAAACAGGTTTAAGATTAAAATATGTATTGATAATATAATATCTTTTATAATCTGTTTGAAAAATACCGAGAACACTCTCAAATTAACATTTATTAAAGAAATAAAATGCTAATCAAAATGAGACGGATAAAATAATTTAGCAATTCAAATAAGTATATTTTTTCTATAAACGTAGTTCTTTTGAATTCAAGAAACTGATGACACGCGCGCCGGCGGAATATGTATGAAGTTAGTCAAGTCGTGTGATTTCGAGAATTCCAATGGAATGTATAGGCATTTCTTTATCTCAATACTCGTGTCAGTTTTATATTCCGCTACGATTCAACACGATTTAATTAACACTGTTAGCACTCTGTTGAACACTTGTTATTATTACGTAAGAATAGAACGTCTTTATTTGTTTTATGTGTAAAATATAGTACAATATATACCGATATAAAGATAACATATCTTGTTTGATTAATTTAAAAGGAAAAAAACGTAATCAAAGGTATACAAGCAATTTTGTTCACGCCTGTTCAAATTTGACGGCAACAAAACGAAAAAATACGAACTTCGTTTGAAGCATCAATTTGTTGTACAACATTGAAATGTTTTTTCTAGGGTGTAGGCATGAAACGCAATTATAGTTCACCGCACAAAGTAATTTCGTTTGAGACCGACGCTTTGCAACCTTTCCGTGGAAATGCACGCGTGAAAATCTTTATTTTTGCAAGCCGGCACAGGTCGAAATACCAACGGGTCAAAAATAGGATTTCAACGCTTCCCACGGTTGCTTTGTAAAAGGAAAAAAAGCAGATGAACATAGCGTGGCCGGCTCATAAAAGTTGTAGCAAGCGTCCACTGCGGTCGCACTGCAAATGCCGAAAATCTCCTCGCCCCCTCGATTCCGTTGCAATGAGATATAACACACAAAAGGACTAGCCTTGAATAAGCTTACAAGATAAAGTGTGGATAAGAAAGCCATGTTAAAATTATTATTCAAAAAATAAACAAAATGTTTTAAGTATTTATGCTACAGTGTACACGTACCTGCTTAAAATAAAAGTTTGAGTCGTATATAGTACGTCGAAACTTTGTCGTAAGCTCAATTGCTTATTCATATACGAAATGAATACGTGAAAAGTAAATAAATCATCGTAACTTATTAGATTTACTTTGAATATAGCAAATTACAAGGGTGTTGAAAATCAAAACACGCTTACGAGTAATTGAGGCGGAATGAATTTGTTTGATCTGATTTCAGTATTCAATGTAAAATTTTGAATAAGACATCATTATATTAAATAATTTCAATAATACGTTAGACTAGGTTTACGCCATTCTATATAGTGTTAAGGCAAAAGGTTTTTAGTTATTTTTTTTACTTCACGCTTTTATCCCGCACATGGCACGGTAGGCAGAGGAAACTCCTGGAACCGCGGAAACCTAGTCTGCCTGTAACACGACGATTTCTGCGATTCCCACTCGAGGAAGATGGATTTTTCGATTTTCAATTTCTTCGCTCTGGCATTAGTTGCCAAAAGCGCGGCGTTGAGGTCTGCCACACAACACGCATTGCCTCAAAAAAGGCGGAAAGCAGGGACGGAGAAAGGGAAATCCACTGAGCAACGGAGTGTCTTAACACTAAGACAAAAGTATTAAGACAATATCTAAACTATCATAAACTTAGACATTTTTATTTTTAAAATATAATTATTGTAGTAAAATATGACTTCATGTTATCAATATTTTGTATAATCAAATACAATGGGACCTTACAAGACTTGCTTTCTTTCGTGACCTGCTGCATGAAACTTTTATAACAGAGGTGGAATTCTAGTGTTAACACTTTTAGATCCTTCGTTTCGTCATACTTTATGGACATTGTGTTGAGTGACGGAACTTAACGCCGCACGTTATCTACCAAAGTAGGAGAAAGGAGTAATTTAAAATTGCTTCGTGTGGGGATCAAACTCAAAACAATCGTGTTGTTAGCTACAGACGCTACCCCATTGAGCTGTCAGCCTTATGGATAATTTTAATATTGCCTTTATGTACATTCTTTTGATGGAAGCGTATTTCTCAGAATATACATTTTAATGCTTCAACAGCTACAGTCAATATTTTGATTGCTTAAATGAAATTTCATAGTATGTTTATATATTTTTTATTGTATTATTAGATTGTTCATAATATATTTCATTTTGATAATAAATTGAATAGCAATATAATAAATAATATGTTAATATTTATCTTAATAAAGACTTATAGAAACAACTATGTGGTAATAAAAACTCTTTACAAGCTTTTGCTGCTATACACTCTCTCTTGTGTTGCTGTAATGTAAATTGTAACACAATCGGTACAGAGGCCGTCAATGCTGCGATTTACCAAGGCCGAACAAATATCTATATGTTGGTATATAGACAGAACAAACGTTCAACGACGAGCATTCAATATGAGGCCTGAAAATTGAGAATTGCTGCCTGAAACAGCTTGGTATGTACGAATTTGAATTTATTACCCTTTTTAAAAGTTTAAATACTACAAATATCACTTGTTAATTAAAGTCCTTATATATCTTTTTTATATTTCGCAGTAAGCAGTGAAAATGTAGATATAATCATCCAATCCAAC
The DNA here is from genome assembly GCA_037178615.1 of Dione vanillae. Classification (NCBI taxonomy): domain Eukaryota; kingdom Metazoa; phylum Arthropoda; class Insecta; order Lepidoptera; family Nymphalidae; genus Dione; species Dione vanillae. Next base: position 760,400 of record JAZFAU010000162.1, read on the forward strand.
CATCAACGTCAGCTTTACATTCTCTGCTGCACGTACGCTTTCTTCAAGCATTTATACGACGATCGCTGATAGTACACTGTTCATAAAGATCTGCTCCGAGTGACTTTGATACCTTGATCATAGATTGAATTGGTAGGGGTCCTGCCCAGAGTAAATGTCGTCAGGTCGAAAACCTTTCCGTCCAAACGGCTTTCGGTTCCCCCCACGCCGTGTTCCGCCTTTGGCAATTTAGGTCATCACTTGAGATCTACTTAACATGTTAAACTATAGCTATATAAATTAAATTTTAGCTTATTATAAGCTCAATAAATAAATAAAATAACAAAAATATGTAAATCTAATGTTGAAGTAAATATTTACGAAGGAATATGAAAAATATTGTGGAGGCTTTTCTAATATCTATCTCATCTAAAAGAAACATGTCATAAGGTCTATATAATAAAAGTTTAAGTACATATAAAATCACCTCTATCTTAAATATAGCAAAGAGGGTGAGCAAAGAGACCCTACTCACGATATATTTTCGAGGCATAGTCTTACTGCGCTACGATAGCTTAAAATTTAATATGTTAATAGAACTTCTAATATAATTACCTGCTAGATGTAGTTAAGTACTAAATTACCAACTAAAATTGCAGTTATCAAAGAAAATCGAAAAAAGCAATTAGACGACGCGGCGTCCGTTGGAATTAATGTGACATTCGCTGTTAGTTCGGGGCGATCGTGTCAAGAGCGTACAGAGATTAATACTAGCTGGGTCATTAACCAGTAATTATGTTTATAGGGGGCTTTATAGGAACTCCTTGAGGTTTTATTTAGCGTGAATAGAGGGGATGTGACAGTTGTATATAAGATATTTATAGGTCGAAACTGTCCAACCCTAATCAAACGTATACAAGGTACAAGGTACATGTATGTACATATATTAATATTTAATGTACGACGAATGGGGAACTATTTCCTTAGTTTGTGTTCGTTATGTAATTTGTGGGTAACCTTGTAAGGAATTAAGTGGGTTTGTTGGCGTCTTATGTAAGCAGTTTATTGAAGTACTATGTTTTATTTATTTATCAATGTATGATTTGTTTTTATGCGTCAATAATTAATTACAGATTGCTTTTTATCGATTCATTAATCAATTTCTACTGTATTCAATGAACGAGCTACATTCAACTTCTTATTGTAGTTAGTAAATTGATACATGACTGACTCAGAGTAGTAGCCTATGTCACAAGTAGATTATATATTTGTATTAATATAAACATACAATTTTGTATGACATAGATCTACGGCGAATTTCTAAAATCAAGAGATGATATAGTTTTATTAAATTTGTCCTTTTTTTAATTAACCATTATCTCATGGTGCATAAACCTTGCCTGCCATATAAAATAATCTCAAAGGATTATTCGAGCCTTTGTTCCGGCAAGACGGAATGGTCATTACGGCGCGCCGTCACCTTTTGTTCATTGAAATCACTGAGATTTCAAAATAGATTTTACTTTATTTCTATTTGAATTATAGAAGCTTTTATTAATTACTTAAGAGTATTTCAAAGGGAATATTAATTCGCTTTCGACAAGAGTTTCAAAGTTGGGCCTAAGTTTAAGTTAGATTGTTCCTTATGAAATCTTCTAACATTTTTTTTGCTAGAGAGGACAAGTAAATTATATTATAAATTATTTTATGAATTCAGAAATATAAAAAAGAAGCTTAACACAAAATAATCTGAAGAAAATATTTAAAACTAAAAGCTTACCAATAAAGCACATCCATTTAAAAAATATTGTACACTTAGTCGCAATGGCTTCGGTATTGCAGGAAAGAGTTGACGTACTCCCAAGTGAATACCTCAGTTTAAATGCTATTCTTGGTTTCCTTAAGGATTTTAAGCTTGACTTTATTGAAAAATGAAATCTAAGCATATGCAAATGCCAAGAAATAAAGATCATAATCCCGTGTTGGGTATAACCATCGAGGTAGCCATTTAGAGTTATTTTCAACGAAACCAAAGGAACGAGCACGTCGCAACATTAATAATGGAGCTATAAACTCCATTACCTACTCTGTAATTAAGTTAAATGGATAAAATTTACCTAAGCGTTCGGGCAAATAATTAATTTTTGCGCGGAAATATTTTGCTGGAGCCGTCTTTGGTACTGGTAGAAGCGACGTGTTCGGATTCTTACCGTAAATTGACGCTAAATAACTTTCAACGTTGACGTTGGGTGCCGACGACGTGTGACGTATTTACCTGAAAATAGAAAGGAATCAAATTAAAATTATAGAATAAAAGTTATCTGAACACAATGTCTATTGAAAATAAGTTAAAGTATGAATCTAAAAACCCCAAATTTTATTATAATTAGACACATTTATAACCTTTAAGAATGTTATAACTATATACAATCTTATAAAATATTTATCCCATGATTTAAATGACTGATCTATGGCTTGTTACTTGCACTAACCGGTCGAAAGTAACTTTAACATCGAACACTTCGCGTGTTGGATTGTTAAGCGAGTGTTGGAAAATAACTCCTTCCCTTGAATGGGAATCGAGCCCGCAAATGTTGCACCTTGTTACAAAGGCGAATAAAATGTAAAATATATAAGACCCTGAATGATAATCGAACACATAAACAATCGTTTGTACAGACGTCGTAACTCAGCGCCACGACGTTACTAACATCTATTTTATTAAACTTATACTTAAAGTAACACGTTTTTAGTATTACACACAACGCCGAAATGTCACTTCGGTCCACTTTAGAAAATCCATTATACTCGAAAATTGAGACACGAGGGCGAATTTGTTGGGGAATAAGCAATAAGTTAGTGTTGGAAGTATTACAAGGTATCGGTGGGTGCGTGCGGTTCAAGCTTAAGATTTATGCCCACTGCCGTGCCCAAAAATAATTGGATCGCGACCGAAAAATAAATTGCCAGGCCGGTACCCAACTAGGAATAACCCTAACAATTTGTTATTGAGAACTACAAAATTACAACGTTGTAAGTTTGCGTCGAGCTTTATTTAAACCACGTATCTTTATGCTCGGATGCTTATTTATGTAGGTACATACTAGTATTGATAGGTATGGGTTAGAGTTAGATTTGGGCTTTCGAATAACTTTTTGTTTGTTACTACTGTACTTTACATGTATTGAAATTAATCAATACTAACTAAAGAAAAGTATATATATATATATATATATATATATATATATATATATATATATATATATATATATATATATATATATATATATATATATATATATATATATATATATATATATATATATATATATATATATATATATATATATATATATATATATATATATATATATATATATATATATATATATATATATATATATATATATATATATATATATATATATATATATATATATTATGATGTTTAAAATGTTCATCCACATTAAAGATACTAATTGCACAATAAGTTTTATAAAGCATATAAGAATTTTGACGCACAGTGATGAAAAACGCTTAGCTTAGCGGTCTGCGCTTGGACAGTTTCCAAGAGTCGAGAGTTCAAATACCGTTTAAATTTTTGTATGTTTTCTTTAAGTATAAATATTTGTTAATAGCAAACTCATTTGGGCTAGACATATTTAGTGTACACAGCTAACGTAAAAATAATAGGAAAATATAATTCCGCTGCAGAAATCAATATTTATTTTCTAAAAATAGACCATTTAAATAAAGACGTAGAACATTAATTCGTACTTGACTAAGAGCAATAGTTGAATATTGAAACATTCGGGGGAATTTTCATCTATATCATTATTTATAAAGTCCGGTATAGTTAAAAAAAGTTCAATGATTTAAAATGGGCTAAATTAAAATGGGCCAAAAGTACGTAACAGTCTTATTTATTACTTGGATTTATACGTAGAACTTAAAAAAAAGTACCTATTAAAATTTCATACTAAAAATACACTTGTCCTGCTTTTTAACTACAGTTAAAGTATATAAATAAACGAAAAATATACTATATGTATATCATACAATGTACATAATACATATGTTAATAACTAGAACGATGTTTTACAGCCGACATTAGCCATAAACTTTATACTTCACAATATAAACGTTATACTGAATAACGAGTCAATGAAAGTATATTACTTTCATTTCCAAATAGAACCAAATGTACTTTACAGTACACTCATATACACACATTCATATATATGTACAGAGTACAGACATAAATATATCACAGCTATACGTAAATTCTGTCTCGCTTTCGTGGGGAGAGCTTGATAGCATTATTACTGTAACAGATGTTGTAATGGCCCACCATAACTGCATATGCGCCTTGTACTAGTAGTACTAAAGCCACAAGTGTAGAAATGCTTAGGTTCTCTAAGAAAATAAGTTAATTGAAATTGTACTGTATGAAAGAAAAAATTGTTTTTAAAGTTAGAAATAATTATAAATTGTATATAAAACTTGTATTTATATTAATACTTTTTTTTCTGTTTAATAAAATGACATTAGTTTAGAAATTACAAATCAGTGTTATGCTTGCTGGCAGTTCATTAAGTTCATTTAATTCACAATTTACATGAAATAAAAGTTTTTTAGCATCACGATTTATCCTGTAGGTAGGCAGAGGGAACCGTAGGAGCCGTGGGAACCTAGTATTAACACATTTCGTTACTCGATTTCCTCTTTTTCAAGGCATTGCGTGTTGACTGGCGGAACTCAACGCCGTGTTTTGCCTAGTTACCAGTCACCGTTAGCTTTTTCTAACGGTAACTGGTCCATCTTTCCCAAGTAAGGAATCGAAACCCCAAACCTTCACATTTATAGGCATACGTTACGCCTTTGTGCCACGAAATAAAGTTAATTATATATGGTAAAAAACAAATAAAAGAAAACTTTTCAAGCATATTCTACTTTTAATTATTTAATAACATTTTCTTAATAATACATAAGCTCAAATATTGAACTTTACGTAAATGTCGATCGATACTTACAAACAACAAAGGAAGCTTCAAATATTAATTGAAACCGATCAAGTGTAATTAAATTAAAACAGAAAACTTGCAAATTAATATTGTTCATTATAAATATAAAGTATTAGGTAACGACGCCGCTTTTAATATAAAGCTTCATACATTATTTGAGAAGTTTGAGAGCGGCCGTGTAATTGAAATTTGAAAAAATAATGTATATTTTAGAATAAGTTTTCAAGTAATAAATTTATAAAGTAAGTCATATTTTAAAGTGATATCATAATTAAGAAAGTTAAATTTTTTAAAATAGATGTAAATTACTTATATAGAAGATGACAACAACGACAAATTCTCCCCATATGGAGATTAAACATGTATAGGAAATTACTTTTACCAAATAAAAAGAGCTAAATTATCATACAACACGTAAATTCGTCATACAACACGTACTGTATCAAATTTTGACGGAGTGTGAATATCGGAGTTTACACTAAATCTTTGCCTCCAACAAATATTTTTTTTTAGCATCACGCTACCGCGGGATACCGCACATGACAAGGTAGGCAGAAGAAACTGCAGGAACCATACGAGCCTAGTGTTAAGACACACCGTTACTTAGTCACTGCTTTCTCCGTCCCTGCTTTCCGCCTTTTATTACAAATAATTTTGTTGCGATTAAATCACAGAAGTAATTGAAGTGAAATATTGTAAGTTAATAGGTATTCTTTAAATTAAATTCAAACTTTTACTTTAAATAATTGTATTGCAATTAACAAGCTATTTTATATTTATTCCTTATTTTATATACCTGATAAAGTAAATAAATGCAATAATGATGTAGATTGTATGTAAATAGATTGTTACGATGTAATAGTTCAACCTGTTTAGACAGCACTGCATAATATTGTTGCAATGAAATTGTGTTTGTGCATCTTGCACAGGGCGGATGAAATATTATGCTAAAGCCGCTTTAGCCATCTCGAATGTTTGCTAAGGAATTTAAAATAGACTTTTGTGAATTTACCATTATATATACGTACACATTTATAATATTTCTATATATAAAATGAACACAAAACGTTCAGAAATGTTTTGGAAAGAAGAAAACCTTTGCATAGCAAACATTAGATGTGTTAGTAAATTACTTAATAACATTAAAGGCATGCCAACAAATTTAGAATCTCACCATATTTGCATACATTTGCAAGCACTCAAATTTACTTACGCTTCAGGCTTGTATTTCGTGCTCACGTCACTGTCCGCATCGCTTCACACATTCTTCCATAATGCAAGATTATAGGCTTGTCATAATTAGAGTATTATTAAAAACTCCGCAAATATGTTCACAAAATGTAAAACACGATGTTTTTAAAATACAATACAATTCCTACCTTTTGTAGCTTGTAGCTCTAATAATGAGTGTGTCAAAGTTTTTTTGTGCTTCGTACGTACACACGAGATACGATTTTTCAAGTGTCAAAGCCTTTTTTAATTGCAGTAGTAGCTAATTAGCTGGTTGGCTTTAGTCACGGGCTCTATTGTTGTTTTCTCGATTTTCGTTCTTTTTTAATTTTTTATAAATCACCTATTTTTTTTGTTAATTAACAAAATGTTATATTATATCTAAAATTTATGTCCTAAAAATGTTCTTCAACTATATAGAGTAACTTTGTACTTGATGTTTTAATAAGACGCACGTGTGCTTTTGTTCAACAACAACAATAAGGTACATTTTGAATGAGCACTTTTGTAAGCGCTATGTACTTCGATCAAAGATATTCATAACTAAATTCATAGTGAAGACGGTTAATAGTGTCAATCTATCTCAGTGTGTCAGTGTTAATCTATCTATATATGATAAAAATGTAACGCTCAATTTGCCAGTGGCATACAAAATAATGATATTGAAAATATGGTTATCCGTCTATCTGTACATTAAAATGTTTCAATCAATGTAAGAGACTCCTGTTTTAGAAAGAAGTTGTTATATATAAAAAGCCTACTGAATTGGCTATAAATAGTTGTTAAGATTTAATATAGGCCAAAATTATTATTCTAAGTCCCTATGGCAATTCCAATAATATACACTAAAACATTGTTAGGTAACATATGTTTTCATATAACAAATTACTTTAAATGCCCTGAAAACATATCAACATAATACAATCGTTTAAACGGGCACAGCTGCAGGCTGGTCACAAGTCATTCAAATCAATACCTTATTAACGCCATTAATAAATGAAAAAAAAAGTTCGCTTATTACAAAAGGTATAGTGTTTAAATATTGTGTGTTGAGTAGAAGAGTCTTACGATGGACGAACTCTCCCAGGGTTCATATCTACAATTAATTTATTTCATTAAATTTATACACGAAAGATATATGTTATTTACCAGTAGATATAATATTATGGCCAAATTGGGTAAATACCTAACTAGAATTAATATATCTATGTAGAAGCCTATCTGTATTTAGAATCAATGTTTCAAAAATGAATTTTCAAAGCTTTCATATGATAAAATATACAAAAACATTATGATGTTTACATTGCTACAAATTTAAATCGTATGTGGCATTTTTGTCATTCATTTCAATTATACCACATGTTTCAATTTCGATGAGTCAGTTAAAAGCACGTACATTGCTATTACATTAAAATAATATTAAAGATATATAATAATAATGTTAGTACAATGATTCCATTATAAACTTTTGAATTTAAAAATACCTTAAATTTCCTAAATAAATTAGTAGAAAAATATAATGTATTGAATAATTAGAGGGCCGTCGTGGCGCAGAGGCGTATGCGTTTGCCTGTAAATGCGACGGTTTGATGATTCGATTCTCACTCGGAGAAGATGGATTTTTCTATTTCCATTTTGTTCGCTCTGGAAACTAGGCAAAGCGCGGCGTTGAGTTCCACCACTCAATACACAATGCCTCGAAAAAAGGCGAAAATCGGGAACGGAGAAAGCAGATACTAAACAACGGAGTGTCTTAACCCTAGGTTCATATGGTTCCTGCAGTTCCCTCTGCCTACCCTGCAATATGCGGGATTAAAGCGTGAAGCTATAAAAAAAAGAACAATTAGCCTTAATAACAAAACTAATGTTAAGGCATAATATATTGAATCTTCCTACTAATTTACTTAGGAAAATTAAGCTATTTTTGAATTTAAAAGTCTATAATGGAATCATTTTACTAACATTATCCGAATGAACTTGATCTAGTACATGTATTATATATGCATATATTTTTGAGTTTATAAAAGTTTTCAAAGCTCTTTTTAAAAGGCGTTATACGCAAATGGTGCGACGGCAAGTAGCAAACCCGTTCTGTATTTATAGCTCGTTGTTTACCGATGCAGGTCGTTTCTTTGGAGGCATTGAACTGAAATGGAATCTTCGTAGTTTTGCTTAGACCGTACATTTTCAACTTTAAAATTCATATTCAAATACAGAGGAACTGTTTTTTTTTTGTTTTTTTTTTTTCTCAAATTTTGACTCTAACAAATCGTAGTAGCATGCTTTTAACTTGCACTCTTCTCTTTCAACTTGCACTGCCTTTTCTAAAGTTTTTGTATTAGATTTTATACTGATATTTTGATATATTTTTGATTTCAATTTGCACAAAATTATAAATTTAATTATAATTGATATTAATTATAATTAAGTCAATAACAAAACATATATTTTTTTGATGAAATAATATTTTTTTGTTAATCAAAAGGAAGTTACTAAGAAAGATTGATTTTACGTGCGTTCCTAACATAGGAACAATTAAACGTTATGTAATTAGCTTATAACTTTATTCGAAATATTTACCATTGTATATAATGCTAACTTTTCAAAAATGTACCAATAGTTTCAAAAACTCTTTCGTTTTATAATATTTGTATTCATTTAAAATTAAAAATTCACATAGAGCTTTCAAAAAATATACATGTATAAATATAATTTTGAGCACACGCTTGAATCTACCTATATAGGTTTAAGGCTAAGCCGATTTCATACACAGTAACATTTGGTAGTTTGTTAACTATGGAATATATTCGACAAATATACAGCGAGTGCAACAGAAATATTAGCACCGACCGTCTATAGCCAATCACATAATCCAATTAAGTTAAAAGCAAACACGCTGCACTGCTCCTACAAATATGAATTTATGTAACTTCCATCAGATTCGATACACAATCATAATTCACTTGATGCATGCGTTGTGTCGAGCTGGTACTAAGAACAGAAATAGACGCGCACGTTGTTTGTATTGACTTTGTTAAACAATGTAAATAATATGCATTTACATATACATATTTGTAATGTTTTACTTGAGTTGAAAATATGTGTGTACTCTATAATTTATTTCTTTGTTTATTTTTCATATTGGGAAACAAATAACTTTGACAATATATAAAGATATAAGTAAATTGTACTAGGTAATAACATATACATAAAACATGAAATTAAATATACAATAGAAAAACATAATACAACTAATCATATAAATACTATATACAATATACTTAATACATCTATCATAAAAATCTACACTCACAACATAATAGTCATCTTTGTTTCATTATATCAATAGCATATATGTATAAAAGTAGATATTATATAGGTATGTATATATCTATTTATTATGAAATATATTTGTGACGATTATTTTTGAAATACTATAGTTACTTCTATTTATTACATAGTTACTTCTAGTTATTATCTTCTATTATAGTTACTGGAGATAGAAGTTATAATCAATAATTATCATTTAATTAGCTTGACAAATGTGTAATAGCTTTAATTAGACAAAATTTTATTAGCCTAGCATTTTCAACACGAGTTTTTTATAATCACCAGTTGCTGTTAATAATGTTATAAGGGAGATATATTTTTATTTACGTTTCCGCAACCAAAGCGACATCCGGCGATTCCGTTTGTAAAGTAATGTTAAGATGCGCCTAAGGGCCATTTCTCTCATCTCTTTGAAATAGTACAATACAAAAAGGTAATAGTAGAATACTTTTCAATTTCTTTTTAGGTATTTATTGAAGAACAGTCGCTACCACTTCTTTCCTAGTAGAATAAAGTCTCGAGACCACTAAGGAACTTGACCTAAAAACTAGAATAGAAGCCCTACTTCTGAGTTATTTTAATATTTAATTTTTAAATTAAGAATTTCCGCTGAAAACTATTGCTGCAAGTGTACAAGTTATTTAAATAAAGGATGCAATACGATTTTACTTCAAAGAATTTGTATTCTGTCTTGTAAAATTATCGTAAAAATGAAAATTAAATATACGTAAATTCGCTTTCGTTCATTTTGTTTTCTTGGTTCATCTTTAACGTTACTGTATTTCCAAATATTGCCTTATTAGCCTTTGATTCAATACATATTTATTTCATGAAAAACTGTAACCTGGTGTTACATATACAATTGAACATGTGATATCGACGCCATCATTATGTGTTAAAAGGCAATTTCATCACGAGATACTGTAAACACTGGCCCCATGAAAGGGCCGGGTCTGATTTTCTATGGTCAAACAAAATAAGCCGGTTTCCTTAGGCGTGGGGTACCGAAGGGTTCGTTAAAATTAAGTCAGACAGATATGTGACGTAGTGACAAGGGTCGACTTAGGCCTATTGTGCTTATGCTGCCAGTTTATACAGTTTTATATAGAATTCTATTCGGGGAGTGATATTGAGAGGGATGATAATTTATTAGAGAATGGTCGTGCGGTCCGATATATTTTCCGACATGAGCGTTTAACACAAAGTGTTTATAGTACTTTGATAATTTAATATGTTATTTTTTCATGATAATTTAATATGTTATGTATCAATTTATATTTATGAAATTCTACTTCAAGATAAATCCATAGTCTAAATATCTACAATTGTTACTAAGAAATAACAAAACATTTTATAAATATATTATATTTTATAATTATTTATATATGTATAGTAAAATAATCCATTGATATTGTTGTCTAATGAAAATATGACAAAAAAAAAGTATATGTTTCTTTAATTATACTTACGAGTATAGAAAAATAATTTAGCATATAGGTAACTGTACTGTACAAAAATATTACTATGAATCATTAAAAATTCAAAGCAACGCTGCCAGCCATCCTCAGTGTTTGGACCTTTTAATAATTAAGGATAATTAGTTTGTCAAATAGTAAATACACGTGTTCTTTCATATCAAATATAAAAGTAAATACGTACAAATAATACAGGAAGTGTACCATTGGAAGTTTATTGACCAGGAATAGGTTTAGATTAAATTGAAACGCGGTGGAAGTAAGAGCGAGAGGAATAGCAGCGAAATCTCTCTTTAGCTTGTTAAAAGATCTCGGCCTGTCTAGAACTATTACTAATACATTTCAAGAATGTACTTCAAAGGCGGCATTAGCAGAATCTTTTCGAATTTGGTTAGGTAGTGGGAGAAGCTCGGACAGCGTTAATGCATTTTAAAGGGGCCCCTTTAAACATACACTTGGGTCGCAAGTCCCAAGCGCTGATCGGAGCTCCTCTTCCTACAACGCGATGGGTCCGGCACCCGCACAGTGAATCCATGGAATGCTAAGCAGTTTCTTCTCATATTCTTATTAGCGACCCGTTGATTTTTATATTTATTAGTACAGTAAATTTGTTTTATTTATCAAATACGGTAATCTATATGTTATTCATCTGTGCAGTGAACACACAAATATCCTCCTCATTATCACATTAATAGAATACTAGAAACGGGAATGTAGGGTATGTTATATCATATATTTTTGGGATTAAAGGATCATTTTTTGGTCTGTCTCTAAAGATTGTCTGGAAAGGTAACTAATAGAAATATTAAGCTTTTGATTGAACTTAATAAATAAAAAATAAGAGCATTTTTGCGACACTTTAGCAACATTTTGTACGGGATTCGTTGAACTTTACGCGATCTAAACCTCTTCGTTCCTATTGACCTGGATTTATAAAATTTGGCAAGGATGAAGACTTAACTATGAACTTAAACACTTGTACAAAAAATAGTATTTATAAATCTAAGTTGGTGAACTTACTAAAGTGTTAATAAATTAACTATAAAAATTTCTTAACGTACACTAGACTTTTAAATAGAAACATTTTCTTTATATAGCAACACAGTAAAACGGTTTCGCCTACACATTAATAAAGTTCGACAGCTGCCTTCACGTTCCACTTACGCTACTACCAGCCATTAGCACAATCATCTAAGAAAATCATTTGTTTTCTATTGGCAAAGCAATAATACGAGATATTGTGGGGCAACCTATGTGACGCCGACCAAGACTAACGTTGTAAGAAAAGCTTTCTCAGTTGCCATTTTGGCGAAAATCCAAAATTTTGCTAATGAGGTCACAAAAAAAGCTGCTTCAATGAGTTACAAGTTTGCCTGTAGAGTACAGATACGTTCCCGTGAGGTATATTTTGCTGTTGCAAAGTTATATGTTTCTCGACTACATTGCTTGCTGTAGTATTAATTGTTTTTGTAACATATCTTAAGCTGTGGCTTTACAATAAATTAAGTAAGACGAACACATTAGCAACTGCCAGTGTAAAAACACAACAGGCCAAAAATTAATAGAGCTTTCATAAGTTACTTTTCAAATGATACAAAATATAAAACTATTATATTACCAGCATAAGCTATTCACATTGTGTAGTATCGATTGTTAAAAAGAGTGAGCTTTTAGTGACCATTAAAATTATGACGTTACTTTCAAAGCTATGCGATTAATTCTGTGAGCACAATGTATAACGCGCTATCGCACCGGCTAAATTAAGTGGTGCCAGTTTTAGAGCCCACTCTGTTGTGATGTTAGATTGCTTTTACTGTATTTTTACATGTACACAAAGTAGTATGCGACGCGTACCAAGACTACAAAAAGCCAGAAAGCCGTTACAGTAGGATTACTGACGATAAAGTGCGCTACATTATATGCGCGAATGGGCCAAAGTCTCACAATTTACATGAGAAATGGTTTATATGCTTACCACACATTACGTATGTTCACGTTATATGGCGGTGTTTAGTTATTACTGCTTACTATATAGGAGAATATATGTTGTAATAATATTATATGATAATTTACATATAGGTGTGTCTTTTTTAATAAAATTAAAATGATTTTGTTTGCAAATATGATACATTTCTATGATCTTCACATTGTTCCCGCATGTAGTAAGTTAAATGGAGAATTCTAGATATTTTTGATAGATTTTTACACCAGAAAGAAATAATAAAAATAAATCTTACGCCCGAGTAAAAATCGAACTCATAACCGTTTACGTGCAACGTCTTTGCACAATGACAAATTGTAAGACTGTTGGTATTTAAAAGTGAAATGTTCTATAACGATGAAATATAATTTCATTATGTCAAATAAAAAGGGACGAAAAGACATTTGATTCGTTTAGGAACGAAAAAAAAACAAATGAGGCAAAGTCGAAAACTGTCAACTACAATCTGCCTCTCTTGGCCGTCAAAATGCCAACCGCAGTTTTCCCCAGCCGCCGGCCAAAAAGAATTTTGCAAGTTTTCATTTTCCAAGGGATAAAGATTTGAGATGCGGTGATGGATGAATATGTCAGCCTTTAATAATACTTGGAATTGTTTGCGTAAGAAATGTTCCGAGAAAATTATACCAGGAAATGTTATTATTAGTATTTCGTAGTCCTCAATAATTTTATTAAAAGTCACATGCATCTTGAAGAATGGTTGGGACGCGGCGCGCAGTAAATACATCAGGCAGTCGAGGGCATTCATCTCAAGGATGGAGAACCCAACCTTTAAACGATTTACGAGGGCAACGGACGCTCTGCCTCTGCTTGTAAACACCACAAGGAGCAGGTCACCGATAAACAGTCTGCTTGTTACATTTATTATGCCGTATTCCTATCAAGTAAAAAAAAATTAAAATGTTCTGTGAACATATGCGGCCAGGAAATGCAAATTGTTTCAAGCAATCACCAAGTATCACTTGATTCTATGAAAATGTAAATTGAGCGGTCAAACTTCTTCAAGATTCATGCATTAAACATAACTTTAATTTTAAAACTTTCGAACTTAAAAACCTGAGTTGATATTGTATACGTTATTTTCTTACCAATAACATGTATATATATATTGGCTAGGAAAAGGAAACTGGCTGATCTGGTGGCATAACGCCAAGTAGGCACCGTCTGCTAAGGAGGTAGTTTAGATTTTTTATGGGCATTATAAGTATTTCCCGGAGCGAATCTATGTATATATATGTTCGCTTGCATGTTCTAACAAATTATGTATTAAGTTTTTCGTTTTAATTTATAATTATACTATATTTCGGCTATTTATAAGTAACCATTCAATGAGAGTCTACAAAACTAAACATGAAAAAGTAATTTTGAACGTCCCATATTATATTTAGTGTTAACGAAGTTGAGTTATTAATGTTGTGGTGATGATGCATAATAAGTACTGATCTCTATAATATATTTAATTAAAATATCATTAATATCATTGAAAATACTTTCTGCGCTATAGATTAAATAAATAAGTAGCTTTGATGATAAAAGCCTTAGTTTCGTCTCAAAACAGAATAGACTGAAGAATGTCCAATCATTGACCTAAACAACGGCCTCTTTTCTAAATATTCTAAGTTTTAAATGGAATTGCAGCTCTTAAGAGTATTTCTTGACAACAGGCACCTGTTGGCAGCAGATTATTTAATAAACTTCAACAGAAGAAATTTTATTCTTAACCTATCATAATAGTCACACAAGATAAGTATTATATTCAGTGCAGTGTCTCTTGGTTTACTATTGTTATTTCTAGAAATTCCAGCTTTCTGAGCTGTTGAGGTGCCCATGTTTGACTATATTAAAAAAAACACTCGGTTTATACATATATATTCAATATTTTTTCTATATTGACTGTTAACATCTATGCCATTCAATTGGATTGTTTTAGTCTCTTTTTTACTATATTTTTTGACAAAAGGTAAGCTTAAATTCGATTAAGCCAAAACACAAAAAGCCCTTCAACAATTACCCGCAACAGCCGACTCGCACATAACAAGTTTCGACAAATTCAGCCGTGTACATCGTATTTATAATATATTTTTAATACTTTATGTTTGACTAAGTTTGTGAATTCATACTCACGGTTAAACATCCTACCAATTGTTTCTGTTTATTGGTCGACAAAACAAATAACAATCAAAATACATGCATAAGAAAACATTACAAACATAATATAAATGAAGGTTAAGGTTATTAAATATATCTCTCTTACGGACTTTCTCTTTACTTTTACACTGTATTCCGCACGTAGCAGAGTAGAAGGTTCGGGGATACCTTCGGATGAGTGCGGGCGGCTGCGCGAGACACAAAAAATCTAGTGTTATTAAGTAACTCCATTACCCGCTTTCCGCCTTTCGAGTGGCGGTACTCAACGCCGCGCTTTTACCATGTTGTTAGTGCTAAGAAAATGAAAATTATTTATTATTCTCTCATGGGAATCGAACCCACAAACCGTCGCGTATACGAGTAGACACCCCGCCCCGTGCCCCTGTGCCACGACAGTTTTCTATAAAATAATTTCAATGATCTATTTTCAAAGACAATGATAGGACAAGACAAGATTTCATAGAGAATATAAAAAAAATAAAGTTGTACACGTTTCTTTTTCAATGCTTTTGACTTCATGCCCTTTAAACTTCAGTTTAATTTTAGCCAACAGGGACACAATATTGTACAGCGCTTGTCGCAATTAACTGGAGCGTCTTTGTAGTTCTAAAAATTCCATGATGCGATGTGTTAAAGTGGTAAATTGAAATTTCTTTTCTTACACATACTAGTTGCAGTTCATAACTTTGTCTGCGTGACCCTTGTTATTCTATTTTTATTAATGGTCTAATGCCTTTGAACGCCTTACGGTAGGAAAGCAAAGCGTCAATCCGTTCGCTGCTGCCGTCGCATTGTCTTAGCAGGCGGCGAAATAAAAAAAACTTTCAAACACAATTTTTGACTATGACAGTCATCCCACTATGCCACGATGGCTTACACGATGGAATATTTTAGTAATATTACGGTTATAAATCAAGTATATCAGGATTAGGTTTTAAAATTACAGCCTAGATTCTGCCCAGTTCTGTATACCTCTTAGATATACAGTCAAACTTCGTATATTCCGTCCAGCAGTTTAAAAGGTGTCTGTATGTAAACAGACAAATAAAAAGAAAACAATCATTACTTCGCTTTGGAAGAAGCGCTACTACTTAAATTCAGATAGAAGCGGAGAGTTGAGTTTTTAACACTTAGTTTTTTCTACATGAACTCTGTATATTATGTAAAACGAGAAGCTAACTTAATAGTTATAAAGTTACACTTCACAAAAGGCAAAAAGCTTTAAGTGTAAATAAGGCTAATACACATGTATTTTTATTTAAGTAAATATATCTTATACTTTCATTGAAATATATTAAACTGTGCCACAATTTCGACAAGTGGAAGGAAAATTTCAACGAACACATAAAAGCGTCGAGCATTACTCCCGACGTGCTAAGTAACGTAGATAAAACATTAATATGTATGAGGCTTGCTTGTTTGCGGTTTAGATTTTCAAACCTTCTCAATGAATAAAGAACATCCAGTCAGCTACTCTAGTTAACGATTGCGTGACTATAGCATAGATGCCTCTGATAACCGGCCTCTCGTTATCAAAAAAGCTTGGGCCAGGAAATAAAAGCTCGGTCAGCAGTTAATTGCTAGTGAATATTTATGTAAAGAGTACGAGAATAATACGATAATGAGTTTGGGTATTTTGTTATTTTGTTGCCATTACGCGCATGTTCCGTGGACCGCAGCCTGTCAGCTTTCTCATTACGGAAACTAAGCTTAATGGGCCGCTAAAATGTGATAATGAAACTAAAATATAGTATGCTCAGTATTTGTTGTAGTCATATACTTTAAATACAAAGAGAATTATGAAGTACAGTGTATTCAGCAAAATATTAATTTTTATAAGTAAAGTCTGTCATTATTACGCATACAAACATATAATATATGTTATTGGTAGACACTATAACATATATAGGTACATAATAATGTTGAGTGGCACAATGTCAGAGAAAACAATCTTAGACAAATTCGTTTTAACATTACAATAAAACGTGGTGACAATAGCAAGAAAATTCATTAAAATTCAAAACAAACTTAGAAGTGTAAATTGACACTAATTCAAGTTTACTCTTTGTCTCGATATTATTTTAAGCCGATTTGTAAAGCGACTTGGTTTCAAGCCAAGTAAGGAGTTATTGAATTAGCATCTTAAACAGCGCACCGCGTAGAGTTGGTGGGTAACAAGAAAACAAAATATAAATTTTACATTACAGTTGCTGTGGAGCCTGCCTCGTGATCAATATTTATTTAAATCATGATTAATATATGTCACAGCTTATAAGTGATGATTTGGACGGATTGTGTTTAAATATGATGTGTTTAAATATGGCCATTATCATTGTTGGCACGGTTAATAAAAAATGTAATATTGATTCTATAACGTTAATCACTACGTATAACGTACGTATATTTCTTACGAAAATTTTAAGATCGGAATATAAGGTGGCACGTATTTGAATAGAAGTTCCAACCTTTAGAATAACGAATGTATATTAAACAGTTTAATAGTCTACGAACTTCAATTAGTGCCAAGACTTTACTAGCTACTTTAGCGAACTAACTTTATTTAGTTTTATCTTGAACGATCGTGTCATACGCAACCCTTAGTTATTTATATTCAATGTTTATTTTCAATTTAATTAATAAAGCCTCAGGTAAAATGGAAATAATATAAAACTAAAGAGTGTGTTTGACAAATATATAAATATATGCGAATACTGGTTTTAATTGGGAAATTTTACAACTGTTTAATAATCGATCGGTCGAGGAAGATTTCGATCAATTCTACGTAACAGTACAGTAAATAATATGTTTATTTTTAACAAAGGTCGAAGGGGCCTCACATTCCCCCTCCCTCGCTAAGTTACAATTAAAAAATAAAAATCTTGTTTAAAATTATCACAACTATTTGTGTGTCGTGTGTTAGAATTTGTTGTTTTTTATTCCAGTTTATTATATTCTGATGTCAACAGATTTGTTTGAAAGTAGACAAAGTAATATGTAAATGTTTCATTCGTGCATAATGAAAGTAGAATGCGTGTTAACGACTACCTTATATCTTCTTGGATATTCAAAGAATTTTCCTTTTGCCTGTACTCCTACTCCTTGTAAATACGGTCAATAGCCACGCAAACGTTAGAAACCACGTAAACGTATTACCTAATGGTTTTAGTAATGTTTCACTTGGGTATTGTGTTTAGAATTATTTTAAATACTTGCATACTTCGGATATTTGTATGGACGTCATCAGAGTATGCAGTATTTAGTATACTTTTTTTTCTATTATTAATGTGGAGTAACAATTTAAAAATAATAAAAATATTTATATTTTTTCTAAGAATTGTTGTATAGTGTTTTGTTCAGTGCTTGATTATACATTATTATTATTTTTTATAATTTTCATATATCTAATTCTCATTTTTCGTTAAGACTTTTGTTTTTTGTCGTTAAAATATTTAAAATTACTTATTTACTTACAGTTTCTAAACTTACAATTGCATGGATGCTAGATTGCCACGTCTAATGTATGCATTATTAGCACCATAATATATACCATATTATTGTATACAATATCGAAAATATTTTGTATTTTACTCAAAGTATACAAGACACCGATTAAAGAAGAAATTACCAAGTGATAATGAAATTTTCATTTTATTCCGATCGTTTATTATTCAACAACCTTACACTATCGGTTATTGGTTTCCTATACACTAAGCCCTTATCGAGAGATTTCGCTATGGGAATACATCACCAAATGAAAACTAACGTCCATTTTGACGGTAAATTGAATCCGAATTGAGTAGAATCTCGTTTAAGCCCCCTGTAAATAGCGACTTGTAAATAGGTAGGGACGTGGAAAACGTTTAAGGGCCTATCCACCCTTTTGCCTTTCTGCAAATTAAATAAGAATGTGCTTAAGCAAGCGACATTAGTATTTCGAACCTAAAGGCCATCAAGTTTTTATTTGCCATCGAATGTTATCGTTACAAAGGACTATGTCAAAAATATATAATCTTATAGTAAATTCTCAGTTTTTGTATTTTATTATTTAATACTTGCTTATACCTTTTTCTTTATTAATAATAAACAGAGAAATAAGTTGAAAGCATTTTTTTTATATTACAAAGTGGCAAACACAATGAAAAAAAAAATATTTTCATTTCACTATTTAATTTCATGCAAAGCGTGTTTAAAACTAAATTGCAAGTTTGAAACTAAAAGGCATAGTGTGAAGAGAAAAATGTACCAATAACAAGATTTATATCTACTTATGCTTTGTGATGTAACATAATATCTTTTAGACTCATTATATCTATAACATGGTATTTAAACAAAATTAATGATTTTATGTCGTTCAAATAATACAACCAAATGAAACATTTATGAAAATGTGTATATGAAGGTCTTTAAGGAAAATAAAAGTGTTTGGCTCTTTCCGAGTGGAAACCGAACGTTTCTTTTGATTTTTATTAATTCTATATGTATATGTATAGTAAGATTAGACAGGAGTCATAATAAAATAAGAAGGGTAACGCATCAATTGTGTTTACTACTTAAATAAAAAAATGCAAAAAACATAGAAAATACTATAAAGATTTTGTATTACTATCTTCAAAATATAAATTAAAATAAAATTTTTAATCTTATGCCTGAAATCTCAATTAAGTACTCACTAATTCCAATTATCACAGCGTAATCTCTTTGTTTTATTAATAAGATTTCAGTGTACAATGTACTTAGTCGTTTATAAATTTATTAGGTGCCGTTATAAATACCTGCTAAACTTGATACATAAGGTGATATGGCCTCTAATATGATTTCGTCGTGTATGTACCTACCATACATATGTATATAAGTATAGGTACAAGAACTTTAATACCTTTAATATATTTTAAGCATTTAGATGGCTGAAGTAATTAGTGTACTCTGGATATGCTTTAAATTAGTCTTTAACTTAAAATAACAGCAGTATATATATATATATACATATATATATATATATATATATATATATATATATATATATATATATATATATATATATATATATATATATATATATATATATATATATATATATATATATATATATATATATATATATATATATATATATATATATATATATATATATATATATATATATATATATATATATATATATATATATATATATATATATATATATATTCTCAACGTTTAAAAGACTGTATTGCAGCCAATGGGGACCACTTCGAATAAACATTGTATATTTTTAATAGTTATATATTGATGTATTAAACTAACTCACTATGAAAGGAATAAATGTTACGTATAAAAAAAAAATCGTGCTTTTCTTTATAACAATATTTATGGCAAGACTAAGTATATATATATATATATATATATATATATATATATATATATATATATATATATATATATATATATATATATATATATATATATATATATATATATATATATATATATATATATATATATATATATATATATATATATATATATATATATATATATATATATATATATATATATATATATATATATATATATATATATATATACTTAGTCTTGCCATAAATATTGTTATAAATAAAAGCACGATTTTTTTTTTATACGTAACATTTATTCCTTTCATAGTGAGTTAGTTTAATACATCAATATATAACTATTAAAAATATACAATGTTTATTCGAAGTGGTCCCCATTGGCTGCAATACAGTCTTTTAAACGTTGAGGCCAGTTATCAATAGCAGCACGAACTCTTTCTAGAGGAAAATTCTTCACTGCCAACCGAATGGATCGTTTTAGGGACTCCAAATTATCATGGCGTTTAGAGCAAGCCTTACTCTCTAAAACTGACCATATATGCGAATACTGGTTTTAATTGGGAAATTTTACAACTTTTTAATAATCAATCGGTCGAAGATTTCGATCAATTCTACGTAACAGTACAGTAAATAATATGTTTATTTTTGACAAAGGTCGAAGGGGGACTCACATTCCCCCTCCCTCGCTAAGTTACAATTAAAAAATAAAAATCTTGTTTAAAATTATCACAACTATTTGTGTGTCGTGTTATAAAAGAATTTGTTGTTTTTAATTCCGGTTTGTTATATTCTGATGTCAACAGATTTGTTTGAAAGTAGACAAAGTAATATGTAAATGTTTCATTCGTGCATAATGAAAGTAGAATGCGTGTTAACGACTGCCTTATATCTTCTTGGATATTCAAAGAATTTTCCTTTTGCCTGTACTCCTACTCCTTGTAAATACGGTCAATAGCCACGCAAACGTTAGAAACCACGTAAACGTATTACCTAATGGTTTTAGTAATGTTTCACTTGGGTATTGTGTTTAGAATTATTTTAAATACTTGCATACCTTGGATATTTGTATGGACATCATCAGAGTATGCATTATTTAGTATACTTTTTTTCTATTATTAATGTGGAGTAACAATTTAAAAATAATAAAAATATTTATATTTTTTCTAAGAATTGTTGTATAGTGTTTTGTTCAGTGCTTGATTATACATTATTATTATTTTTTATAATTTTCATATATCTAATTCTCATTTTTCGTTAAGACTTTTGTTTTTTGTCGTTAAAATATTTAAAATTACTTATTTACTTACAGTTTCTAAAGTTACAATTGCATGGATGCTAGATTGCCACGTCTAATGTATGTATTATTAGCATCATAATATATACCATATTATTGTATACAATATCGAAAATATTTTGTATTTTACTCAAAGTATACAAGACACCGATTAAAGAAGAAATTACCAAGTGATAATGAAACTTTCATTTTATTCCGATCGTTTATTATTCAACAACCTTACACTATCGGTTATTGGTTTCCTATACACTAAGCCCTTATCGAGAGATTTCGCTATGGGAATACATCACCAAATGAAAACTAACGTCCATTTTGACGGTAAATTGAATCCGAATTGAGTAGAATCTCGTTTAAGCCCCCTGTAAATAGCGACTTGTAAATAGGTAGGGACGTGGAAAACGTTTAAGGGCCTATCCACCCTTTTGCCTTTCTGCAAATTAAATAAGAATGTGCTTAAGCAAGCGACATTAGTATTTCGAACCTAAAGGCCATCAAGTTTTTATTTGCCATCGAATGTTATCGTTACAAAGGACTATGTCAAAAATATATAATCTTATAGTAAATTCTCAGTTTTTGTATTTTATTATTTAATACTTGCTTATACCTTTTTCTTTATTAATAATAAACAGGGAAATAGATTGAAAGCAATTTTTTTTATATTACAAAGTGGCAAACACAATGAAAAAAGAATTTATTTTCATTTCACTATTTAATTTCATGCAAAGCGTGTTTAAAACTAAATTGCAAGTTTGAAACTAAAAGGCATAGTGTGAAGAGAAAAATGTACCAATAACAAAATCTATATCTACTTATGCTTTGTGATGTAACATAATATCTTTTAGACTCATTATATCTATAACATGGTATTTAAACAAAATTAATGATTTTATGTCGTTCAAATAATACAACCAAATGAAACATTTAATAAAATGTGTATATGAAAGTCTTTATTTTATGAGGACCGTCGTGGCGCAGAGGCGCAACGTCTGCCTGTAACGCGACTAACGCGACGGTTTCTGGGTTCGATCCCCAGTCGGGGAAGATGGATTTTTTATTTCCATTTTCTTCGCTCTGGCAACTAAGGCAAAGCGCGGCGTTGAGTTCCGCCACTCAACACGCAATGCCTCAAAAACAGCGGAAACCGGGGACGAAGTAAGCAGGGACTAAGTAACAGAGTGTCTTAACACTAGGTTCGTATGGTTCCTGCAGGTCCCTCTGCCTACCTTGCCATGTGCGGGATAAAAGCATGAAACTATAAAAAAAAAGAAAGTCTTTAAGGAAAATAAAAGTGTTTGGTTCTTTCCGACTGGAAATCAAACGTTTCTTTTGATTTTTATTAATTCTATATGTATATAAATAGTAAGATAAGAAAGGAGTGATAATAAAATAAGAAGGGTAACGCATCAATTGTGTTTAATACTTAAATAAAAAAATGCAAAAAACAGAAAATACTATAAAGATTTTGTTTTACTATCTTCAAAATATAAATTAAAATAATTTTTTTAATCTCATGCCTGAAATCTCAATTAAGTCCTTACTAATTCCAATTATCACAGCGTAATCTGTTTGTTTTATTAATAAGATTTCAGTGTACAATGTACTTAATCGTTTATAAATTTATTAGGTGCCGTTATAAATACCTGCTAAACTTGATACATAAGGTGATTTGGCCTCTAATATAATTTCGTCGTGTATGTACCTACTATACGTATGTATATATGTACAAGAACTTTAATATATTTTACTACTTTTAATATATTTTATACATTTAGATGGTTGAGTACCGTCGTGGCGCAGAGGCGCAACGTCTGCCTGTAACGCGACGGTTACTGGGTTCGATCCCCAGTCGGAGAAGATGGTTTTTTCTATTTCCATTTTCTTCGCTCTGGCAAACTAGGCAAAGCGCGGCGTTGAGTTCCGCCACTCAACACGCAATGCCTCCAACACGGCGGAAAGCGGGGACGGAGAAAGCAGGGACTAAGCAACGGAGTGTTTTAACACTAGGTTCCCACGGTCCCTGCAGTTCCCTCTGCCTACCCTGCCTTGTGCGGGATAAAGCGTGAAGCTATAAACACATATATATATATATATATGTATATATATATATATATATATATATATATATATATATATATATATATATATATATATATATATATATATATATATATATATATATATATATATATATATATATATATATATATATATATATATATATATATATATATATATATATATATATATATATATATATGTTCGATATATATTATAGTTCGATGTGGAAAATCATTTTCATTGTATAGAGCAAATTAATTAACAGTAATATTGTAATTTTCTTAGTTATTAAACATTTTCAAGCCACATAGATAATAATTGTACAGTGCATTGAGTATAATATAGTTACTACTGCCTAATATACTATACGCACGTACTATACGTGCATACACTACGTTCCCTAAAGCTTCTGTATTTGCACAGTTATATATGCCTTGTGTATATGTACTTATATTAATCAAAGCTAGTCGAAACTCGAAAGATCGATTACTGCGTAATTCATGAAATGTCGATAGAGGGTGGCGTTTGCCTGAAGGGCATACGTTAGTAGGTAACCTTATATAATGAATGTTATGATTCTATTATGGCTGTAATTTTATTTTATATAGACGCCTAGGCCTTTTAATATGAGCCAATGTTGTTCTTATATAACGTGTTATTTTAATTTAACTTTAAAAAAACCATTGTATATTAGAATGTAGCAAAATATAGGTAATAATTAATGTCGCTGTAGAAATTGGGTGGAATAGGCCTAACTGTTTAGTATATCTATCTTGAATTGGTGTTTGAAACTGTAACGCCTAAGCTTTCGCAAATGAGTCGGGTGCTTCATGTGTTTTAATGTCTTTGTAGTAACGACCGTGATAGCTTGTAGAGCCTTAAATATTTAATTTAATTAGTTTATAAAAAATCTTAATATTATTGTGAATCGTTAATTTGTTAATCAGATTGTGTACATATTATATTAAAGTTTTCATAAAATAATTAGTAAGTACACTATCGCCCAAAAGTTTGGATGCAAATCTATTTTTCACCAAAACGAAACATTACCTTCTTTATGCTTGATATTTTTAAAAATGTTATTTTTATTACTTTTAACTGTCATATATACAACAACAAAAGAATTGTGGGCTTAAGACTTTATCGAAACATGTGGTGTGTGACGCAGCTTTGTGGCTGCTCTTTTTGTGATTGTCGTGTTACCAATGGTAATATTTGTTCATTTTGGTTTTTTGAGGTATATTTAGTCTTTTGAGCATTGGTACTTACTTTTTTTTATCTGAAAATGGAAAAAACAAATTACACTTAAACAGCGAATTGCTATTTGTACTCTTCGGCAGAAAATATAGAGAGAACGTACAATGTGTGCTTTATACTCTTGATAGACTTGTTCCCTACCGGAACCAACTGAGAGGGAAAAAAGTAACCAAAACACCAAAAATGGACTAATAATGCGCTTTGGGGTGATGAATCGAAATTTCATATTTCATTTATTATATATACGTGTGTTTATACGTCATTCAAGAGAAGGGATATCAAAAGCATAGTGAGATAACAAACTCACTACTGTTTCATAATTAACACTGTACTGTATCGATAAACTGTATATCCGGAACTTTTGTAAAGATAACCGATAAACTGTAAAAGGAAGGTTATTTAAAAATTCTTTAGGACTCACCTCACTTATTTTAAGGACTAAATTTGAATGGCCCTGAATTCACGTTTCAACAAGAAAACAACCTGAAAAATTCATAAAACTGTGCCAAAACTTTTAGAACCAAAAAAAAGACGAAAACGTTATAGAAATTATGACCATCGCAGTCATCTGATCTTCTACCAATAGAACTTGTTTGGGACGACCTCGACAGGAGGAAAAAAATTGGTCTTCAGCAAGCTCCAAACAATTACTAGACATACTTTTGGCAATTATTAGAGACTAAATGGAGCTATTTAGATTAAAGTTTTAAAAAGAAACGAACTAACAAAATGCCCATAATATTCACGAATGATTAAAGGGAAAGCTTACATATGATTATTTTCCACTACAGTGCTGTGCTAGTGTTTTGCAAAAGTTAATTTTTAAATTTTATGTCAATAACGTTTTATTTGATGTTACCTGGCTGCTTCCAAACTTTTGTATGGTAGTATATGTACCTAAGTACGGATTAAATTTTACCACTACAATAATAAATGCAATTTTAACTGCTTACACGCCTAAGTTATTATAAATTTAAAATGTAATTAGTTAACAAGCATTTTAAGAAAGGCACGAATTGTTGAATTACTTAGAAAAAAATGTGTTAAAATGAAATAATTGTCATCGTATACATACTGTATGTATGTAGTGTAATAGAATACGTAGGTAAGTACATAAAGTTGTACAAAATGTATTCACCTCTCTTATATAATACAACAATGAATAAACAAGCGTATATGTATATTACTTGAGTGAGGGTAATATTGACAGAATACAAAATAAATATTATTTCCCATGAAACCTTCGAAAGCAATTGCTACTAAACAAATTTCAGGCTATTGTTATTTTTAGATAGTTTTGATAAGCTTCTATGTGTAGGGTGTAGAGGTAATGACCGGGACAATCGGTTGGCAGTTCGCAAACAAGGCAGGCGCCAGTTCAAACATCCACAAGCTCAATTAGTCCTTGCTTATCAACGTACATCTTGATTTCGGTCTTTATAGAGCCATGTGAATATGAATAATTCATAGTATTTTTTTGGTTTGTTATTTTACTTTTTACTTAAATATTTGTGTTATAAAAATGTGTATTATAAAAATATATTTAACTGTAGATTAACAAAAAAGTAGATGAAAATGCGATGCTTTCGTTAAAATAGCTATCTTTTCCATTGGACGTGAAGTGGAGGAAACTAACAATAAAATGCCAGTCAAAATTATATCGTAAAATTATATAGCATATAACTTAATAATTTTATATATCTATGATTATATAAGTTGGTATACGAATATATATATATATATATATATATATATATATATATATATATATATATATATATATATATATATATATATATATATATATATATATATATATATATATATATATATATATATATATATATATATATATATATATATATATATATGTATATAGTATATAATGAATGTAATGAACTGCGTTCTGCTACCAAAAAATGTATATAGTGAAACCACGCCCTGCTACAGAAAATGTATATTGAATAATATAGGGTAGGGTGTGCCGCATTTGTGGAAGCGTGTTGAGGGGGAGGTTATTTATTAATTATTTACTTTATAGTCGGTTTTAGGATAATAGAAATTGTACAGTACCTTATCTTCATGATTCACAACACAAACACTGATTGTTCCCGGCCGGCATGGAATGTCTCACTTGAGTCTTCTTCACTAGGGGTTACTTGCACTATTATCTTTTGTAGGTTTGTCTTTGTCAGGTTCAATATCAAGAGGGAATACACAAAAGGGAAATCAAATAAGGCTGAGGGAGGGAAAATCACACCGCTAATTAATATTAGATTCAGGAAGGACGTGCGCTCGCGTCGGCCGTCTCACGTGCCCCCTTTACTACAACTCGACAACTACTACTAACTACTACCGCTCGCGCCGGGAGTTGGCACAAGACTTTGACGACAACCCGCGCGGGGGTCATCGCAGGGGGCGGCACAAATAGGAATAAACATAGCCCCCGCCCTAAACATCTAATGTTTACGAGAAAATGGGAGTAGCTAACTAATAGGTAGACGAACTAATTTGGTTAAGGCTCTCTTTAGGATACCTGTCGATGTCTTAACATCGACCACACGCACAACGCTATCTTTACCAGGATAAATTTGGGAAATGCGACCACGTCGCCACTGTAAAGGGGGTAAATTATCATCTTTGATGAGGACTAGCTCGCCTACTGTTGGAGGATTCACTGGATCAGTCCACTTCTGCCTAGTCTGCAGAGTGTATAGGTACTCTAACTGCCACCGCGACCAAAAATGTTGAGTTATCTGTTACACTACTTGAAAACGGGTTAAACGATTAATTTTTACATTGTTATAGGGATACTCCGGCAAAGCACTAAGAGGTTGGCCAATCAAAAAATGACCAGGCGTCAAAACTTCTAGATCGTTAGGGTCATTAGATAAGGGACATAACGGCCGGAAATTTAATACCGCTTCAATTTTAGCAAAAATTGTAAGTTAATTCCTCGAATGTTAAAGGAGTTTCATAAACGACCACCGACTCTGATGATTCCTTCTTTGTCAAGAAAGAATGAGAGTCGTCTTAGGAAAGACCGCAAGGAAACGCTACGCGCTAACGCGATAAGGATACAGATAGCTCAACGGGTAAGTTTCGGGTTTTATTTACAAATCTCATCATCGTTGCCTAGGGGTTAGCAATCATGGGTTAAGGGGTCTCTTCGACCTTCCAGAATTTCTCGATGAGACGGGTAAGGATATTCCAGTCATGGGGGGCTCTAATTCACCTTAATCTGCAGCGACTGGACCACAAACAATATAACCAAAAATTGTAGATAAAGCAGTAAGGCCGTTAAAGTTAAATATTTTATCTTGTAATAAAAGCGCGCCGAACACGTCAGCACCCAATAGTATATCTATCGGGCCAGGCTTATTATAGGTAGGGTCAGCAAGGGAAAAATCACTATTAGGAAAAAACACAGACTCAGGGAACTCAAACTCAGGATGCGTACCGGCAATCACATCTATAACTATAGCAGAGGTTGACACCTCAGGGAAGGAATTATACAAAGGTTTAAAACACAGGGAAATAGAACCACGGGAAACCACTAAAGGAATATTACCTATGCCACGTACAGGGGCACAGGAAGGGGAGATGGTCAAATTGAGGTAATTAACAACAAGATCGGTTGTAATGAGACAACCCTGGGCACCGGTATCACATAAGGCACGCGCTTCAATATAATAACCACTAGCAGTTTTAACGTGTAATTTAACAGTAGGCAATAATATAAGGGAATTGGGTGAGATATTCAGGCAAGGGGAAGGGGGAGTAATACAAGTATGTGGGTCTAGCTATGTGGGTCTATCTTCTCTATTATAGGAATTATCACGATATCTTATATTATTTTCAACCTGTCTAGGTTGGGGCGGAGCATTTTCTCTGGGGGGAGAAGCTCTCTGGGAATGTCGTTGGAGGGAGCGCTGGAGTTGCGAAGGGGAATATTTCTTATGCTGGCCCCCGCCCATATGGGGACCGCGGGTAGAAGAAGGATAGGTACGCGGATAATTGCGTTTATTAAATTTGGAATTATAATTATAATTGCGTTTGAATGAGGTGGGATACATTGGGTTACGGGAATCATTAAAACATAGCATAGTGTGATGGGATGAGCGACCGCAGGTTGAACATTTGTAGTCCCGCTTGCACATAAGAATTGAATGTTTGTCCAAACACCTATAACATAACCGGGAATGTTTTACAAATCCCGATCTTTCTCTAGGATTCATAGCTCTAAATTCGGGACATTCACGGAGGTAATGGGAAGAGGAAGCACACAGGTAACATTTTTTACTATTATTTATTAAAGGTAACATTTTTTGTCTATTGTTTAATACAGGGGAGGGAGGAGCCGCAAAGTAAGTATGTTTAGGTACAGTACTTTTAAATTTCGTCAGGTTAGAATCTACAAGGGAGGTGTTGCCAACGTTGTCATGGTGACGACATTCGTCTTCCATAAAAGTAGTAAGATTTTTAAAGGTAGGTAACTCATCAGCGTCACCGCCATAACAACGCTCAAAACGGGATTTCAAATCAGAGGGAAGCTTAGTCAAACATATATGTACTAACATATAAGACCATGAGGAGACGGGTAACTCTAAACGTTCTAAACAGTGATAGGCAGTTAACAAGGGGTTCAAAAAGGCCGCGCGCAAACCTGTAAATTTATTCGAAATCTCCGGCAGGGTAAGTATCTGGGTTATGTAGGTATCAGCAAGAACCCGTGTATTGTGATATCGCTGTTTCAACAATTCACGAGCAACTTCATAGTTGCCTTCTTCAATTTTTAAATGTAGCAACAACCGCTTAGGTTCATCTGCTAAGGATCCAACCAAGTACTGCAATTTCATTGTGGAGGTCAAATGGTGTTGGGAATCTACTACACTGTCAAACTGGTCAATAAAACTTATCCAGGAATCAGGACGTCCATCAAACTTAGGGATAGGTAAATCAGGTAATCTATAATAAGGAGTTCGCTCAGTAATATTTCTACTACTCATTCTTACGGGTGTACTGGCCATGACATGATCAACTACGGGAGCAGGTGGGCACAACTCTAACTGACGCACCCGGAGGTCGTCTATTTTCTTATTTACTAAACGCACTTCTTTTTTTACATAACTAATTTCTTGGTAATCGACAGCCGGGTCTAACCCACCCAGGAGCACTGAGGACGCGTTTACAAATAAATTACAATGAGAATCTAAATCCTTGAACCTAACTAATAATCTAGGTATTTCAGAAGTGCCAAGAAGTTCCGAGGTATCGGCAATCCAATCGGAAACAAAGCGTACCACACCTATATTTTTTCTATATTCCGCGCTTTCCGTATATAAGGAACATTTTACTGTTTCATCATGAGTAGCCATTTTAAATTATCAAGTAAACTAATAACTGAACTAAAATATTAAAAATTAATAAACGCGTGATAAACAATGAACCCACTACCAACGGGCGAGATCAGAAATCAAGTAAACAAATCACTCAACTAAAATATTAAAAAAATAATAAACTCGTAATAAACAATGAACCCACTACCAACGGGCGAAATCAGAAATCAAGTAAACAAATAACTCAACTAAAATATTAAAAAAATAATAAACTCGTAATAAACAATGAATCCACAACATCTGGCGAGATAAGAAACCAGTTACGGTCAAGTTCAGGGACGCGTCGCATCTACATATATCGCAATACAACAAAATAATATGATATACAATATGACTACAATTAAGGCTTAAGCTTCATTTAAATAAAAATAAAAAAAAAAAAGGGTAACAATAAAAGTGTAGGGATAATATTTTAAAGTAAGTTAGTTTTTTAAGGAAATTATATTAAAATATTTTAACTAACTTCAATTATAATTTAAAACGGGATAGGTAATAACGTATAGGCGTAATATTATAAAATATATGTAACCATATTATGTGTATTTATTATATTTTATATTTAATATATAAAATTATATTCAATATTTATTTATATATTTTACACATTATACATTCACCCTACACAATTATATATTCAATATTATATGTATAAAAATTTCATATAACATTATTTTTTAAACAACTCGATGCGAACACGTTTTAAAAGGTTAGGAAATCAAATTATATTGTAATTATGCGTTAGGTACCAAATTAAGAGCCAAAATACCAAAACGGGAGAATAACACTGTAATCAAAGGGACTCAGGGGCATGAAACTACGCTATAATCAGGGGGACTCAGAGGGATTAAAAAACGATATAATTAAGGGGGCCCAGAGGGATGAAAACCACGCTTTAATTAAGGGGGCCCAGAGGGATGAAAACTACGCTTTAATTAAGGGGGCCCAGAGGGATGAAAACCACGCTATAATTAAGGGGGCCCAGAGGGATGAAAACCACGCTCTGCTACCAGAAAATGTATATAGTATATAATGAATGTAATGAACTGCGTTCTGCTACCAAAAAATGTATATAGTGAAACCACGCCCTGCTACAGAAAATGTATATTGAATAATATAGGGTAGGGTGTGCCGCATTTGTGGAAGCGTGTTGAGGGGGAGGTTATTTATTAATTATTTACTTTATAGTCGGTTTTAGGATAATAGAAATTGTACAGTACCTTATCTTCATGATTCACAACACAAACACTGATTGTTCCCGGCCGGCATGGAATGTCTCACTTGAGTCTTCTTCACTAGGGGTTACTTGCACTATTATCTTTTGTAGGTTTGTCTTTGTCAGGTTCAATATCAAGAGGGAATACACAAAAGGGAAATCAAATAAGGCTGAGGGAGGGAAAATCACACCGCTAATTAATATTAGATTCAGGAAGGACGTGCGCTCGCGTCGGCCGTCTCACGTGCCCCCTTTACTACAACTCGACAACTACTACTAACTACTACCGCTCGCGCCGGGAGTTGGCACAAGACTTTGACGACAACCCGCGCGGGGGTCATCGCAGGGGGCGGCACAAATAGGAATAAACAATATATATATATATATATATATATATATATATATATATATATATATATATATATATATATATATATATATATATATATATATATATATATATATATATATATATATATATATATATATATATATATATATATATATATATATATATATATATATATATATATATATATATATATATATATATATATATATATATATATATATATATATATATATATATATATATATATATATATATATATATATATATATATATATATATATATATATATATATATATATATATATATATATATATAAAACTTGCTTTATGTGATATATATATATCACATAAAGCAAGTTTTATCTTAAACTTGCTTATATTATATTAGTTGTTGGTACAAAACTCAAAACCATAATTTACAATAAGATAGACATAGTGGTAAATAAAAATGCTCGAGGAATACACAAAATCCTTTGATCTCATGGTTTCTTTGTAGACAGAATTTTGTTGCTAAACAATGCTGGAAGACGTAACCAAAACATAGTTTTAATAAGAAAGTCATTTTTTTACAATTGCTGTATAATTGTTGCAATGGATATATTTGTATAATAGTGACAATAAAGCAATCTAATATATTTATAATTTTAATAATCTAAAAAATAATCTGTACAGTATAAATGTCATAATTTATATACATACTATGAATCATAATACACTTCGATACCGATATTGTACTTTTATGATTTTCAAAGTGTTAATGTATAAAAATTTTAAAATGTAACAAGATTTGATCCCGCGCCTCGTGGAGGCCGCATCAGCGCTTTGATTACTCTGACTCTCAAAACTTAGATATGCTATCTTTAAATATTCTTTACCAACAATGTATATGTTAGTAATATAGCTTTAAATGGTTTTGAATTTAATTGGGTTAGTGATTAAAGATAGTACAGTTGAGTATCGAGTTAATAAGAAATGAAATTAAAATAGCTCATTTATCATCAACACTTCCTTAATACTAAGTTCAAATTTCATTTCCAGAAACGCAAATCGTAAATTTGTTTGTTTAGTTATTTTAGTAAATAATAAATGTTCAATTAAGTTCCCATATTAATACGATGTATAATTAATTGTGAGAAGCACTCACACGAAAGAGTCTCCTTTTCGTTTGTTGTAATAATATTACTTGGCAAAAGTTTCATTCAATTTGCGAAGTCGTATCTTCTTGGTTTTTATGTCGTAAAGTTAAATGAAAGTGAAGTAGTTTAAAACGAGGTCATTCTATAGCCTGATTTTAATAGAATTCAGTTTAAAATAACCTTAATATATCTAAAACATATTAGAATTAGAAAAAAATATCTACAGAATATGTATCATCTTGGATTATATATAATTAAATTTTGTGAGATACTTGACAGTAGTCACAACGTTTTTATTACTATTGCTCCATTGTCATATCAGTACATATTGTCATATAATAATATGTTAACTGTATATCTTTGCATTAACTGTACATAAGAAAGGCTAGACCAGTTTAATACAAGTATCTTGTAATAGGATTGTATACAATCTTGTACGTATCGTACTAGTTAACAACCCAAAAGAGAATATGTCCAAATCAAAGCGAGCTTTCGAATAATAGAAACAAAACTACAAGGTATATTCCATTATTGTTACACGATCCAATCCAATCAACTCAATACACTACACTAAATAGGCCGAACAAACAATTCGGAGTCTTGTAACTATGAAAACAAACAATTATCTTAAATGGTAAACATTCTTCTAACTAATGTTGCGTTCTTAAGAGTAATGAATAAAAGGGCACGGAGCAACACTAAACCTAATGAAGGTGAGTTCGCACTCGAAGGAGTTGCGTAATAGTGACGATGATGGCTGTATAAAATTTAATGGTGCTCTTTAACAATTGTACATTTTCGGACTCCTGGCCAACAATGGGCAAGAAGTAAAGGACGCATTTCACATTACAGTACAGGGCCGAGTAACCCTATCTGGCCCGTCTGAATATACCCCCATTTATTTCCACACGAGCGTAAAGGAATGATATCATATTTGAGGAACACGCTTCTGTAGGGAAATATAAAAGTTTACATAAACATCATTCTGTCTTTTTAGTACGCGGTCTATTTGCTGTTACAAGGGTTTCCTACAATGCATAAGGATACAATCGTATATCAAAGAAAATTGACCGAGACATAAAATTTTCCTTTATGTTTATATTTTGTCACGTACAGTTTTTATCTTTCGAGCATTTTCGGGTTGGTAATGAGGGTTGTTTTAGGTGTAAAAGAATAAATAACTATTTTGCGATATGTAATAAACAAAAAAACTGTTGTTTTTCTTTAAATATCGTTTTAATAAAGATAATATTCAATATATTTTATAGCAAGATCCATCAGTTTCAAATGTACTAGATACATATAATTATATATTTTTCATTATTAAGCCAATTCTGAAAGAAAAATTATATAAGGTCTCTAGTGAAAGAAGGAAAAAAAAATGAACCACTACTGCCTATTCGTAGCAAATTACATAACACAGTCAATACTATCTCGTAGATATGTTACACATATTATTGAATAGAAACGATACAAGTTTCATTTGAATAGACCACGGCTATTATTCATGTAGACAGGAAATAGAGCAGGTAGTGTGGGTGGGATGGCATGTGTAGTCTGTGTAGGCAGAGCTGCCGAGGAAGTTGTTAAGTTCCAGCGAAAATTCCACAATAAATTCTGCGTTCCGTTGATAGAAAAAGTTTTTCGGGCAAAAACTACATAGAATTGCCCTTTGCCAAATACACTCAGCTTATGAGTACAGCAGATACCTAGGTAGCACAGTATGGATATGTGCTACAAAAGTGGCTTATAAAACGATATGGTCATACGTCCACTTGGGTAAATTGTTTATTTTTTGTTTGAGCAACTTTGTTATATATAACGTAAAGCCCTTTCAAACATAAAAGCTCATTTTGAAATCAAGAAGAATTTTTAATATATATTTTATATATATTCTTTATATTTTTAATATCATACAATCATACAATTACATTTCGAACTTAATTTTATAAATATACTATTTAAGTTTCGCTATTCATTAAGACCAGTACGTCTAATTTACTCCAAATCAAAAAGCTAAGATAAGTTAAACACATACCTTTATTATTCTTTGTTTATTTTTTTTTTTGCAGCGTAAAAAATACAGGTTTTGTTCAGGAAAATAGAATAGAACAAAAATAGTATAACATATAAAAACAAGTTGACTACAAGAATATAATATTAATCTAATAAAAAA
The DNA here is from genome assembly GCA_037178615.1 of Dione vanillae. NCBI lineage: Eukaryota > Metazoa > Arthropoda > Insecta > Lepidoptera > Nymphalidae > Dione > Dione vanillae. The sequence continues at coordinate 795,800 of JAZFAU010000162.1, forward strand.
GCAACATAATTGAAGATAAAAAATAATTAAATATACCTCTAAATTGGCCAGAGTACCCAGAGTCTGATTCAGCAATTTTATATTACACTGCTGAGAGTTTACAACTGTTCTCGAAACAATTCCACCGAGACATACGATGTACTGTATTCATTGGCTTTACTATTGGATATAAATAACGAAATATGTTTGTAATGGAGTAACAAAATTATAAATATATAAAGTTTCTAAGTTCGCATTTAATCCTATCGAGAGACTAAGACACTGCAATCTCACAGTATATTAGGTTTGTATTTCAGAGGAGGAAAATGCAAATAAATTACTCTTGCCTGTGGAAACCGTCCCACAATCGTCACATTTATAGGCAGAGGGCGCACTGTAAACTGGTAGCATTTAACATATATTGTTTTATATGTTTTACGTTAGAAAGTTGTAAATTTTTCATTGTATTAAGACTTTTTCATGTTTTTTTTTCATTTTCTATTCGAAGTGTGGATTGACACTTTAAAAATCATAAAAATAAGACGTCTTCTTGAAACGAAGTTTCATCTCTGTCAAGAAATGAGCGGTCGTGGATGTCGGTCTGGTACATCTCACGATCCAACGCCATCTTTCACGGACGATTCACTCACTATTTAGTACACCGTTGAGAGAGTCATCAATGGTAGTCTTCTCTTGGTCAGACCATCGCATGGCAAGAAAGTTGGCGTGATATGTGTGAATAGTTGTATATTAAGATACGCTCACTCTACTAGTAATTTTCTATAAGATTGTATTGAAATCATATTAATACATTTGAGTAAAACCAAGTCCATACGCTATCCCATTAATAGCTGAAAGAAAAGTTAACCTTAGGCATTTAACAAACAATACAAAAAGTAAACTTTATACGAATTTACTAAATAACATATTACTCGGAAATGGGTTTAACTTTTCTGTTTCCTTATTTGTATAAATCACGAGAGCTATGAGAATACGTCATATGTTCTATTATTATGATGTTTCTTGTGTTTTATGAAGAGAAAAAACTTTCGGCTTTTTCAATTTCTAAGGCTCAAAGACATTTTTATTGTTTTGTTATTAATAACAATGCAGTCAAACGTGGAGAAGCAAAATGAAAGTAAAATATACCGCATTTGACTTACTTTGTGGGATATGTAAAGTCATATTAACTGACAAAACGAAGATACAGAACATAACTAGCGAGGATGTCAAACTTACTATCGTACCCAAAATATCTCTATCCGTCCATTTATTTTAATTTCCAAAATACACTTATCCAGTAAGAACCTAGTGTTAAGATATTCTGCTCTCCATTTTTTGTACGTAAAACGTGTACGTGTACGTGTAAATAAACATAAATACGGTCCTCAGGACGTAGCGGTCCTGAAGACCGTCGTGGCGCAGAGGTGCAACGTCTGCCTGTAACGCGACGGTTTTTGAGTTCGATTCCCAGTCGGAGAAGATGGATTTTTCTATTTCCATTTTCTTCGCTCTGGTAAACTAGGCAAAGCGCGGCGTTGAGCTCCGCCACTCAACACGCAAGGCCTCGAAAAAGGCGGAAAGCGGGGACGGAGAAAGCAGGAACTAAGCAACGGAGTGTCTTAACACTAGGTTCCCGCGGTACCCTCTGCCTACCCTGCCATGAGCGGGATAAAGCTGAAGTGAAGCTACAAAAAAAATCCTTAAGTTGATCGAACTCAGACTTAATAGTGTCAGGGCATTGTCCCTCTGCGACACGATAGACATATTATATTAAGTTATAGAACTTTCATTTAATTCATTATAATGAAACTTTTGTACACAAACTCTAAAAAAGCAATATTAACTTTTAAAATAAATAATGATATAATCTTAAAAGAGAAAATATTTACAAGAAAAGAAAAAAGAATTCATCATACTTTAGATACCAATGAATGAATAGACATTTTGGCACGTTCGCGCTCGGCGTCCCCCAGCAGCTTATCAAACCGCCATTGTCAACAAAAGGCGAAACAAATTTTACTTGTCGTTAGGTTTAAAAACAAATTTAATGGTAAACTGATAAGCAATTGAATGTCCCACCCATTCCGTCGACAAACAACAAAGTTTTCAACAAAAGACGCTCGGAAATTTGCTCGTCAAAGTAAGAAATCATGAAGAAGTAAAACGAAGGACATCAATCAAAGAGAAACAAAGAGCAGTTCTATCGGAGGGACGTGACCAACATATATACCGACTTAAACTTCTGTCATTAGTTTCCTTTTAGTTTACGCTTCGATTGTTTCGAATAGTATAAATAAGGGTGATCTGATGTATAATCCGATATGATTATTTAGTTACTTTATATTGCATATATAAGCAATTAATAAAAAAGCAAAATGTAAAGTTACTATGTAAACGGTAAAAAAGTCACCTAATTATTGATTTTTATTTAAGATGAAAATAAAAATATTACATTACAACAATATATACTCTTAAGATGATATCTTATGAAGGTAAAAATGTCATTGAACTAAGTTATTCATAATAATGTATACTACAACTTAAACTGTATAACGCGTATAAATAATAACTAAAAATGGAAAGCATATATATAACATATACCTAGCATAGACATGTGTATATGAGTACTGTAAGTATATCGTGTTACAAAAAAAGCGTAAATGGATGACGGTCTAAGCAACCAATTCATCACTATCGGCGTATAAACAATGTCACAGTATATTATTTTTGCGAAAATATTTGAAGCTGAGTATAGGATCAGATAGCATGTCAATGTTGACTGAGCAACAACAGACTCCATCAATCATCGAAGACAAAAAGGAAGGCGCTGGTGTCGATAGGGCACGACTCTGAACACTTTATTATTCCACCAGTGTCGCCTTTAACAAAGTAGGCATAGACAATTGAAAATTTTCCTTTAAACACATTTTGCTTCGTTATGGTTTTTTGTCATGCTTTAGTAATACTTACTTAAGTTTTTTTTTAAGTTGATAATTGTTACTTTTTTAAGATAATATTGTCACATATTATTATTTCAATGTGAATATCTTTCTATATATTATATGGCGGAGTTTACTATAAAAATCAGAAGAAAGTAATATTTTTTAGAATTGACAAAACAATTTTCAATTAAATCAAAATCTATATATGTGTATATATATAAATATATATACTACCTGATAACAGCCTATTGAAATGGGTCCCTCTGTGTTGAAGTTATCATATTATAGATTTAGCAACATAATTTTACCCGGGTGTTGATAGATTATCTACCGTATATACAAATATTATATGTATATTTATGCCACATAACAATCTACATCTTGACGTTTCAGTTGTTTCGTATATATTCTAGATGGGGTGGGTTTATTTGATCATATCGAGGTAGGGGATGACCCGGAATTTCATCTCCCTGAAAGGTTCGAACTATGCGCCATTTATTTTAGTTTGGTCGATTTCTCTTGACTGCTGAGAAACTGACTTTCGGTATCAATAGAATTGCTCGGAATTTAACTTGAAATTAATATAGATGCTGTCAGAATAAAATATGGCTTGAATTTGCTTGTTTATTTTACTTCGTTTTTATATTGCAAAATATCAAAATAGTGTAACTGTAGGAATATGGTATGTAGGCGCGGATAAAATTCATCTATATACCATAAAGATGGGTAAACTAACTTATAATTGAACTCAACACACCGGAAAGGGGAGAACAGAGTGTCTTACCACTAGCTTTCCGCAATTGCCTTTGCGAGGTCTCCTAACTACGAGCGGTATAAAGCTAATAGAAGCTATAAAAAATATTTTTGATATCAATTACTGCTTACCAATAAAATATGATATCAATTACCGTTATTTAATCATACATGAAGAGAACTCATAAAATAATATTGACAGAGTATCTTAGCAAAAGTTTTCATTGTAATTTTTATTCTGGATGTGTAAACGGAAGTGCACAAACAATTTCCCCGATTATCCGGGAAAAAATTTATACAGGACTGTGATAACACAAAGAGTTTCCTCGAACACGAGTGCCTACTTCAAAACGTACCTAACTTTTATTCAAAGCCACGCTCATATAAAAAAAAGGCAAACAAAATCATATTGAGTTATAAAGTTTTATATCGTTGGCAAAATTTTATTTGTTCTACGTTTTGTTCTGCGATACAGAAACACTGCTTACTGGCACTAAACAGGAATAATAATCAAACAGGTTTGGTTGCTTAAAGCTTAACAACGTTGTTTTCTGTTAATTCTTGTTCTGCTGTTAGCCCAAAGTCTGCGAAAATGAGAATAAGTGCCTTTATAATCCACTCTGTCGTGTTTAGCTTTGTTTGAGGAATCCTGTGTAAGAATCAGTATTAAGTTATTAAACATGTTCAAATAAAAAGAAATATTTTAGTTTGGTCGATTGCAGTTATTAATGTCTTAGTTGGGAGCAATTAAACAAAACATAATCGTCATCATAACATTATGATGTATTGAAATATTTTTTTATTAGAATAAGCCTATATTCACTTACTCTTTGCTCGTATTTAGTCTTAACAAAAACTACTCGGCTAGCTGCTACAGTAGGTATACTACAAATGATTTAAAAAAGGTAAAAAAATGTTTATTTTTATTTTTTATGGAGAAGCTTACTGATTTTTGGAGAAACTGAAAAACTATTTCAACAGTTCAAAGGTGATGTACGTAACATTTAATACAATAGCTGATAGCACAATAAGTACCTTGTCATTTTAATAATATAGATGACTCAACGTACAACGAATGCGCCTTTAAGCATTAATATTATCGAGTAAAGGCAATATGGAATTTCATCTCCTTAAGAGGATCGGGCTTTCATGATTTATTTTCATTCATATCATCGCGGACAATGTACTAAGAATCTCGTAGATTGTTTAATATAAAACCATTCATACTTTTATGGGGTATATTTTGTACGTAAACTGTTGGAAATTTTTAGAGTGAATCGTTCTTTAATATATATATATATATATATATATATATATATATATATATATATATATATATATATATATATATATATATATATATATATATATATATATATATATATATATATATATATATATATATATATATATATATATATATATTTATTTAATATGTATATATACATATTAAATAAATATAAGCATTATTATTTCTTCATTAAAGTATGTTCTTATGTAGTAATAAAGAAATGTGGTGATTGATACCTGGCGTGATTAATTTTAAAAATATTACTTGTGAATGTTTGCTTTATAAATATATGTAAAATTTGTGAAACAAAAAAAAAATACTCATTGTAAAAATATATTAAACCAAATTATTTTAAATTGAAACCTAAAAAACTTACCTACATTTTACCGAATATCATAATCACCTTCTTCATATATTATGGGTGTATGGACGTACCTGTAATACAAAACAAAACATGCTTTCATTTAATAAGTTCATAAACCACAATTAAAAGTAATTTATTTCCTAAATAAACAGTAATAATAGTTTAAAAACTGAAATTTTAGTTTAAATACGTTAATACTCGTATCAAGAGAAGAGAATGTTTTGTATAAGAGACATCTAAAAGCAAAATAAAATAGAGTTTGGTGACAACAAAGATATCATCTAGTTACATATAATAATTATGATATCTTTACTACGCAATGTCTCGAATTTAAAAAGTCAGGAGTGGAGTGACTTGACACTAAATTTTCTGTGGATAAGATAAAGTGTTGGATATGGGGAAGGGTTACAGTAAAAAAATAAACACAAACTGACATATTTTAAGTACATAGTTAAAAAATGATATGGTAAAGTATCATATTATTATAAAATACTTTTTGAGTGGATTCTTATTTAGATATAGGTACAATCTTACAATCAATCGCTAGATTACAGCTTTTAAATTTTTACAATCAATAGAAAATATTTATTTCTAAGGACGTTAAGTATAGCCATATCATAACGAATACTTACAATGCTTAAATTTAAATATTTAAAGTAATTTAAAAATGCTTTAGTAAGACTAAAGCCAGACATAACGACTCAATAGGTCACTGAACATCTCATTAAAATGGAACTGCTCTGTTTGCTTAAGATTGCCATTAACTTTTCCATGGTAAAGAAAATTAATGATGTCCTTAAGATGTTGATTTTGAACGTCGGATGTTTTAACATAGATTGCATAATAAAATAAAGTTAATATCCTAAAAAGGTTAAAATAAAATATGAAAAATTACATAATAACTATTCTTTACAAAATTTATTTTCTTTATATTAGAGTTTATTCCGATATTGATGTTGTTAAGTGTGGAACAGATCCGAATAGAAATCTTATCATATTTATAATTTTGATACACTACTAACAAAACAGTTTGTGTACAATGATTTTAGACAAGGGATAATATCGCGTACGTCTACTAAGTACTAGTATTTTTTTATAATCTTGTTATTATTGTTACCTTGTTAGATTTAGCAGCTTCATAATTGTCACGCATAACAGGCTTGAGAGAGAAAAACTAGTGTTAAGATATTTCTTCAATTTTTCTGTATTTCCTCAATGTTAGGTGGAACTGAATTTGCCACCAGAGTAAATAATTAACAAATTTATTATTTAGTCGAGTGAGAGTCGAACCCACACTGCTGTAGTGCTTATAGCATTGTACAGGGTAATCGAACTAACTCGTTTTAACATTACTTTATACATAATATTTTTTCCTAACATTTTTAGCTTGCTAACATTGTTTTCGCAACAAGTACCTCTGGCATTAAATGGTGAATATCCACTAGACAAATATACTGTATACATCTTTCTGTCTACAGTGTTGTAATGTTACATATTTGATTGCAGAAACCTACGTAAAAGACTCGTTTTCGTTTGCAAGATGCGAATTTCACCTTAGTGAATATAAATAATATTGGTCTTCTAAGAATATAGACAAATAAGGCTACATTAAAGTATTATTATTAACACGATAAGGGTTATCATTACAGGTTAATGTATATATGTATGTACTTAAATACACATATTTGTAGATTTATTTAATGTTAGAACAGGCTAAAAATCATCGTGACAGCATTAAGCAGTGCCACAACATAACTTTGAACGTGATGATTCTGAATTTGATATTGTCTCGAGTGAAAAATTTTTTTTTCCTTTCTCTAGACAAAATGGGGCGTTGAATATTTAATACACTCAATGTGAAAAATTTTTGAGGAAGAATGTAGAAAAGATGGGAAAAAAGGAAAACATACAGCGGAGAAAGACGACTTTTGACATTAAGTTTCCTTTACCTACCCTCCTACAGGGAGTCAAAAGCATAGCGCCGAGCAAAACGATTAAAAGGCGTATGTTAGTAAACAAGATTCATTAAAGCTTTTGAATTTTGTTTTTGTAATTTAAGCGGTTATCCAGTAAATTCAATAATGTCTGTAATGTGCTCAAAAATTATTCAGTTCTCATATTCGTGACGATCCAAAAAGGACACATTTCGCCATCACTAAACTCATATAGTTTTTGTATAGCCGTTGACTGCGAGCGCTCTTTGTTCCCTCAGAATAAATTTACATCTTAACAAATGCCCGCCAGGTCGTACGGTTTTTGCTGAACGCAAATTCTAATACGATCTTAATGGTAAGATGGGAATTTAAAACGATTATGTTCTACTAAAATCGTAATCGATTCGACTTGAATTCAATTAGTATTAATATTGTAAGGTGAAGGTCTCTGGAAAACGGAATATATAACTAGATTAAAGACAAATCCAATTAATATTTCCACATAATCATACAATAAGGTCTCTAAATCATAACAACATTTATTCGCTTCAACAAACTGATAACTAGAGAAGTTGATGCGAATTCAATATTCCACCAATTCTTTTATAACTCGATTTCTATCGATCTGATCTGGGATGCATCGGCCGCGAGCGATTGTGAGCACGTCCTGTTTTATTGACTAAAATATACATATCTATGTGAGAGTAAAAACAAAAAAAACATGAGACTATAAACAAATATAGTTAGCTTGACATTAGATTCGCAACAGTGTAGGGTGGTTTCAATTTACGTTTCATATCATATTTGATAACAAACAAGGAGACATCCACATTGAAGTGAATTAGCCTCTCCAAACAGATACATTTGCTGCTGTGTGCGTAAGGTAAAGGGCGATGTCAAGGCAAAGGCAACATTTACATAGTAAACAAGGGTGGCTTACTAGATCACTATACCTATTCATTTAATAAATATATTAATAAATTATTATAAAATAAACAATGTTTAAGTTAAATAAAATAATTTAAAGGGATTAATCGCGTATGTTGCCGTTTTTTGATAACCGTTTCGAACACTGCAGTAATCCGTGGTACCCTGAGGTGGCATTCGTCTGTGATTTGATATAATTATTATATCAAATTACCGCCAACGGTTTCGGAATGCAAACTGTTCGAAACGTCGGGTTTCCAAAAATTGTCAATATACGCGATTAATCGTTAAAATTGTTTTTTTTTATAGCTTCACGCTTTATCCCGCATATTGCACGGTAGGCAGAGGGAACTGCAGGAACCATATGAACCTAGTGTTAAGACACTCCGTTGCTTAGTTCCTGCTTTTTCCTTCCCCACTTTCCGCCATTTTTAAGGCAATGCGTGTTGAGTGGCGGACCTCAACGCCGCGCTTTTGCCTAGTTACCAGAGCGAAGAAAATGGAAATAGAAAAATCCATCTTCCCCGAGTGGGAATCGAATCCACAAATCATCGCGTTTACAGGCAGACGCTTATGCCTCTGCGCCACGACGGTCCAACGGTTTAAATTGTTTTGTATAACATATATAAAAATCGTGAAAATCAAAGATCTTATTAAATTAACAATATTTAACTTAATTAACCAAACTACTAATTAAGTATAAGTAGTCTGAATCAACTCATGTAGGAATATACGCTCTTGTCATAGTGCAACAGAAATTCGAACTTACGGGATTGTTACGACGCTGAGTGTACGCATAGCAACTTGATGCTAATTAGCTATGCACCCATTTTCAACAAAGTTCTTTTGAATTCTCTACATGGTAATTTGGGATTATGTATATTATTTCATGTAAATCCAATTTTTAATTCACATTTTATATAGAAATTTCAGTGCCAGTTAACACTGTTAACATTTTTATGATATCGTTATTTAATAAATTAGCACACGAGCTTTTTATATTTTGATAACGTTTATTTTCTGTTCCATAGATCAGCTATTAGAGTGTAATAGATAATTTTAGTACTTTAAAAAAATCAAGTAGATTTAATAACTTAAATAAATACTGTATATGTTTATATTCCACACCTTGCATTACTTATTTGTTTTATTCTTTATAGTTATTATTTTTTTTTTTGATATTTAAATAATAAAATAAAGTGAGTGACAACTGACAGATCTATCATCCCATAGGCCATGTGTCGGATTAAATGAAATTTGGCCGATTGGTGGTTATTGCAAGGTATAAAAATATATTGATTTATATAAAAAAATATTGCTATTGTTACTCCATAACGATTTAGAATCAATCAATCAGCTGATATAAGTCGTGAGTATAAAAATAACAATGTGAAACTAACAAGATAATTGATGTATTAAAGCTTTAAATATATATATTTAAGCTTTTTCACGTTTTAGAACTGGATTTAGATGTAAATCGCCATCATTAGAAGCGATAAAAGTCTTTAGTATAGAACTATAAATGTGAAACTTTAACAGGTAACTATATGTATAAGGATCTTAAAGCTTTTACAGCTTTAAACATATGTCTTTAAGCTACTACGTTAAATTCTCAGAAATAGTCCATTGAAGTTCGACCAGTGTAAATGGTCGTTGAAATCTATTCGATTAGTGTCGAGTGCCTATCCACACTTCTATTCGTAGTGAAGAAAAAGGCAGTTACAGAAGAAAATACGTTTTAGATTTAAAAAAATAAAAGTTTTACTTGGAAATATAACTAGGTTTAATATATATTTAAGAAAATGTTAAGTGTATTTTTTTGATAATTTATAAGATTTTACATTAAATTTATAATAACCGAACCAAGTTTTAACGTGGCGTAATGCGATATTCTTCAATTGCCCAAAGCGTTTATACGAAAGAGCATGGGTTCAACCATTTTTTTAGTGAATTAATTTACTTAATTAAGTATATTATATTTCTTATGCTGTCTTTCAGACATCGCTGTTACACGATATTATAAATGTATATATTACTTTAAAAAGTAAAATTTTGAACACAAATAATTTTTATTAAGTAACTTACTTAACTTTTCAGCCTTTAAAGAAGTTTTTTTTTTGGAATTTGGCTGTATGTTTTTTATATATTTATATTTTGAGCAATTACCAAGCCAATTATTTCACATTTAAAATGTTAAGTATTTTCAGAATAAAAAAAAGAAAACTACAATACCGAGCCTGTTAAATATTCTTTTATTTCATCCCGATCATACCATAGGCAAAACCGCCGGAACCTAACATAGCCTTATACGTTATACCCTTGACGGAACTCAAAGACGCGTTTGCATAGTCACCAAAGCGGGAAATCGAACCCACAAACAATCGCGTTTATGGACAGAAGCTTTTTTAGCTTAAGCGTAAGGTGTAAACAATATGAGATATTGTTTACACCTATGTATATATTGTTTACTAGATATGTTGGTGTGTAGTGATGATTGATGATATTTTGGTGTGATGTCTGATGAATAATTTATATTACTGCAAAGATTTATCTTAACCTTCTCATTTTCAGTAGTCTGCGAACAAACTTTCACATTTTTTATTATTAGCAGATAGAAGTACTATTTAGCTATCGATACTATCGAGAACTTAGTGTCAAGACACTATATTTCTATTCTAGATAAAAATATTTTTTTTTTAGAAAATACCTATATATTTTAGAATCTATACTTGATCTTCTTGATCTATACTTGTTTTGTAATTATATTTACTTTATAATTATTAAAAAAATAATATTGAGTTTGTATAGTGCATAGGCATAATTTTTAACGTCAGTTTGTGTTATTTCTTTTAATTAACATTTGGAACATCGTATTTATTGAATGGAAAAAAACAAATCCATTTAAGACAACTTGGAGAGGCGCAAAGGAGAATGTCTCATAAATATTCATGTCTATTTGAAGCCCCAAAAGTCACTGTTAAGTCTATTTCCGATAAAACATAGGAGTACCTTCGCCTTAATGGTGATTCCATTTTCCCGCTGGCATTTTTAATGGAGATTTTTTTTGAATTAGTTATATGAATTGAAATCTTGGGCTTACAGCCTGACGATTATCGATTCCATATGCTTGGATGTGCTTAATATTGTAATCATTACAATATTAAGCACACTCAACTACATAAATGATTAATATGGGGTAATATAAATAAAATAAAAATAACATTAATTAATGTAATATAAAAGTTATTTTAGCTATTACGATTTGTCTCTCATATGTAAGATAAGAAAAAATGTAGTGAATTCGAAACACAGTATGTTATGATTCAACGTCGCACGCATTTTGTCACTTTAAAACTTACACAAACACACACACACACACACATATATATATATATATATATATATATATATATATATATATATATATATATATATATATATATATATATATATATATATATATATATATATATATATATATATATATACTTTTTTAAAGATACGCTAAGAGCACATCACTCTGCTTTAAAATAGTTCTGCCCCTTTCAATTCTATCAATATAAAATTCAATTCGAGAGATACAATTAATATATAGTGATTATGCGTGTTGGGTGACAAAATTTAATCTAGAACCTCAACCAACGTGAGCAAACTAGTTAACTGGAAGCATTGATAAATAAACAACTTCGTTATATTAAACAGACCACCTGTAGTCTCCTCGCAGCTTGAGAGTGTTATTACGCAATAACATTGTCTTACGAGTGCCTTCCGTAGGAAGAGGTCAATTTGCACCTACGATGGAGTTAGACCTATTTCCGTATCACACTAGAGAATTATGAAATTATGCAAAGTTTGACGATATACATTCTGTTATTAGACTTATGGAATATCCAAATGTGTCAATATTTGTATATGTATAAATAACCATAAAAACATGGGACTAATGATTTACATAACATAGAAATATATTATTAGGTAGGTTAGTAAGTGATTCCAATTTTTAATCTACCGAAAGTATTATTATACTTAATAAGATATTTATAACTTGTATTACTTGATGATTAGGGCGTGGCGTCTAAAAAACTACTTTACCTAGAGTTTATAAACTTTGAGTGCAGCTATTCTCTAAAAAATATTTATATACGATAACATGTCAATAAAAGTAGGTACTCATCAATGACAAAAAATGTATATAGAATGTACGTATTGTTTTGTTTTTGTTTATAGAACAATAATAAAAATATAATAATAAATTTTCAAATAACACATAGGTACAGTTTGTTACAAGCAGTCGAAGTGTTTTTCAAATGTGATTTTATCAAGTTTATTATAATAGTTCGGGTATGAACTAGAACACTAATGAGGCTCCATGATAGTTCAGAATGAGAATCTATAGACATATAGGTCAACAAGTTCTAGGCTATGGTAATTGGAACGGAGGTCAAATGCTAGGCTTTCAATGCGATGCCAGATGCACATATATTTTATTTATTATTAAAAATAAATTCTTTATCCTTATTGATTATATATTAATATTTATAAATTTATATATTGTATTGAAAACAAAAGATATATTAATATTCGTATATATTACGTTTATTATATAGGTATATAATAATATGTATAACATATTAATATATAATAACATCAAAATGCAGTAAAAAATTATACTTATACAAATTTATATTCCATTTACATAACTTGAATAAATTTATTGGCAGAACCTCAATAAAGCTTCACAAAGAGGAAGATGAGGTAAAAAAGTATAATAACTCAAATTAATTTAATCATCAAGTATTATAGAACGGAGGACAATGTCATCTTCATTATGGAAAGTTTTAGAGCGTAACTAATGCTGCCGGGCTGGTAGTAGCCGCGCCGTTGTTCTTCAGACTTAAGACGACACTTTATTAAGAATCGACGTAGTTAGGTATACGTTTACGTTGCTTTGAGTTTGCAATCTAGTTTGAAAGTAATTTTATAGTTTTATCTAACAATGATAGAAATTGTATAGTTTTAAAATCTTAACTTTCTTTTTATTGTTTTTTCGTCCTCACGCTTTCTCTCGCAACTGGCAGGGTAGGCAGAGGGAGCTGCAGAAACCATAAGAACTTAGTGTTAAAACACTCAGTTGCTTAGTCCCTGCTTTTCGCCTTTCTTTCGGACCATTGCGTGTTGAGTGGTGAAACTCAATACCGCGCCTAGTATCCAGAGTGAAGGAAATGGAAATATAAAAATCAATCTTCTCCAAGTGGGAATCAAACCCAAAAACCATTGCATTTACAGGTAGACGAACATAGCCTATTTAACACAGTTTCAGTAATAAAAACAAAAGTTATCTAATTTAGCATGCAGGCACTTGGAGTGCTGAGCTCAATAAGACACGCCCAATGACCGATGTTTTTGTCCGAACGGTATCATTCTCATTACTGGTCCATGAATATCAATTAAAGTTTACGACTGAAATTGGCACTCCAATATTTAATGCCATTTGCATGTTGTAAAGGTATTAAACTTGCCCAGCTATTACCCGCCCATAATTGAGTTCAGTTTTTAATATTACGTACATGCATATACAGTACAGTATATTGTGATATAGTTCGAAATTTAAATTTAATTGTTGTTATTAAATAATATTATTAAAAAATAACTTAAAACAAGTTGAAATATTGAGTAGATTTAAAGATTTTTATCTTTCTTCAAATAAACAATAATTTATAGTTTAACAAACTATAAACATATAGTAATACATATATATAATTAAAATAAGCCAAAGCTAATGTTAATTTGGACGGATTACCAAAGTATGCTATCGATATGATCGATATGATGCTATTAGGTATTGAGTCGCGGCAAAATCCTGTACATGCAGTTAATAAACAGCCGACCTCATCGAAGTTTGATCACATTCCCGATATTTAGTGCTATACTGTAGCGTTTTGATGCAATATCTACTTGTTCATTTAACATCAACTAAATATGGTAGATTTTCTCCATATCCTCATAAA